>JAQQAC010008880.1:7352564-7565639 GCA_029783875.1 Phataginus tricuspis | reverse complement strand
TGCTATAGAGTCACTACTTGTCTTCTCTGAGTTGTACAGCCCTCCCCATGCCCCCCGCTACCTTATGTCTGCTAATCGTAATACCCCTTTTACCCTCTTATCCCTCCCTTCCCACCCATTTTCCTCAGTCCCTTTCCCTTTGGTAACTATTAGTCCGTTCTTGGGTTCTGTGAGTCTGCTGCTGTTTTGTTCCTTCAGTTTTTTTCTTTGTTCTTATACTCCACATATGAGTGAAATCATTTGATACTTGTCTTTTTCAGCTTGGCTTATTTCACTGAGCATAATACCCTCTAACTTCATCCATGTTGTTGCAAATGGTAGGATTTGTTTTCTTCTTATGGCTGAATAATATTCCATTGTGTATATGTACCACATCTTCTTAATCCATTCATCTACGGATGGATACTTAGGCTGTTTCCATTTTTTGGCTATTGTAAATAGTGCTGCAATAAACATAGGGGTGCATCTGTCTTTTTGAAACTGGGCTGCTGCATTCTTAGGGTAAATTCCTAGGAGTGGGATTCCTGGGTCGAATGGTATTTCTAGTTTGAGTTTTTGAGGAACCTCCATACTGCTTTCCACAATGGTTGAACTAATTTGCTTTCCCACCAGCAGTGTAGGAGGATTCCCTTTTCTCCACATCCTTGCCAACATTTGTTGTTTGTGTTTTGGATGTTGGCCATCCTCACTGGTGTGAGGTGATATCTCATTGTTGTTTTAATCTGAATTTCTCTGATGACCAGCGATGTGGAGCATCTTTTCATGTGCCTGTTGGCCATCTGAATTTCTTCTTTAGAGAAGTGTCTATTCATGTCCTCTGCCCATTTCTTAATTGGATTATTTGCTTTTTGTTTGTTAAGGTGCGTGAGTTCTTTATATATTTTGGATGTCAACCCCTTCTCAGATGCATCATTTATGAATATATTTTCCCATACTGTAGGATGTCTTTTTGTTGAAATAACCTGTTTTATAATGGTGTCGTTTATGTATGTCAGAAAAGATTATCCATACATTAAAGATTGGCTTTGTAAATAATAGAAGCCTCAATTTTTCTATAGCTCTTACCCTCTTCATTGCTAATGTATTTTTCTCATGATATTTTTTGTAATTAAAATATCACATTTAAAAATACAACTGAGTTAAAATTAAAATAGGCAATACTATTTAAAGTATTTTTCAAAATAAATGACAGTAAAATAATAATTTAATAAATTGATCTCAATTTACTGTTCACTAGTTTGCTATTTCATTGCTATTTCATTATAATCGATATTGAAGGATTAATGTCAAAACAAATCTTTTCAGATTGAAGGTGAAAAAAATCAGATCATCTGTGTTATGCTTTCCAGAAATCTGCATTTCAAATATGCACATGAGCATGATTAAGAAACAGATTTATGTTCTTAATGTTCAGTGAAAGACTTCTGCTAAAAATGTAACAGTAAATATCCAAACATGCTAGTTTACCACAGGGGAGTTCTGAATTAATAGAGCATTGATTACTACTGACACAGTTTAAAAACAGAGCATTTTTAACATTAATTAGCTTCTTCCTAAGTATTTTATCATAGCAGTAGTTCTCAATTCACTATACTTTTATTTTGAACTATTGTGCAGTTTGTAACTGACTCTACAATAAAGGTACATATATATTTTTCCAAATACATCCCCTCTGAACACTTTCACATGCACTTTTGTATATTTGTTTATATTTCTAAAATGTACTGGTTATTTAGGATTCTCTAATCTGCATAATCTGTCACTGAAAAAAATTAACAAGCAACTAAAATCATTAAATTTTGGAAAACTTTGAGGTATATTTTGAAATGTAAGTTATATAGTGACATCACAGTGTATTCCAATAGTTTCTTGACATTTTCTATAGTCACATTCAATATCAAAATACACATTTATAATAAGAATAGTTGTATATACATGCACACAATATACATATACACATAAAATAATGATTTTATAGACTCATAGAACTAATAAAACATTTTCACATGCAGTTGCTTGGTTGTAATCCAAATCACTTATTTTCCACAGGCTTTATATTAATTTTATTTCATATTTTAAAGTTGAGGAAGTAGAAGTCCAGGTCAATGTCCTTTGCATCCACATATTCAGCCAACATTAATTCCATTTGTATCAAATGAGACCCCACTATTGAACAGAGTTTTTGGTACTATTCTGTATCTTGAATTAGATATAGATTTTAAATTAGAAAAGCACTAGAACTAGCTTGGTGAGGTAAAATGAGTCTTAAGAGAAATGGCTAAATAAAACTAAGGTAGTTTAGCCTGAAGCTATAAACAGCAAAGAGAATTTTTTATTTTATTTTAAACTCAAGAATAAGTTGCAATGGATTCAAATTAAAGCAGTGGAAATAATTAACCTCAGTGGTTGAAAATAATATAAGAAATCATTAAGCTAGATTACAAAACTTTGATCTCAGTGTTTTTTGGTTGGAAAATTTTTATGAGATGGAAAATAAAAGCTAGCTTTGTGATGAATAATAAGTAATCTTTTTGAGGGATTAATGCTCAGTAAAAATAGATTTGAAGCTAAAGTGATTACACTTGTCACTCCCTCTCCTCCATCTCTCTCCTCAAGTGAATAATTAAATATAAGTGTACAAAAATATATACAAAATTGTTTAGGCTCTCTGATAAAAAATTTTAACCTCATGAATAAATTATTCTTAATAGGTTAGAATACTTTTTTTAAATTTTGGTATCATTAATACACAGTTACATAAGCAACATTGTGATTACTAGATTCCCCCCATTATCAAGTCCCTATCATATACCCCATTACAGTCACTGTCCATCAGCATAGTAAGATGCTATAGAATCACTACTTGTCTTCTCTGTGCTATACTGCCTTCTCCGTGCCTCCGTGCTACATTATGTGTGCTAATTGTAATGCCCCTTATTTCCCTCCTCCATCCCTTCCCACCCACCCCTCCCAGTCTCTTTACCTTTGGCAACTATTAGTCCTTTCTTGGGTTCTCTGATTCTGCTGCAGTTTTGTTCCTTCAGTTTTTGCTTTGTTCCTATGCTCCACAGATGAGTGAAATCATTTGATACTTGTCTTTCTCCATTTGGCTTATTTCACTGAGCATAATACCCTCTAGCCCCATCCATGTTGTTCCAAAAAGTAGAATTTTTTTTCTTCTTATGGCTGAATAATATTCCATTGTGTATATGTACCACATGTTCTTTATCCATTCATCTACTGATGGACACTTAGGGTGCTTCCATTTCTTGGCTATTGTAAATAGTGCTGCAATAAACATACGGGTGCATGTGTCTTTTTCAAACTGGGTTCCTGCATTCTTAGGGTAAATTCCTAGGAGTAAAATTCCTGGGTTAAATGGTATTTCTATTTGAGTTTTTTGAGGAACCTCCATAATGCTTTCCACAATGGTTGAACTAGTTTACATTCCCACCAGCAGTGTAGGAGGGTTCCCTTTCTCCACAGCCTCATCAGCATTTGTTGTTCCTAGTCTTTTCTATGTTAGCCATCATAACTAGTGTGAGGTGACATCTCATTGTAGTTTTAATTTGCATTTCACTTATTATTAGTGATTCGGAGCATCTTTTCATGTGCCTTTTGGACATCTGAATTTCTTCTTTGGAGAAGTGTCTGTTCAGCTCCTCTGCCCATTTTTTAATAGGGTTGTTTGCTTTTTAGTGTTAAGGCATGTGAGTTCTTTATATTTTTTGGATGTTAACCCCTTGTCAGATATGTCATTTTTGAATATATTCTCTGATACCGTAGGGTGCCTTTTTGTTCTGCTGATGGTGTCCTTTACTGTACAGAAGCTTTTTAGCATGATGTAGTCCCATTGTTCACTTTTTATTTTGTTTCCCTTGGCTGAAGAGATGCGTTCAGAGAAGTTGCTCATGTATGTATTCAGGAGATTTTTGCTTATCTTTGTTCTAACAGTTTTATGGTTTCATGACTTACATTCTGGTCTTTGAACCACCTTGAGTTTACCTCTGTGTATGGGGTTAGACAGTAGTCCAGTTTCATTCTCTTACATGTAGCTGTCCAGTTTTTCCAACACCAGCTGTTGAAGAGGCTGTCATTTCCCCATTGTATATCCATGGCTCCTTTATTGTATATTAATTGACCATGTATGCTTGGGTTAATATCTGGACTCTCTATTCTGTTCCACTGGTCTGTGGGTCTGTTCTTGTGCCAGTACCAAATTGTCTTGATTACTGCGGCTTTGTAGTAGAGCTTGAAGTCAGGAAGCATAATTCCCCAGCTTTATTCCTCCTTCTTAGGATTGCCTTGGCTATTCAGGGTCTTTTCTGGTTCCATATGAATTTTAGAACTATTTGTTCTAGTTTGTTGAAGAATGTTGTTGGTATTTTGATAGGGATTGCATTGAATCTGTAGATGGGTTGAGGCAGGATGTCCATTTTAACAATATTAATTCTTCTTATCCATGAGCACAGATGTGTTTTCATTTATTGGTATTTTTTTTAATTTCTCTCATGAGTGTCTTGTAGTTTTCAGAGTATAGGTCTTTCACTTCCTTGGTTAGGTTTACTTCTAGGTATTTTATTCTTTTTGATGCAATTATGAATGGTATTGTTTTCCTGATTTCTCTTTCTGCTAGTTCATCATTAGTGTATAGGAAAGCAACAGATTTCTTTGTGTTAATTTCATATCCCACAACCTTGTTGAATTTATATATTAGATTTAATAGTTTTGGAGTGGATTCTTTAGGGTTTTTTATGTACAGTATCATGTCATCTGCAAACAGGGACAGTTTAACTTCTTCCTTGCCAATCTGGATGCCTTTTATTTCTTTGTGTTGTCTGATTGCCATGGCTAGGACCTCCAGTACTATGTTGAATAAAAGTGGGAAGAGTGGGCATCCTTGTCTTGTTCCCAATCTTAAAGGGAAACCTTTCAGCTTCTGTTAAATGTAATGTTGACTCTGGGTTTGTCATATATGGACTTTATTATGTTGAGGTACTTGCCCTCTATACCCATTTTGTTGAGAGTTTTTATCATGAATGGATGTTGAATTTTGTTGAATGCTTTTTCAGCACCTATGGAGATGATCATGTGGTTTTTGTCCTTCTTTTTGTTGATGTGGTGAATGATGTTGATGGATTTTTGAATGTTGTACCATCCTTGCACTTTGGGAAAAATCCCACTTCATCATGATGGATGATCTTTTTGATGTATTTTGAATTCGGTTTGCTAACATTTTGTTAAGTATTTTTGCATCTATGTTCATCACGGATATTAGTCTGTAATTTTCTTTTTTTGTGGTGTCTTGGCCTGGTTTTGGTGTTAGAGTGTTGTTCACCTCATAGAATGAGTTTGGGAGTATTCCCTCCTCTTCTATTTTTTGGAAACCTTTAAGGAAGATGGGTATTAGGTCTTCACTAAATGTTTGATAAAATTCTGCAGTGAAACCACCTGGTCCAGGTGTTTCATTCTTAGGTAGTTTCGTTCTTAGGTAGTTTTTTCATTACCAGTTCAATTTCCTTGCTGGTAATTGATCTATTCGGATTTTCTGTTTCTTCCTGGGTAAGTCTTAGAAGGTTGTATTTTTCTAGAAAGTTGTCCATTTCTTCTAGGTTATCCAATTTGTTAGCATATGATTTTTAATAGTATTCTCTCATAATCCTTTGTATTTCTGTGGTGTCTGTAGTGTTTTCCTTTCTTTATTCTGATTCTGTTTATGTGTGTAGACTCTTTTTTTCTTGATAAGTCTGGCTATGGGTTTAGCTATTTTGTTTATTTTCTCGAAGAACCATCTCCTGCTCTCATTGATTCTTTCTACTGTTTTATTCCTCTCAATTTTATTTATTTATGCTCTAATCTTTATTATGTCCCTCCTTCTACTGACTTTGGGCCTCATTTGTTCTTCCTTTTCTAGTTCTTTAATTGTTAGTTTAGACTGTTCATTTGGGATTGTTCTTCTTTTCTGAGGTAGGCCTGTATTGCAATAAACTTCCCTCTTAGCACAGCCTTCACTGCATCCCACAGATTTTGCAGTGTTGAATTATTGTTGTAATTTGTCTCCATATATTGCTTGATCTCTGTTTTTATTTGGTCATTGATTGATTAGGAGCATGTTATTAAGCCTCCATGTGTTTGCGGAGGCTTTTTTGTTTTATTTTTGTAATTTATTTCTGGTTTCATACCTTTGTGATCTGAGAAGCTGGTTGGTACCATTTCAGTCTTTTTGAATTTACTGAGTTCTTTTTGTGGCCTAGGATATGATCTGTTCTCGAAAATGTTCCATGTGCACTTGGGAAGAATGTGTATCCTGTTGCTTTTGAATGGAGTGTCCTGTAGATGTCCCTTAGGTCCTTCTGTTCTAATATGTTATTCAGTGTCTCTGTCTCTTTACTTATTTTCTGTCTGATTGATCTTTGGAGTAAGTGGTCTTTTGAAGTCTCCTAAAATGAATGCAGTGCATTCTATTTCCCCCTTTAATTCTGTTAGTGTTTGTTTCACATATGTAGGTGATCCTGTGTTGTGTGTATAGATATTTATAATAGTTATATCCTCTTGTTGGACTGACCTCTTTATCATTATGTAATGTCCTTCTTTGTCTCTTGTTACTTTCTTTGTTTTGAAGTCTATTTTGTCTGATGCAAGTACTGCAACTCCTGCTTTTATCTCCCTATTAGTTGCATGAAATATCTTTTTCAGTCTGTGTATGTCTTTGGGTTTGAAGTTAGTCTCTTTTAGGCAGCATATAGATGGGTCCTGTTTTTTATCCATTCAGTGACTCTATGTGTTTTGACTGGTGCATGTACATTTAGGGTGATTATTGATAGGTATGTACTTATTGCTGTTGCAGCCGTTAGATTTGTGATTACCAAAGGTTCAAAGATAATTCCCTTACTATATAACAATCTAATTTAACTCACTTAGTATGCTAGTACACTTGAATCAATCTCCAATAGGTTAGACTACATTTTAATTTCTGACCTATTTGGTAGTATATTTTAGCATGACAGGGACAAGGCAAATTCTCATTGTTTTTTCTAACAAAGCTCATCCCTAATCGTAGTGTTTTGTCTCCAGCGTTAGAGGCTACTTGTATGGCTTAATCATCTACTTCTGTGAATCTTGAGATGGAAGCACTGCTTAAAGTAGTAATTATTGCTAATTATAGAGAGTTTTATAATATTTCATAAAAGATTGGACACACAACTTTAATTTACCTTTTGACATGGTTAAAGTAGATGAATTTCTTCAGTATATCATAGGTATTAAAATGATAGAAATGTTTCTAATAAAACAACGTTGCTGTATTTAGAAAAATACTTTCTTGCCAGTGGTTTCAAACCAGTTCCCTTTATGGCAGGAGTTGATGCCCATAAAATGCTCACTCATGTGCACAACAATCAATAAACTCAGGTTTCATTAGTTGCCCATTTGGAAAATCATCAGAGCACCCATCCAAGTATACCTCTATTCTCATGTAATTGAATGAATAAAATTGAAAATTGACAAGTTAACACCTTAAAATGACAGTAAAAACATTGTCATATTTATATAAGCCATGAGCTTTATCTTCTAGAAGACTAAAGTATTTCTTATTTCTTGCCACTTACTAATTTAATTGCCATCTTTTATCAATTGTTAAAGTATTGTCTTCTAAAGAACCAAATGGTTTGTCAGTTTATAATAAGAACCATGGTCAAGTACCTTCCAAGGAAATGTTGTTAATTTAATTTGGGAGGAGCTATTTCACATGAGTTGGGTTTATGAAAAAGAAATATTTCATTCACTGCAAACGTATAGATAAAAGTGATCCTGAATTACTTTAATTTCATGTTCCAAGGCTGTGTTCGAAGCTGAGGATAATAAATAAGTGATAAACAAAAAACAGCAACAGATATTCCTGTGACTATATGGCTAGGCATGTCAAGAATCTGAATGTATAATACCTTTATTATCTCAAGATAATTTAGTAAAGACTTTGTGCCATTTTTAAAATGGTCATTATATGTCCCTTGGCTTTTGATAAGTAGTATTGAATCATTCCTCAAATTGATAATGATCTAATGCTCTAGAAAACATACCACAAAGTGATCAACCATAATTTTAATATTCTATATGCGGAAATGTGACATAATTAGAGATTTATATTTTATAGCATTTGAAATAAATTTAATGTTCTGATGAGAATAGCCAATGAGGAAATATTTTATAGAAGTGTTGGAGTTGCTATGATCTCTCTTTATGGATCAATAATTTGTTCTCATAGTGGAGTAATTCACAAGTTGGCAGTATTACAATATTCAGCATGCTAGAGTATGAAGAAACGACTGCTGAAAAGAAGAAGAGGATGATGTATTTTACTTTCACATTTATGTTTTAGGATAAGTTTTCATGTTAATTCTTGGGAATTTTTTTTCTAATTCAGATTGCCCGCACATGCCATTTAACACATTTTTTGATAAAGGGATGTAGTCATTATCTCTTGGTAGCATATAAGAACTGTAAATGATGTTTTGTCCTTGAAGAATGAATCAGCATTAAACAGTTATTCATAGCGCTTAGTATGCCAGTCAAGCAGCAACATGTGAAATTAAGTGAACGAGTAGGAGGTATCTGAATTCATTTTCTAGGGACCTGACCAGTTATTTTATTTCTTCTACCATCATGTTTTCATAGCCTTAGGTTATGTCAGTCCTTTCAAGTTACTTTGTTTCTCTTTATCTTTACCGATTCTCAAGCCTTCTTTCTGTCTAACAACATATAAGCAAAATGTGTTTAATTTCTCCAATAAACTTGGAAGTAACTACAAAAAGAGTACTTTTAAATTTAGTAATGATAACTTGACAAGGTATAATAATAATTGGAGATTAAAAGGAAGACATTAAGAAGGTCATTTTACCTTTGGGCATTTCCTTTTCTCCCAGGAAAGTAATCAAGAAAATATAATGCTGAATGAAGCAACAAACTGGTTAAGAAATGTATCTGTATTCGCAGCATAGCAATGTGTCTTTCTCATTGAGAATGTAAAATTTAGCAATATAATGTACCTGACTTCTGAGACCGTTATCATTAGCCTCACTTTAATTTTTATATCCTTTAGTTAGTAAACATTTTACTTTACAACACTGAGGCATCAAGGTGTCTCACTTCTTTCATCTGTTAAAGCAAGTTAGTCATTTTTATATGGCTTATGGACAGTTAGGTCATGGTCTGAGCCTCCTTAGACCTTTAAAAAGAACAGCAATTCCATTTAGATGTTCATAAAGTAGGATATGTCAAGAGTCTAGAGTGGGGTCTGTAACTCAAATGGTCCCTTAGCAAAACTCATAGATTTGACTCTGACGTGGCACTCCCTTCATGAGACTAAGAAGGAAGGACATCTCATGTTATTCTAGTCTTTTATAGTAAGAAAAACACAACGCAATTGAATTTTTCAAAGTATCTGGCCATTCTGTGATATATTCACCAGTGTATGTAATACTCTGTTAGCAAAACACAGAAGTGTAGTGGGTGGCAATGGTTAATTGCACACAGTTGGGTCTGTTTGCTCCTAAATAAGTGTTGCCTGGTGGCTAAATTTGTAAAATTTATGAAAAGGGAAAAATTACTGATTTTTTTCCAAATTTACCTAGCACTGAACATTTCAAATATACAATGGAATACTTAATAATATTGGCAAAATTAGACAAATTTTCCAAAAGCATTTCAGAGCATAATTACTCAAATGAGAAGTACAGTTTAGAAAGTTGAGGGTTTTGATTTTCTGTTTAGAAATAAGAAAGTGCATTTGTAAAAAAAATTGTAGTAGAGTTTATGTAAAGCAAGGCATAGAATTTATTTTTTACAAATGCAAAAAAAATGTAGTTTAGATTTTTAGTAGCCACTACCATGAAATGTGACTTTAAAACATACTTTTAACAAAAACATACATGTTTCAGATGTAAGAATGTTTTAAAATATAAATAAGTTTTGTTTATATCTCAGAATTTGGGGAATAGTAATACATTTTTAAGGACTGCTTTTGTTTAGTTGAGGTGAATGTCACATAACGTAAAGTTAACCATTTTAAAATGAACAGTTTATAGTGGCATTCTATGTTCACAATATTGTGCAACTACCACCTCTATGTGGTTCCAAAACATTTTCATCACACCAAGCTAAAACTGCATACCTATTAAGCAGTTACTCTCCTTTTCTTTCTCCCCTTTGCCTCTGGTAATTGTCCAGCTCTTTACTGTCTGCATGGTTTTACCTGTTCTGTAAATTACATATAAATGGAATCATTTGTGTGTCTGATATCTTTCACTTCAAATAATCTTTTCTAGGTTCATCCACTTTTGTTATATGCATCAGTACTATACCCTTTACATGTCTCAATTCTATGGATTATATAAGCCACAATTTGTTTATCTCCTCATCTATTGATGGATATTTGCATTTTTTTCTTGTGTTTTGGCAATTGAAAATAATGCTGCAGTTACCATTAATGCACAAATATTTGTTTAAGTACCAATTTTCAGTTCTTCTGGTACTTATCTAGGAAGTGGAATTGCTGGTAATTCCATATTTAATTTTATAAGGAACTGTCAAACACTTTTCCATAGAAGTTGAACCATTTTACATTCCCTCCAGCACTATACAAAGGTTCCAATTTCTTCTGATCCTTTCCAATACTTGTTATTTTCTATTTACTATTATTATTGTTATTGTTATTATAGCCATCCTATGAGTAAGAATTGGTAGTTATTATGATTTTAATTTGCATTTTCCTAATGACTAATGGTATTAATCATCTTTCCATGTGCTTCTTGGTCATTTGTGTTTCTTATTTGGAGAAGTGACTATTCAAGTCCTTTGCCCAGCTTTTAATTAGGCTGCTTGTCTTTTTGTTGAGTTGGAAGAGTCCTTTATATAACTCTGAATATTAGACTATTATTAGGTACATGATTGCTAGTATTTTCACCTATTCTATAGGTTATCTTTTCACATTCTCAATAATGTCCTTTGATGCATAAAAGTTTTAAATATTTTATGATGTTTCATTTGTTCTTTTGTTGTACATACTTCTGGTGTCATATCTAACAACTCACTACCAAATCCAAGGGCATGAAAATTTATTCGTATGTCTTGTTCTAAGAATTTTATGGTTTTAGTTTTTTTATTTAGGTTTTCATCCATTTTGAGTTAATTTTCTGTGGGGTGTGAGGTGTCCATTTTCACTCTTTCACATGTGGATATACAGCATCATATGTTGAAGAGACTATTCTTCCCCTATTGAATGGTCTTCACACTCTTGTTGAAAATCAATGAGCCATAGATATGTTTATTTCTGCACTTTCAATTCTATTCTATTGATCTGTGTCCTTTTGCCAGTACTACACTATTTTAATTGCTGTAATATTAAACTTGTGAAATAAGGAAGTGTTCCAACTTTATTTTTTTTAGTATCATTTTGGATAAAGGACTCTTTGAAATTCCATATGAATTTGAAGATCAGCTTTTCTATTTCTGAAAAAGAAGTCCATTTGAATTTTGATAGGAATTGTGTTCAATCTGTAGATCATGTTTGGTATTATTACCATTTTTACCTTATATTAAGTCTTCCAATCCATGAACATAGGGTATCTTCCCATTTTCAGCAAAGTTTTATAGTTTTCAGTGCACAAGTCTTACACTTCCTTGGTAGGCATCTTATTCTTTGAACACTGGTATAAATGGGATTGTTTTCTTGATTTCTTTTCAGATTGGTCATTGCTGGTATATAGAAATAAAGCTGATGATTTTTGTATTGACCTTGTACCCTGCAACCTTACTGGATTTATTAGCTGTATTGGTTTCTTGGTGCATTCTTTGGTAATTTCTATATATAGGATCATGTCATTAACATGATTTCTCCTGCTAGAATTTTCATTACAATGTAGATTAGTAGTGGCAAAAGTAGGCTTCCTTCTTTTGTTCCTGATCTCAGAGGGAATGCTTTTGGTCTTTCACCATGAACTCTTTAACTATTAAGTATGATGATAGCTGTGGATTAGTTATAAATGCTCTTATCACTTTCAGAAATTATTTATAATTTTCTGTATGTTTCTACCATGAAAAGTTGTTGGATTTTGTCAAGTGCTTTTTCTGCATTAATTGAGAGGATTATAATGTTTTCTTTTCCTTCATTCAATCATCGTGATATATTGCATTGATTGATTTTAGTATTTTAGTATGTTAAATCACAATGCATTCCTGGAATAAATCTCACTAGGTCACCCTTTTAATATGCTGTTGGATTTGATTTACTAGTATTTTGTTGAGGAATTTTGCATTTATCTTCATAAATGATATTTGTCTGTAGTTATCTTTTTTGTGGTATCATTGTCTCAGTATGGTATCAAGGTAATATTCACCTCATAAAATAAATAAATTAGGAAATGATCACTCCTCTTCTCTTTTTGGAAGTACTTCAGAAAGACTAGTATTCATTCTTCTTTAAATGTTTGGAGGAATTTACCAGTGAAGCCATCTAACCATGGGATTTTTTTGGTTGGGAGGTTTGTGATTAGTGATTTAGTCTTTTTACTTATTATAGATCTGCTTAGAAGCTATAAATTTAGTTTGTTCTTTTTTTAGTTCCTTAGATGTAATGTTAGGTATTTATTTGAGATCTTTCTTATTTTCTATGTATGCATTACAGCTATAAATTTCCCTCTGAGAACTACTTTCACTGCATTGTGTTTTGGTATCTTGCTTTTCATTTTCATTCATTCCCTTATGATTTACTCTTTGATCCATTGGTTGTTGGTTGTTCAAAAGTATATTTTCAATTTCTACATATTTTTGAGTTTCCAACTTTCCTTTATTTATTGATTTCTAGCTTCATTCCACTGTGAACAGAGAACATACTTTGTATGATGTCAGCCTTTTTAAATTTGTTGACACTTGTATTATTGCCTAACATATGGGTTATCTGTAGACTATTCCAAGTGCACTGGCAAAAATGTATGTTCTGCTATTGTTGGGTGGAGTGTCTTATTTATATCTATTAGGTCTGAGAAGTTTATGGTTTTGCAAGTCCCTGTTTGTTAGTTGATCTGCTGTCTAGATGTTGTATCTGAGCTGGAATAAGAGGGATTGTAAGAAAGTAAGCAAAAACACCACAGTGCTTTCTTGCTGAACTATAGGAGCCTTTCTTCATGAAGCATTCCTCTATTTGCTGTCACTTTCTTCTAAATTCCAGCATTTCAAAAATAGTTGATTCTATTTTTTGCAGGCTAATGGTTGATTTAGTGGTAGGATCAATCCTTGGAACTCCATACTCTACCATTTCCATGATGTCACTCTAATCATGACATAGAATTTTAATTTGCTCTGTCTTAAATGAAATTTCACTTTTGCCTTACTTAAAAGTAATACAGGTAATTGATAGCTTACCCATTTCATTTTTAGCTTCATGTAAAGAAGTAGTTAACTCTATTAAACTTATCTTCTTGTAAACATGAGTCTTCCTATAACATTTAAGAAGTGTGGACTGCATGTTGTGGAAATTTTTCTTTGTTTTTGCTCTGTAAAAGGTGACATGAATTGCTATAACTACATTTAATCCTTACAATAACAGGAATTATTAGCGGCTATCATTTATTGAGTGGTTCATATCCAGGCAAACTACTAAGTACTTGAAACAACTAAATTCATTTTATCTTAAAGCAAACCAATGGAATATAGGTATTTGATCTTCAATTTGTGGAGTCAAAGGCATAATAAAGATAAATTATTTAAGGTTATGCTGTGTAAGTTATAAAGTCTTGATTAATGAGTTTCTGAGACCAAATCCTAAATTCTTTTTAGTATACCAGATGTCTTCCTGGTCATTCTACATATGGCCTTACCTACTTTTTCCCAGTGAGTCATTATTAGATTAGATGGCAGAGCTTTATGATTTTAGTAAAAGCATTTAGTTTATGGATTGCTGAACTCCTGATGCCAAGAAATCCTAATTTCCACTGTTTTCATATGCACCTTCGGTAATATCATATGCATGCCAAGTGATTTCAGACTTTCTAATGAAGAGAAATTTTGAGTGCTGCCATTAAAGAATTATTGCTGTCATATTTAAGAAATGAAAATTATCATAAAATTAATAGTAACTTATTTATATAATTTATAATAATATCTACCATTGTGTGCTTGCCATGGACTAGTTGTTTTATATAAGTGCTATTATATAGAAAAAATATTTTACAAATTGGAAATAATTGCTTTTTGCATATGTGTATATTTTTCTGTATATGTTTATCACCCTAGAGGAAATCCAGGTAGACAGTAGATATAAATCTAGAGATCTTGAATTTGTAGGTAATATACTACATAAATTTTTTTCCATATATATTGTGGATTTTTGGAAGTTCTGACACTATCATACTATATAATAGAAAATCTAGCTGAAATCTCAAAAGGCTGCTGTTCATATTTAGGACACGTACTTGTCAAGTATTTCTAAGTTTAAAAAAGCCATGATTATATCTTTTTATTTTTTAATAAGTGAAAATAAACATTTGAGACTGCAGCTGTATATTTCAACTAAATCAAATCTATGTTACATTTATTGTGGCATTTTGGCTGCCAATCTACATAAATAGATTATTTGAGGTACAAATGAAAAAGTATGCAAATGGGGCCATGTACAACTTTAAGTAATATACTAAATTTATTTTTATTTAGAACATTTATGTTTTGCAGAATGTGCATCATTTGTCTAGATCGTTTGTTCTAGGCATTCAGAAAAAAAAAACAACTAAGGAAATGTCAATCATTAGGTTCCTAAATAAAAATGATTAGCTACTGATAAGAGCCACAGGGAACTTCTCACTGCCTTTGAATGGCCACCATAAAATCTGGCCATCTCTGTGCAGGAAAATTCTGAATAATCTTGTCCATTAAAATAATTACTGAGAGTAGTTATAAAAGCCGTATTTTAATATTATTTCATATTAAAAGACAACTTAGAGTAGCTAACTTCCAAAAAATGTCATGTTCTTAATTAGTAAGTTAGGTGAACATGCGGAATGATTTCAGAGGGATACTCCACCAAACCCCCAAAGTATTAATCGCAGCCCATGACATTCCATCATTAGAGATTTATTTCTCTGAGTAATAAAGAACCGCTTCCCCCAGAAACCTATTAAAGTTTGTGTATTCCTATGATGGATCTAATTTTCAACTTTTATGAGAAAAGATTCATTCAAATCTGAGAAATCACAGAGAGACCAAGGGGCAAGATTTTGACAAGAGGCCTGAAAATGCAGACTTCTGATGTCATCTTCTAGTACATGTCATTGTGTGTTTTTATTTGTGTGTGTTGAAAAGCATAATTTTTCAAGGTCAACGTTTAAAATACATCACAGTTTTGTAATCTTGTTTGGAGCATTTCTTCATTTCTTATATATAAGGAATATCAAAAAATGGAAATAATCTGGGTCTCTCTTACGTGCCCGTAAGCCCTGCATTTGTTGATTTAGCCATGCATATAAGACATAGCTGTGAAGGCTGGAGACAGTTCAGGAAATTGGAAGGCCTAAAAAAAGCATATTTTTGCCCAGAGAAAGCTGTTTTCTCAAGTGCCTGAGAAATTTCTGTATGTAACCAGTGTGAGGAACACTTAAATTCTTACTGAAAAATGTAATGTTCTAGAAAATTGAAAACTTCAGGATATGTTTCAAAAGGTAAAACTGCCTGGATTTCCACTCTTCCCTTGGTGTTTAATTAAAAACCCATAAATTATCCTCATTTCTTGCAAGTACCTTGAGGACTGGCCCAGTCTCAAGGTAGGAACCGTCAGCCAGGAAAGGACACCGAGGCAGTGACCCCGAGAGTGCCTTGCTGACTCATTTCTGGCTCTTGAATCAGGGCTTTGAAAAATAAAATAACACAAGAAGGCAAGGTGAAACAAAACAGTGAAGAGTCTTTATATGTAATATTACACACAAGCTCTGGGGAGAACCTGTCAAAGTGGATGGACTGTCTAAGCAATGAGAGACTGAATCATCAGGAAGATAAGTGTATATTCAGATGTTCAATAATGTAGAAAACTCAGTGAGCATTAGTTATGTATTGTGGTGCAACAAATTACTCCAAAACTTATTTTAAAAACAAAAATGGAGAAAAGCAAACATCCTAGGGTTCATTTTGCTTTCCTTTCTAAGAATATCTTTGCATCAACTAGGCAATCAGTATGTCTCATCTGCACACATAACTATCATGTGACTCTGCCGGTTATAAACTGATGTCGCACCAGCAAAAGGGCTGCCAGGTCCTGAGTGACTTCCACATCTGTAAGGAAAATGATCTAATACTCAGTCCTCTGTGTCTTTACCTCCTTAAAGTTCATCTCCAGTGCTCATTACTTCTCCGCCATGTTGTCTGCTCCCACAATTGCTCTCAAACCCAAAATCACCTGAAAATTTTCTAACTCAGGAATCGTACACCCTATTATCATGTCAGCTTTCTATCTCAGGGCTTTACTACCTGAGTACTTCCACTGTATTGTCCTTCAAGTTCCACTGGGGTTTTTACTTTGTCCTTGTTTATCAGCCCTGCTACCTCTACCACTCTCATAATCCAGGGTTTGCCACATCAGCAGCCCTCTGCCATTCCTCTAATCCCACAACCCTGGCAAAGAATTTGCTCTGAATGAATCCAAATATCTGCCTCTCCCTTATCTGCATCTGGCCTATTCAGCACTTCCAGAGGAAGACACATACACAGGAATATGGAAATACAAGTCAGAGTCACCTCCCTCTATGAGACACTCCCACTGCCAAAAACCTTACAAGATTAAACTACTCAGCTTCCTTTCTCATTTTTCACTCTTCTCAAAGCCAGTAAGTCCTGCTGTCAGTGCAGACATAAGTATATATGTAGGTAGATAGAAGATATACAGATTGGTATAGATAAAAGTATATAGATAGAAGTATAAATAAATCCTAGATCACAGGGATGGCACAAGCTCTTCCAGTTTTCAGCCACTGAATGTATCATTGTCTTATATCCTTTCAAGGGATCTGTGATTCTGCTCTTTCCCCTTATCTTTCATGGGCAGTCAGTCATGAAGTCCAACTTATTTATGTTGCAGACAGCTTCTAAAATGGCTCCCCATCATCCCTACATCCCGGTATTCATGCCCTTGTGCAATCCTGTCTCCTTGAGTGTGGGCTGCACTTAATGACTTGCTTCTAAGGAACAGAATATGGAAAAAGTAATGAGTTGTCACGTCCACGGTCACAAACACTGTGACTCCCATCTTGCTTGCACTCTCTCTGCTGCCCTGACTCGCTTGCTTTACCTTACTTACTTGCTTGCACAAAAGCAAGCTGCCCCTGTTTTGGGCTGCTCTGCAGAGGCCCTCACAGAAAGGAACAAAAGAGGCCTAGAAGGAACTGAAGCCCCAGTCCAGCAGCTCTCTGATAAATGAATCCTTCCAACTTGCACGTGAATAAGAATGGAAGTCATTTCTTCCCAACAAGCACTCAGATGACACCACAGTCCTAGATGGCAAGTGGATTGCAACCTGGTGAGAAACCTGAGCAGAGGACACAGCTAAGCCATGCCTCGATTGCTGACACACAAAACATATTAGGTAACAAATGTTGTCTTCAGCCACTAAATTTTGAAGTGATTTGTCACACATAATATATAACTAATGTAGTCTAACATATAAAGTACTCTATTTAATAAGAGCATGATTCTGAAGCCAGACTTCTTCTGTTCAAAACTCATTTCCTCAGATCAAATACTGTCTGCCACCTTCCAGCACTGTGAACTTGAGCGAGTTACTTAACCTCTCTGTGCCTAAATTTTCCTCAGTTATAGTGGGGATAATAATAGTACCCACCCTGTAAGATTACTGTAAGCTGAAATGAGTTATTAAAAGTAAAACACTAATAACAAAGCCAGAAGTCCTTAATATTCTGTATAATGTAGTGTTCTGTAACCATCCCTGGTTTTCAAAGGTGCATCATGATTTTTTTTGATCATTGAAACAGCTCTTGTTCTTTTCTGCTTTCATCTTAACTCCCATCCTATTTATTCTGCCCTGCAGCCACATACAGCTTCTCACGCGTAATTTCCACTAACCCAGTCATTGGTGTGCAGTAGCTTCTCTTTGAAGTTACGTTGAACTTAAAAGTTACCAACATGGCTTACAGGGACCAGCCCAACTTCCTAGACCCATCCCATGTCATCCTCTTCCTCGCTGTCTGTGCACCAAGCTGATTTAGTTTATTGAATGTCCCACATTCTCGCCTGACTCTGGGCCAATAGAGGCGCAGGGCCATCTCTGCTGGCTCACATTTCATGACATGGAGGACTTTCATCATTAACGTTTTACATTTAAGGTCAGTGTGAAGGGAGCATTCACCCAGAGGTACATAACAATGATTTTAATATCTGTGGTCCTTTAAAATACCAACCTTAAGTTATAAGATATATGGTGTTTGTCAAAAACAGATATGTTTTGTTTAACAAAAATATGACTAGTCACATTTTACCACATAAATATGTACAAATATATATGTATGTACATAAATGTAACTTCTCTGCAACATCCCAACCTGCCATTGCCTCCTGGTCAGACTTTAAATTTTTCCACTTCTCGTGAAGCACACTTTCTGTTTTTCTCCTCTCTTAACTCTAAATATTCCATATGGTTTTATTTTTGCCATCTTCCCCTTCATCCTAAGAACCTGGTAGAATATCTCATGAGAATGCAACAAAAATATTACATAAGTAAATATATTACTAATGTCTTTATGTTGAAATTCCACCAATGGGATTGTTAAAGGAGCCGAAAGATTTGTAGATCATCCTTAGACTTTCAGTATTATTAAAGAACACATAACCTAGTTAGTAGGGTTATTAAGAGGTATTACCCTGTTATAGTGGAGAAACAAATTAGACTGGAAATCAGAGGCCGAGGTTTTAATTTTACAGAAATTATCTGCCTTAGAAACCAGAGGTCATGCATTAGGCTTTGAGCTCTTTGGTCAGTAGCTTCTCTTTTGTGTTATTATATGTTTACCTCTTTGGCAGTTTGAGTACAAGTTACATTGAGTACTAGTAAATTGTACTATTTGTAAGAGTAAAATTTTGTCCGAATAGCCTCCTAATAAATATATATTATTGTGTCATTTCCTCACTGAGACCCTTCAGTGACCCGTCTTGCTTACACAGTAAGTCAAACCGGACTTGGCATTCAAGGCCTTGCACGCCATCCCTCTCTATTTTCACCTAAACAAACTCTTTCTTCCGTCATGTGTACACACTTGCTTCAACACGGCACAATAAACTGTCACACATGTGTAACCATATTTTCATGCCTTTACACATGTGTTGTGCTGCCAAGAGATCTCTCCTCTGTAGACTTTGCATTTTCCCTCTTGGCATTTAGAACTACCACACTAGTCCCATTAGGTGCCTTATATGTATTAGCAAAACCTGAGATACAAACTCCTTCCTTGACATGCTCTAAGAACCACATTAGAGCTTTTATAAAATTTATCAAGTCAAAGTAAAGTAAAGACTTCCGCACCGACACCCCCGTGCCCTGCCTCTCCTGCCGCACAGCCGCCATGGAAGACACGGGGGCACAACAATCATAAAGCGCCGCGACGTCGTGCTTTTGTCTTTTTGTTTGGTTTAGTTTCCTGATTTTGTTTTGCTAGGTTCGTGATTTGAACCCTTAATTATTTTTTTGTGTGTGTTTTTAATAAATGCACTTAGGCTAAATTAAAAAAAAATACCTCTATTATTTTTCTAAGCTCTGAAAGCTGCACGACTGCAGAAACAGTATCTGGGTCATTCACCCTCACGTCCCTGTGGCCTAGCACATAATGTGGTACTACAGAATTAGAAGTATTTGGATAGATGGACAGAGGATCAAAAAATAGTATTCAACAATCTTTAATATTTAAAGTACCCATTTAATCTTAGACTCCCCCAAAATGACTCCAGCTCATTTTGTAAAATACTAGTAAGTCCTTTGAATATAACTTCTGGAAACTTAGGAGATACACACTCTTGGTGTAAGGTAGACGAAACCAGACCAAGCAAGCGGCAACAGAGCCAAAAAAAATGTATTAGCGCAATCCTGGGGAGGTTCACCGGTCCATGTATCCACAGACCAGGGAAGTCACACCCAGAAGGAGGGGCAACAGGCTTATCAAGGGTGCTGGGAGAGCTCTGAGGGTATGGACAGAGCTAATTGGCCGGTGTGGGTGTCGTGATCACCGATGATTGGTCATGCTGGGTTGCTGGGGAGAGAGTGCTGCAACTCGTGCTCTAGGCGGGACCTGCGGCTAGGGACCTTCTGTTGAATCATTTGAGTGACATTCGCCATTCTCTTTCTTATTCAGCCCGATTCGGGTTCCTCCAGTGAGACCCGTCCCTTCCTACTGTACCTCCGGTCTTATACTTGGTAAAGAACAAAGATTAATAGTTTGGAAATTATCAGATAAGTCTCTTAAGTTTCAGGAAAACTGAAAATAAATTTCAGATTGATAACGCTTTGTTTATGTTCATTTTTATAATGATTTGCTTCATCCGAACCTTAAATGTACTGTTGATTTGATGTATCAGGTATGAGCCCATTGTCTTATACATTCATTATTTATCATTTGCTCATGTAGAAATGTGCATTGTAGATTAATTTTTTTAAATATATGAACTTTAAATAAATCACATTGTACTTAACCTTGAACATTAGCATTAGGTAAACATGGAGTCAAGTTCCAGCCAGGTAACTTAGTGATGCAAGTTTGGCTGTTAACGTAAAATCTCTGCAGTTATAAATATCTGAAACCTGGAATTAATAATAGTTCCTCTCTAAGAAAGATGTGTCAGTGGTTTAATAAGACATTTTATATGAAGCTGTTAATAATGCTCACTACATAGTAAGTAGTATATATTTTAAGCCTTAATCTTTCATTTATTATTGTTCATAAATTATTCCTGGCTAAAGGATATCATTATATAAATGTTTCATTGATTCACTCTTCTCCCTTGTATGTTTTCAATCATATTCCCTTCCCTACTCCTGACCCTCTGATGGTATCTTACATTTGCTTTTTCTCCCTAATGAATACTCTTCCTATAACACCCACCCCCAAACCACTCACTACTCTGTCACTACCCTGGTCACCAAGCTTTGAAGAGTCCATCTATCCTCCCTTGCTTTTACTTTATCTCTTACCATTTATTATTTAACCTGGTATAGTCACTCTGCACAAACTGTTTTGTCAAGAATTACCAATGATATTTTACCTAACAAATTAAAAGGTGTGCCTATATCTACCTATTTAGGACACCTTATAGTATGTGGCTTAGACAAACAATTATATCTGATTCTACCACCTATACTTCCTGTATCCTGTGATTGCCCATTTCAGAATTATCTCACTTTTGTTCCTAAACCCATTTCTAGAATATTCTTGTTTCATGTGGCATTAATTTTATTACATCACTTTTAACTAATTTCTTTTTTTTTACTGTTTTTCCTCTAAGTAGTTTCTTATTTTACATATTTTTCCTGAAATATAATGTTTTATTTATTGCATTGAAAAATATATAGTGTTTTATTTATTGCATTACACTTCCAGAAGAGAGTATCCACTTAGCAGTGAATTTAGTTAACAAAGATAGTATTCTTTTATTTAAACATTTACCTAAAGCAAATAGAGAGCAAATATTTGAGTATCTTGCCTGCACTAATCATAATACCATATGACATAGGTTAAAAGAAAAATTGGAAACCTATATATATTAGTCAGTAATAGTACTGTAAATTACAAATTTTGCCATTTAAAAAATTACTCTGGCTTTCCTCTGCTCACCCACAATACAGTGCTAACTGAAATAATCAGCTTGTTTGTATGAAGACTATTCTCACATACGTACATATATACACACATAAATTTCAGTTGTGAGACAGGTTTAGCAGTTTTTTAGAGTTGAAGAGTACATTTAGATAACCTCTCTCCTTTTTTAATGTTAAAAGCACAAGAGCAATGGCATTGTGTTTAGCCACAAAGCTTATCTTCATTTTTGGACCTTTGTCTTTATATTCTAGTTATAAGTATAGCATGCCACTTGAAGATAGGTATAAGACAGTTAATAATTTAATATATTAAATATATATATATGTATTTGTGTAAGTGTAAGGAAATACAATATAAGAAACATGCTGAGAAATAGTAACTGACATATATAAAGAGGCAGTGCAGGAAAGAGCAAGCGGTGAGACTGCAAGCAGTATAGTTGTAGTACAGTTGGGGAGACTGTGATGAGAAGGAAGAATAAACAAGGAGGGTAGGTGAGTTTTACCAGCTCCTTACAATCCAGGCAAAACAATTTGGATGACATATAATAATCAGTGCAGAACTCTGCAGGAAAAAGAAGATTGATATGCTGAACATGGTCTCTCAGAGATAGCTTGGAGTAAGGGAACCTTTAGGAAACCGTTTTCGTTATCCATTTATGAAATGATAAGACAGAGAAAGTCTAAAAATGTAAAAACCTAAGTGAATTTGAGGATTGCTCTAGAAAAGAGCAAGCACCTCTTAGTGACAGATAGGGTAATAATAAACAAATTGATTTAACAAAAATAATGGTTATGTTATAGAAGAAAAGGAATTAGCCAAGGATTATATGTCTTATAACCACTTCAATCTTATACTTATGATGTAAGTATTAAAAATGATAAATGAATACCCCAAAGTCAGTGTATAATCAGTCCTAACTTTCTTATGGTTTTAACTCTGAAATTTGAGTATAATCAGTTTCAGGAAGAAATTATCTTTCACTAACATACTCCACATAAAGCCCTCTTCTGAGAAGATTTATGATAGAACATGAATAATCCTCTTGAATTCTATATATGTGTGTGACTGCTAAATAAAGCAGTTGCCAGTCTGGAAAAAAAAGCCTTAAATATTATGGCCATTATACTTAACTATATCAAAGAACCATAGCAACAGAATATATTTTGTTCCATTCATTGAAACATAGCCATCTGATTTAATGTTAGGAAAGAGAAAAGAAAAGAAGGAAGGAAGGCAGGAAAGGAGGCATACATGCATGCAAAAAATTATCACCTTAAAAAACGTCTAAGAGGCTTTGTAAAATAGATTTTAGGAAAGAAAAGAAATTAATCTCTTTGGGATATTCCAGAAAATATAAGGCAATGAGTGTTCTGCAGACTGACAGTGCTAACACTTCTGTCCAGTGAGGTAGAAACTCGTTTTCTGCTTGACTGCTCAGCCCAAGAGCAGTGACTTTCAGCAAGAAAAACAAACTGGGACAAGAGGTGCATTAAGGAAAAGCTTAAAGATGTCTAATGAAATATTGAGTGGCATTTTCACAATATAATTGAAGAACATTCTTTGTACAACTAGACTGAGAAATAACTTGGTAAGTGTACAACTTTTAAATATGTTCTATTCCTTTGTTTTTATTCTTCCATTAATAGGGTCCTGTATTTGAGTTTCTATTTTCTTGTTAATAGAGTATTACAACAATTAGAGGACAGCTACTTTTAAAAAACAATTTCAATTACAATCACAAATGATTAAATTCTCTCCTATGACACCAGAGATTCAAGACTGTTTATTGATAAAGGTGTCTATAATTTTTTGATAATTCAATACAGTCTCATAGCAATAATGATCCTGCTTATTTAGAGGTTTGATTCATGGAAATAGTATTAAGTTATTTATAGTACCCTAGTTGAAGAAATTTTATAGCTTTATTTTGTATGTGCCAAGCACTCTACCCTACTCCAATGCCTAATGGATTTTAAGTGTTTTATCAATTTTTAAAGTGTTTTTCCATGAGTGGTACCATTTAGAACCTGATCTTTCACAGGTCCCTCTTCTGTTATCCTTTATTTCTTGTAGATCTAAAGCAATAGAAATTCATGAGCCCTTACATTAAACATCTGTGTGTTTTCACTCAGAGTGGGTGTGGAGGTGGGATGGAGGATAGAGGGATGTGGTAAATAATGGGTCTGTAGGGAACACATTAATGATGTGCATAAGGTAGAATGCTGAATATTTTTATATTCAGTTGCTGTTTTTGTCTCAAAACTGGAAACTGTTGGTATTGGGAGGAGAACCCCTTGAAGGAGAATTAATGTTTTCATTGACACTTCAGAGAGAAACTGCCTTCAGTCAATTTACAAGGATTGAATAGTCATATGCTCCAAATAGCAGCCTTAACGTTTCCCTTACAGCTTCTCCACCACAGCTTCCCAAAGTTGAAGGAATATACTAACTTATGTTCATATATTTTAAAGAGCTATCTTGTTCGCAGGGGGAAAACCCTCCACATTTCATCTACCCACCTAATGTTTGAAAGGCATAGCTCTTTGCAGGTAACATTTACAGCTGAAAAAGAATGATCAGCCAGATACAGAACAAACACAAATAAAGGCAGAGTGCAGGATAGCATGTATATTCTTCTTACTGAGATGAAGACTTACTCTCCTATTCAAAGTCAATGTAGGCCCTGGGTGAGAGGAGTTCAAATAGGCTTGGTCAAATGGTCCTGAGAGCAATCTCTACTGTTGAGTTCTGTGTGTTATACTGCACAATTCAAGGGCAGGCACCATGTCTTACTCATCATTATAATCTTAACATTCAGTGCTGTGGAAAATATGAGATTTGTCCTGTTAAATATATTCTCAGCTTTTAAAAAATTGTTCACTAAGCTATAGAATAGGCATTTTTGTTTTTTGTTATTACTGCTCTAATTCTTTTTTCTTCAATTATATTTAAGATAGCAAGAATTTCTTGACTTTAATTTTGAGCTTAGATATCCAACTGATCTCCTTAGTGATATTAGTATTTAATTTCTCCAACTAAATAATTGACCTGGCCTCTTAAGGTTGTAATCTTTCTAATTACACCACTGATCCTTCTTTTGAACTCAGAGTAACAGGCAACTTTTAAAAAAAACTAGCATTTACCTAATTTTTCAATCAGACTGGCAGTTCCTTACCTTCTGAACTTCTTTAGTTATTGAAGCTCTGGAAAGTTACCCAAGATTTTTATGGGGTAGAAAGATTAATTTTATGCACTGAATGGACTATTTATCATAGTTGTGGACCCTAGTTTTTGTTTTCTTCCTGTTCCCTAATATATATATTTTTAAACCTGGTTGATTATCTTTTGTATATTAGTTCATGTTAATCCAGTAGGTAAGAATTATCCCATCTAATATAAGGGCTAATTTTATCATAAAACAAATGTATAACAAGGCAAGGTAATCTAATACATTCCCATTCTTACTAACTTGCTTAGTTGTTACCCTAGCCTGGAATGTCACTTACTTTCACTCTTTATCCCAAGAGTTCTCTTTTTCAAGGCACCATTCAAGTCCCAGTTCCTCTATGAAGCCTGCCTTTTCATTCAGACCAAGGCACCATGATACATAAATACTAGCATTCCCTTCATCACTAGAT
This sequence comes from Phataginus tricuspis, assembly GCA_029783875.1. NCBI lineage: Eukaryota > Metazoa > Chordata > Mammalia > Pholidota > Manidae > Phataginus > Phataginus tricuspis. The sequence continues at coordinate 7,540,147 of JAQQAC010008880.1, read as the reverse complement.
ATGTTAAATAACAATAGATCCATCTTGGGATCATTCCCTCAGGCATCATCTTGTGTATCCTACATCAGTGGTTCTCAGCCAGTGACTGCTTTGCCTCCCTCACACCCTGCTGCATTTGACAGTGAGTAGTGACATTTTTGATTGACATGTTTTGGTATGTAGTGGCTCAAGGCCTACAATTCACAAACAGCAAACACCACCACCCCAATCCAACAGAGAATCATCTGGTCAAAAATGTCATTAGTGCCAAGACTGAGAAATATTAATTGATGATTTGCATTGATGCTGGACCACGAATAGCCATGGTCTACATGTGGATCCCTGACAAATTACGTGATCACTTTCCATTCTTATGGCCAAAACTATGTTGACGACTATGTCATGGAACAATGTAAAATGCTTTGCTGAAGCCCTGTAAGATTGTATCTTTGTTTTTGTGCTATCAGTATGAACCTCCTCATTATCACAGAAGGAAATTAAATTGGGATACCACAATTTTCTCTTAGACAATGCCTCACTGATTGCTACCCAGCACACCGCATTGCAGGTCATTGCCAATGGTGGCACATTTACAATGGATGGTTTGCCTTGATATTTCATGTGGTATTGGAGTTAATTTGACCAGTATGTAATAACTAGGTCGCCTTTTCAATCTGTGAAAAGAAAAAAAATTGGATAAATAGAGATTTTAATAAAGATAGAGCTTTCAAGGTATTTTTTTCCCCCGATATGTTTTAGTTGTTCCTTCTCTTTTCCTTTCTGTTTGCATAGAACACACTCTGGATATGTTTCCATCTTACAGGTATCAATGCATCACTAGGCTGAAGTGATACTCTCCTGTTTAAGTTTCATCCATTCTTCAAAAAAACCTTTCTTTTATGTCTTTACCCATCATTTCTTTCCCAAGCTGAAAGAAAACTCTTCTTATTCTGAGTTCCAATACACCCTGTTTATGTACCCCTCTGAGTCTCCCTCTGACTTGTCATACAGATGAAGTTTTAAGAGGTTCTGTTTTCTCTAGAAAATTGTATGATACTTATCTGAATCAAAGTATCTTATCAATAAATCTATGTGGAATTATAGTGTTTAGAATTAAACTATAGGAGGAATTATACTGTTTGCATGAGTATAAGGGCCTTTAAGAAAATCTTTCCTGCTTAACTGAAAGAACAAGCTTAATAATCCAAGAAATTATCATGATGAACATGGATTTCCAACAGCAGACATGATCATCTAAATTTATAAAATGAAAAATGCATTTCTAAGTCTCTCTATCAGTACAACAGTTGAGAAGCTTACTCTGATATTGACAACAGCTAGGTAGCAAAAGCCTGAAGTAGGTTCTTTATACAATATGCTAAAAAATATTCCTGATTTATGACTTCCTTGAGAGCAAGGTTTGACTTAGTTTGGTGTATCTCATGCCTCTTAGCTCTAGAACAGTGCATTTTATGATTATACTTAGCACCACCTAGAATAAATTAGTAAATTGTAGTTTGCTGTGCTTATTATATATGGCAGTCAGTGAATAATTTTGGTGGGAGAGCTATTTTTAGTTTGTTCAACTTTTGAAAAAAAACACGTACCCTCCTTTTTTCATCCTTAGACTGAGCTTAGATTATTTTGACAAGATAATGCACATATGTATATTTAAAGTCCTTAGGATTATGTATCCATATACCTTAGCTATTGATATTTTTCTTAATAGCCCTGACTCCTCAGAACAATGAAAAGTTCCTTTCCTTTGCCATATAAGATGCATAGTATAAATGGATCCCCTGAGAAGAATGTAGTTTAAAATAACTTTGGACAGCAAAACTTATACTAGAGTGTATTTGCCGATTAGCAAAATTACCTCCTAGGCATTACAGCTGAAATTAGCTATTCTTCCATACTCCCTTCAGCCTCCATTCTATTGTTTGAACTTTCTGTTTCTTTCCCTTGTCCTGCTATTTGCCCAGCTATTGCAAACAGTTTTAAATTATTTTATTAAGGATACCAGATCTGTCTAAAAACAACACTTACCAAGCTCGTTGTCAAGGAAAATCTCACTGAGCAAGATTTTTCTAGATTGTCATCATCTCTAATTGCGGCCTCCATCTATATCACCTTTAATCATCATAAAATTGCTTTTATACATCTCTCAGTATTTTCTAAGCAATTACATTATTTTGTTTTGATTCTCTGTTTTGGCACTCTGTTCTCTCATTTTACATTATTCTGATTGGATTAGAATAAAATACCCAGTTTGGAAATCATATATGGTCTTGAAAGTCAGTTCTTTTTAAATTGTAAGTTGGCACGACATCACTTCAAATTTTCTATTCTATTTCTGTCTTTCTCCTGGGATAATAACCTAATCTAGACTCTTGTTTTAGCTCACTCCTTAGACAAACCAGTAACAGAAGAATAAATATTATCCTCCTTTTACATATAAGAAAACCAAGGCCCAGGAAGTTTAAACAACTTGCTAATGATCTCATAAAAGGCAGAGCCAGGACTGAAACTCTGTGTGGTCTCCCTGAGAGACTAAGTTTCAATGATTATGTTACACTTCCTCTAATTTGAGAGGAATATAGATGGCCGAGACCTTAACAAGTCTCCAACTTTGTGACTCCTTCTCTAGTCAGAGTAAAAGCTATTTTGTCACCAACTAGCGAACAGCAAAACTATTTCCACTTCTGGAAAGACTGAGGGGTCAGCTAGGCTAACTGAATATCTAGCTTCTACCAATTAGCTTTGTCACTTGCTTCCATGACTCATACTTATGACACACAAAATATGAATTAATATGTGCCATGGATCATTAAATATTTGCAACCCTGGAGGACAATTAAAAATTGCTAACACCTGAAATGCTTTTTTAACCTATGACTTTATTTAAAATTTTTTGAATTTAAGCCTATTCTCTCAAGTGAGAACTGTAAGCTGTTAAACAGAAATTAGGGGAAAATTGCATACAGGTGTGAGCAATAAATAATAACTAATATCAATTTCTATTTCACTTTACTAACCATTACTCTTGATGAAATAAGTTGTCTTCCTGTAATTTTTCTATGATATCATGTATACTCTCATTCCATTCAATAAATTCTGGGACATTTCACTTCTTAATTTAGAACCTTTAAAAAATAATCACAAAAAGTTCTTACTTTACCCTTTCATTTCTTCATCTTTCATTCAACAAATATGTGCATCCATTTAATGGATGCCTTTAATATTTTTTTAATTAATTTTCAAAATGTATGTGTCATCCCAGAAATTTCTTTTCCCTATTTGCTCCATTCCATAGTTACCTTCACTGTGGTGTGCTTTCTCTCTGCTAGGATCAGCATTTAGTGTTGCATACATTGGGGGGTGTTTTTACCCTCTTTGGTTGGAAGAATTCTTACTCTGAAATGTGTCCATATTATGCAGTGCTGTACCGCCTTCAGGGTACACAAACATCCTTTTGTCAAACCATTTCTCAACCATAATCATATAGTATAGGTGAACATTTTAAATTTCAAAATTCTCACATGACTACCAAATCTACCATATGTAAGTCAAGGAGAAAAAACGGTAACTAATTTCAGTCTCCTACTGAGCACCATTTATACTCAGAAACTGAAAAGGTTATTGTGGAAAAATATTTAAAATATGTCTTAGTATCGGGAGAAATTAATTAAAATGATTATAACATGTCCATCTTAATTTTATTACTATTTCATTATGGCCAATTGATATTAAGAAGTATGATGTGTACATTTTAAGAAGATTTGTAATTTAAATTTATCAAAAACCCATAGTTTTCTGTAGAAATAGAGGATTTTGCAAGGAAATAATATGTCGTGGGTGCCTACAATATGTACCAAATATTTTACACAGTTGCCTCATATGATCTTCATAACAACCCTATATTTTAATTGTGAGTATTAAATATAATGAAAAGAATTGACAGTGAAAGAGAATAAATAATGTGCCAAACAGCAACTTTTGGGAGCTCCAATTCCCCATAATCCTTGAGATTTCTCTTTGAGGAGGAAGAAGCTACAATTTCCAAATCACTCTACCGTAGTTCAGACTCACAACATTTATTCATTATGGATTTGCATCCAAGTATTTTAAAGTTCAGAAATACATATGAACCTCAATTGATTTTTAGGATATTGCTTTTGACTATGCTTTCTATTAAAGAAACAATTAGTGAGGGTAGATAAAGATAGCAGAAAAATTAAGACAGAAAGCAGATAAAAAAAAACACCAAGGAAATTAATTTGAAAATAATAGGTAGACAGTGAAAACACAGGTCTTGGACGAGTATGATCTAATTAATTAGACATAATTCTCTTATACTTTCCATTATTTTTCTGCCCTCAGTGGGGGGAAAGGGGAGGATTAAGGCCTTTGGATTACTAGCAAGAAAAAGAAAAAAAAAAGCATTTTGCAAAGAATATGCAACTGCAAGGTGGAAGACCTGAGATCTAGTGGTAAATACACTACTAAATGCTTGGGTAACTTTGAGTATGTCATTTTATTTTAAGTATAAATAGTCAAAATGATCTCTCAGGGGCTCTGATATCTCATGATATTCTGAAATTGTGTGATTCTCAAGACTAGTGGTTCTTAGAATGCAAGTTTATGACAAATTAGCCAAGGGAAGTTGAAACAACTCACTAGTGATACTTTATCTAATTTTTTAAAAAAATATTTCGGTGGGTTTTTATTGCACCAGTTCCTTTTGCTTCATGTAGAGAAGTTGCTAATGCATTAAGAAGTAACAAAATGACTAAAGAATAATGAAGTTGAAAGAAAATATGACCCAAATAGTCACACAAAATATGACCCAAAATAAAGATTAAATAGGAAATTGGTTCAGATTTTTTCTTTTGGAGAAAAAAAAAAGACATTAGAGAATTAGAGGATCTCACTTAAAAACATTTCATAACTGGAATAGGAATGATAGCCACTTTAGGGGGTACAAGTAGAAACGGGAAGATAGAAGCAAATGATTGAACTTAACAGTAAATGAGCATCTTTGACAAATGTAACCTACATTTTAGATAATACAAATGTCCTCGGAATACATTCAGTAAATTATCTTATGTGTATTAAATAGTTGGAAAATGAGTTTTTGGAGTTCTCCTGAGAGACTAACTAAAGTAGAAGCCCTGCCTCTCAATGAGTTTTGTGTTTGATTTCAAAACTCACTTCTAATGTTACGGAAGTTATAATAATAAATGACCAATTTGCCAAGAAAAACTGTTTTTCAGTTAATTATATTTGTGACTAATACTTGAAATGATATATAATATTTTTATTTTATTATGCTATCAAAGCTGAAACATACAAAATTATTTTATTTAAATGTAAATCATAAAGCATTTTATCTTTTTTTCCCCTTGATAATGAAGTACTGTATTTTGTTTACTTATAGACAAAAGGTTCCCAAACCATGACACCCTCTGGCTCCCAGAAAAAAGTTAAGAGAACCCTGCCAAACCCACCTCCTGAGGAGACCAGCGCTGGAGCCCAGGCGACGTACAGCACTGTGGGAACGGTTTCCAGGAGGAGGATCTGCAGAAGCAACACGATGGCACGGGCCAAGATTCTCCAGGATATAGACAGAGAGCTTGACCTTGTGGAGAGGGAATCTGCAAAGCTTAGAAAGAAACAAGCAGAACTTGATGAGGAAGAAAAGGAGATCGATGCCAAATTACGGTACCTGGAAATGGGAATTAACAGGAGGAAAGAGGCATTATTAAAGGAGCGAGAAAAGAGGGAGCGAGCCTACCTCCAGGGTGTAGCCGAAGATCGGGATTACATGTCTGACAGTGAGGTGAGCAGCACCAGAGCAGCCCGAATGGAAAGTCAGCATGGCATAGAGCGCCCAAGAACAGCCCCCCAAACGGAATTCAGCCAGTTTATACCACCACAACCCCAAACAGAATCTCAGCTGGTTCCTCCGACGAGTCCTTATACACAATACCAATACTCTTCCCCTGCTCTTCCTACGCAGGCACCCACCCCATACACCCAACAGTCCCATTTTCAGCAACAAACATTGTACCATCAGCAAGTCTCACCTTATCAGACTCAGCCGTCATTCCAAGCTGTGGCAACAATGTCCTTCACTCCTCAAGCTCAACCTACACCAGCCCCACAACCATCTTATCAGCTACCGTCACAGATGATGGTGATACAACAAAAGCCACGTCAAACTACACTGTATTTGGAGCCCAAGATAACTTCAAACTATGAGGTGATTCGCAACCAACCCCTGATGATAGCGCCTGTTTCTACCGATAACACATACGCTGTTTCCCATCTTGGTAGTAAGTACAATAGCTTAGACTTGAGAATAGGATTGGAGGAAAGAAGTAGCATGGCGAGCAGCCCCATATCCAGCATATCAGCAGATTCTTTCTATGCAGATATTGACCATCATACTCCACAAAACTATGTCCTAATTGACGACATTGGGGAGATTACCAAAGGAACAGCAGCATTAAGCACTGCATTTAGCCTTCATGAGAAAGATCTATCGAAAACAGACCGTCTCCTTCGAACCACTGAAACACGTAGGTCTCAAGAGGTAACAGATTTTCTAGCACCTTTGCAGACTTCCTCCAGATTGCATAGTTACGTAAAAGCAGAGGAAGATCCAATGGAAGATCCTTATGAGTTAAAGGTCCTGAAACATCAGATTAAACAAGAATTCCGTAGAGGAGCAGAGAGCTTAGATCACCTGGCTGGTCTTTCTCATTATTACCATGCCGATACGAGCTACAGACATTTCCCAAAGTCAGAGAAGTACAGCATCGGTAGGCTCACACTGGAGAAACAGGCAGCAAAGCAGCTGCCAGCAGCCATCCTTTACCAAAAGCAGTCAAAGCATAAGAAATCACTAATGGACCCTAAAATGTCGAAATTTTCCCCTATTCAGGAAAGTAGAGACCTTGAACCTGATTATTCGACTTACATGACTTCTAGCACTTCATCTATTGGTGGCATTTCCTCCAGAGCAAGGCTTCTTCAAGATGATATCACTTTTGGCCTTAGGAAAAATATTACAGACCAGCAGAAATTTATGGGGTCTTCTCTTGGTTCAGGACTAGGCACATTAGGAAATACCCTACGGTCAGCTCTGCAGGATGAAGCAGATAAGCCGTACGGTAGTGGCAGCAGGTCCCGACCGTCTTCCAGACCTTCTTCTGTCTATGGGCTCGATTTATCAATTAAAAGAGATTCTTCCAGCTCTTCCCTAAGACTGAAAGCTCAAGAGGCTGAAGCTCTAGATGTTTCCTTCAGTCATGCATCCCCTTCTGGCAGAACTAAGCCTACCAGCTTGCCAATTAGTCAGAGCAGGGGAAGAATACCGATTGTGGCCCAGAATTCTGAAGAAGAGAGTCCACTCAGTCCTGTTGGCCAGCCAATGGGAATGGCCAGGGCTGCAGCTGGACCCCTGCCACCAATATCTGCAGACACCAGGGATCAGTTTGGGTCAAGTCACTCACTGCCTGAAGTTCAGCAACACATGAGAGAAGAATCACGGACTCGAGGCTATGACCGTGACATAGCGTTCATCATGGATGACTTCCAACATGCCATGTCAGACAGTGAAGGTAAATTGGGCCTCAAACTACCTTGTTACTCTCAAAACTCAAACTCTTATTTTTCTGCATGTTTAATTTTCCTTCTTCAAGGATGTATTCTACTTTTCTTGGTGCGTCTTTTGCATGTTTGCGTCAATTTTATTTCTTGTAAATGGAAATTTTATCTTGTGTATAGATGTAGCATGCTTTTCTTTCTTTCTTTTTAGTTTATTCTTTTATTGTTATTTCTTGATTGCTTGATTTGTTTGGTGTCCACTTTTCCAAAACCATTATCAAATAAATGTGTCAATAAAATATGGTCATCCTTTAACTACATAGTTGAAAAGTTTTTCATTGTATGTTTCTTTATTTTTTAAAATGCATTTTTAAGGTAATTGGTCAGTGTCTTTCACTTGGTGAAATTATTAAGATTTAGAGACATTATTATTCTGCTAGATTTTGTAATAGAAAATTACTTATGTCACTTTTGTGAAATCAGTGTTCATTAATTCAAAAAATGTTCTCTTTTTAAGAACTTTCAGATAGGTCCCTGATACTACTATAATGTAGAATTTTATAATCTCCCTTACATAAGAAGTTCATATTTGATCTCTCTCTCATTATGAATGCAATAATTGACAAGTTTATTTTACATTATATACTAGAAAGCTTAGCACTAAATATGATATGACATTAATAATCTTACCAGTCTGTATGAAATACTCTTTAGGTTTATTGAAAATGCACATGCTACTTTTGTGAGTTTACTTACTTGGAGTTTAGACCCTCCTGGTGTACCCATTCAGCCTTTTCCTTGGCTTTGCTTTTTGCATCATCCCAATTTTTTGCTCTAAATTGTTTGCTACTTTTTCGTTCTGAATAAGTGTATTAAGGCAAGTATACACTTACTTAAAAACTGGCTTATGTCATTTGTCTGTTTAATCACATGGAACCATAAAGATTTTTAAAAATTGTTTATTCCAAGTCTGTTTTGAAAAGTCATATTCCTGCCTGGAAGACTCATGACTTAGGGTTCTTGCCCCGCCCACCCCCTGCCGTGGTTTACATTTGAATGTAGGTGTGGTTTTAGTCCTGGAAATAAAATGTTTCTGATCAAATAAGAGCATTATTAATTCATGCCTTTGGAGACTGCAAAGCACTAAGCTTCCTCAAACATCTCCCTTTTTAAATTTGGTATTTTCCCTGATGACACAGAGCAAAATGTGCTTCCATGAAAAAAGATTTTCTTTCTGCTTCTGTATGTAGACACCAATATGATTTTAGAAGTTCAAATCTAGATTTGAACAAGACTAAAGTAATTACTGGATCTGAAGGAGGACAAACTGCCTTTCCTAGTGAAATTCCAACAAACTAATCACTTTCTGATCGGTTTTCTTCTCTACAGGCTATTGGATTGACCATTTTTATTGATAATTAATAAATAAAACACTCTGTGTAATTTTTTATTTAGCCAGTTGTTGGAATGAACCTACATAGTTCGACAAGAGTTACGATATTATGTAGAAAAAGTCTTTATTTTTTATTTTTTACTTTCTTCACAATCCACATTTTACACACATTTTATACATATAAAGTGACTGCTGCACAAGAATAGGCACTTCAACAATCCTATCAGTAAAATAACAAAACTCTAACAGGTCTATGGCATAACTAAAGGTTGTTGTGTGCATGATGAGCATACATTTAAAGAGAATTTGACGAATCAATTTATTCATCACACATGCATTGTTATCATGGTGCCTGACATACAACTCTCTCTAGATGTTTAGAATATCTAAATGTGGCATTTATTTATAAGCAGTCATATAAAAATAACCCAATATTTTATTCATCATATGTTTGGATGATATGTACTCATAATCATCAAGGACTACATGAAAAAAATTGTTTTGATAAAGTAGATGAAGACACATGCAGCAGACAAAATTATGAAGTATAAGACGGTAACAAAGAAATAAGTCAAATGAAATTTAGATTAAATTAAACTAAAATATTTAAAAATTAAGCTGATAAGAAATTTAGTCATAAAAATAAATGATGTTGATACATAATTAGACAAAAGACAACTATAAAAAATTGAATTACATATGTAATATGTGTGTGAATTGTAGTGATTATATTTAAAAGGTGTATGTTTTAAAATGTATGTTCTTTGCTTTTATAGCACCTAAACATATTACTTTTCTTCAGGTGAGCAATGACCTACTTTTCTTTTGAGATCTTGGATTCCTTGTGTAAAGGAAAAAGTGGAAATTGTTTTTCCCAATCATATAACTCATTTTTGAACTCATTAAATATTAAGAATTTTTAAGAATTATTTTTACAAAATATATTCTATGTATCTGAATGTTACTAAGAAAAATTTGAAAAGTTTAACATTCCTACAGGTTATTTAGTTTGTGTAGACAAAGCAATTTAATTGATTTCAAATTGTTGTGTACTTTCTATGAATTCAGTTAAACTCTAGGTTATAGACTATAAGATGTTTTTCAAATATGTTCTATATAACTCTAGGTTTTTTTGAAATAGGTTACTTCAGAGTAAATCTAGGTAAGCAAAATTTACATTGCTTAATATTTATAGCCATCAGCTTGAAGTTCACACTTGACGTGTGTGAATGGTTGTCTGGGTAAATAGAAAGCAGGAAGCCTTTCCTCTGGAGCAGATTGGAGGGAAGCTAAGCTGGAAACAGCCAAGTTATAGTTCTTTCTCCAGCCACAAATATTTTGTTGAAAACATTCTTTCAAAGTATACTCCATGCAAAAAAAAAAAACTTTTGATTTTTTTTAAAATTTCAACTAATATTTTATACAGAATAGAATTAAGCTATTCATGTAACTGTTGCCTGTGAATAATGCTAGACCCAAAAATAGCTTACTTGCATTTTACATTTAAGAACTGAAAAAAAAAGTATCAGTTTAAAATAAGGGGATGTTAATCTTCAGCAAATCATTTAAACTAATTTGGAAAATGTTATTAGTATAAAATTTAATTTTTAAAGTGAAGATCTACCATGGCAGGTAAGACAAGTGCAGTTATAAACAATTAGCATTTGTGTCCAACTTGCCATAAATGATAAAGACAGAATCCAATATAAAAGCAGTTTCATTGATTTTGTTTGCTGTTGGTTGATCTATATATTCCTATCCAAAGCATGGTAGAAATCCTTAGTTACATATAGAATTATTATAAGAAGTAAGAGGCAAAGTGTAATCAGAAATGGAAATAAGTTGACAAAATTTAGATCAGGTTGAGATTCTGCCTTATTCATGTAGACACAACCAAGGAAGCATGTTTTAAAAGATTGTATTTCAAATGTAATTAGCAGTTACATATTCAAGTGAAATCTTGTATATATACGTTATCCAAGATATTCATTTATTAAAATCAGTATAGATTTTTTCTTTTTGTGAGGAATACATAATAAAGATATATCAGAAGTAAGATAAAATAAATTAGTATTGTTAGGGATAATCTAGAAAGCTTTTAGAGACTGATGATTAATGGATTTGTTTTGTAGTTACTTATCAAATTTCTCTTGCATTAAATATTTTTTCATAAATTTGGTCATTTGGTGTCATGTTAAAACTAGGAAAAACATAATAAATGTCAAGAAAATCTATTACTGAGGTTCAAGGGACAAATTAATATTTATTTTAAAAAGGAATATGAGCCTTGTCCTCAAGCAGCTTAGAATCGAATAGGGGAGCTCAGACAAGCACATACACAATGACAAACCAGGTATGTACGTATTTCCTCAAATCTAAGACTGACTGAATTGCGACACATCATCTACCATTCCATATGTACCAGTGGCAATGATGTGGTTAATCAGCAGCACTGACCCAGATGGCAGGAGGTCTAGAGGTGAGTCATGGTGTACAGCTGTGGGATTGCCAGCCCTGCCAGTAAAGAAGTAATGGAAATTGCCTGGGGAAAAAGTCTCGGGAGAAAGTTTTGGTAAGAGAAGGCAGTCAGGAATGTAGACAGAAAAAGAAAACTAAAATGAGATAGAGAAGAACTCAGTAGGGTGGCACTGTAGACACTAGAGTCAAGAAAGCAGAAGTTGACAGCATTATCAAGTCTCTCGGGATGAGCACTTGAGAAGGGCTGCTCCATCTGCCATTTAGGAAGCAACGATCTATTTCCAGGGACTATTAGGGATTTTTTTTTTACAAACAATAAAACTTCATATAAAATCAAATTCTGTATATTAAGTAAAGTAGGAATTTTGGTTGCTAATAGCTTTAGAAACCCTTGTAATGAACTGAGTGGGATGAAAAAAATTAAATAGTAATGATGTACTTGAATATGGTTGCATTTTCAAAAAAGAATATTTTAAGATGTCAAGTCCAGTCAACTCTTCAAATTCCTAAATCACAGAAAATAATTGTTTACTATTTATTAAGAAATTCTAAATGATATATTTTAATATTAGGCACCCAGGTGGTTATGGTGTGCTTGTTCCTAGCAATAATATCTGGGATATTCTTAGCAATCAATGTTGTCATTTATTTATGAATGTCATAGAAATGTCATGTTTTAAAAAATATTTAATGCTTAAAGCCAGCAGCCACATATTGGTACTGGTTTGATTTAACAGTGGGAAAGTAACAGAATCATCTGTACTCAAAAAAGTACATTTTCCTTAGCAATGGTGGGTGGTACGTAGTGGAGAGGAGATGGGAACCAAGGGACTGAGATGGATTAAAATGACTTTTGAGAAATATTCATTTGTTCATTTATTTATTCAATCACTATCTAAATTTCTCTTTTTTTTCCTCCTGATTTGAAATTTTTCTTTTCTCTTCTTTTCTTTTTTTTTTTTTTTGTTCTGAGAAGTTGCCCAAATGTCTACGTCATTTATTCTAGGTTATTCCATGATACAAAATTTTCAACATAATGAATGATTTTTCTCATCCCTTTGGGCATTGTGTTTGAAATGCATGAGTGGTTAACAAGCCCGGAGCATGTTGGTTCTTCAGAATATCTACTTCCCCCCATCATCCGTATTAGTTGGGGTTGCAATGTTTGATATTTCCTTGGTCTCCAAAGCCTATCACCTGCGTCGGGAAGAAACAGATTGGTTTGACAAACCCAGGGAGTCTCGTTTGGATAATGGACATGGTCTGGATAGAAAACTACCAGAAAGATTGGTCCACTCTAGACCACTCAGTCAACATCAAGAGCAAGTAAGTGAATTATTGAACAATCTCTCTTAGATTTATCCCCCCACCCCCCCACACACACACAAAACACAACCAATTCACTTTAGCACGGTCTCAGTGACTTTTGTCAATCAAGTTCACAATGATTTTATTTTCAGTAACATAAAGTATTAAGTACTTTGCTTCACCAGGCATAACATCTCAACCCTGCAGCATAGCTGTGATGTTTCTACCAGGCAATTTAAATGGCCCATTCCTCCAACAGATAATTAAGTTTGTACAACATACCCAGCACTGCTGTCTGTACAAGGAGAATACATGAAGTTCCTGAAGAGCTTATGGAATAGTGGGTGAAATAGACTTGGATAGTTTAAGATACATAAGGAGATGAACAGTTGGATAAACTGAGGGAGATTTCTCTGGTAAGCCATGCGGCTGTAAATCAATAGCCTTAACAGATGAGATATTTGCAGACCATGTACTCATAATCCTTAAAACACCCACAAAAGAGATAGTTGACTTATTTAATGTACATTAACTCCTAAATCATCCTGTGTTGGCTAGTGATTTATTGATATAGAAGACATAATGTTTTGAACAATGAGGATGAACCATATGAGTGATTATAATTTCAGTGTTTGTCACATTAAGATTTAAAGGAAAAGACAAACACACATATAAATACTGTCTAAAAAGTAATATTTATACTCCTAGATTTGACTTCTTTCTAAACAGTTTCAGTTTTCACGGACCAGCTTCTGGCTGTTGAATAGAATTTCCTTTTCTCAGAATTTTTTTCTGTTTTTCTATATGCTGTCATATTTTCTAGTTCTTGGGATTCTTCTCTAGATATTGTAAATATTCTCTTTATTTTTTATATCTTTAGTAATTTTTTGGTTTAGGGTGGATGTACCTCTATAAAATATCAGAATACTTCCTTTTCTTTGTACTTCACCTTAATGTGTCAGACTACTGAATTATACTTTTATTAGCTTATCTTGTTATTCTTAAAATTGCATTAGTAGTTTATTTCAACTTATCAGATTTCAATTTCATCAAATAAATCTGTCTGAAGAGTAAGAAAAATGAATGAAATTCTGGACATGTTTTAAAATGTATATTTACCTCTTTTTATCAACAATTACTAAAAAATTTTTCAGTTGAAAATAACTTCCTTGAATATATTTTATTATAAGTATCTCTCTATATTGACTTACTTTTTTTTTTTACAATTTATTTTATTTTAGTATCATTAACCTACAATTACATGAGCAATATTGTGATGATTAAACTACCCCCTTCATCAGGTCCCCCCCACCAACCCTATTACAGTCACTGTCCATCAGCGTAGTGAGATGAGAATCACTACTTGTCTTCTCTGAGCTGTACAGTTCCCCCCGTACCCCCCCACCTTACATCTGCTAATCGTAATGCCCCTTTTACCCTCTTATCCCTCCGTTCCCGCCCTTCTTCCCCAGTCCCTTTCCCTTTGATAACTGTTAGTCCGTTCTTGGGTTCTGTGAGTCTGCTGCTGTTTTGTTCCTTTTATGTCTTACCTGTCTCATTTGTTTCTTTGAAGTTTAACATTTCCAAAACCTAGATAAAGCCAATAAAAATACAGACCCTCTAGAAAAATCCCAATAAGATTAAATATATAATCTAGGGAGCTAAAAAATAACAATTTCCATACAGTTATTTCCTGACACTACTATTTCCATGGATACTCAGGATAGTCTTGTTCAACTAATTTATCCAACTAATATTTTTTGATGATACATTTTAAAGCAATCTGTGTCCACCTCAAAAAGATATTTTCTAAAATCCTATTATTTTATGTGTACATGAAACATTAACAGCCCTAATGACATTTTTGTTCCTAATCTTCTGTTACTAACATCAACAGATTTATGGTTTTGATCCACTGAGTATATAGTGCATTATGTTTAAAAATATATACTTATAGACCAATATAAAATTATACAGAGAGGGTATATTTAAAGTCATTTAATGAATTTCTTGCTGTTTTTCATAAAGAAGACAATGTAAGTATCCTCGTTAGAATTATATGTAGGCAAATGTAATAGAGTAATGTTTATTTTCTTGCTAATGGTTATTTTTTACATTTTTATAATTTTTTCATTTTTTTGATATCTAACATACAAACAAAACACTGTATATTCAGTTTTGGAAACTGCAAATATATATAGTTATAAACTAGTTATAAAGTGAACAGCCATATAACCACAACACAGACCAAGAAAAGGAATACTGCCTGCCCTCAAAAGCCCCAATGTGCCCCTTCCAGATTGTAATCCTCAATGTCCCCCAAAAAGGTAACAAATATATTGACTTTTTGTCACAGTAATTACTGTTTTTCTTTATAGTTTTTTCTAAGCAGAAACTACATAGAAGGCAACATATGCTTTGGTTACATTTATATGAAGTCCAAAATTCATGCTTTTTGCATTAATATTTATCTTCATTGTTTCCCTCATAAACTCATTATAACTACATTTTGGTCTGGAGAGAATAGCAATATGGCATTCTCATTTTATTCACCTCTTTGCATCAGTAATCATAAAAAGGTGATATAGAGCTCTTGGTACCAATAAACCCAGATGCTTTTATTTGAAAATTTATGCATAACTAGAATTTATGCTCATAAAATTCTCTGAAGGCAAAAATAATAAAACCAAATTGACTAATGCAAAGCTAATTTATCTGCTTTTAGAAATACCTTATGTAAAACGTACATTAGAGTAAAAAATCCTAAATTTTTTATTAGACTCAAAATCATATTAACTATAAAAATAACCCTTATGCAAATCTGTATTTGTTTCCTTTCAGATACATATATGTTATATGCAAATATATATATACATGTATGTTCTTTGAAAGCTCAACTCTTGCTTTGTAAATTGAACAGCTCACCAGGCCTCTTTAAAAAAATTTTTCCTGCGTCACTTCATCTTTAAATAGGGCTAATAACCCTCCCATGGTGGTTGTAAAAGGTCAACACTTCTTAACCAGTACAGAATGCCTCCACTGTTCGCGCCAACGCCCACACCTTCTGCCAAGCCCCGTCTCACAAGAAGCCTTCCCTGACACCATCGGCATGTCCCTACAAATCTGGGACAAGTGTCCTTCTTTTGGGCTCCAGGCGTACTGCATGCGTCATGTCCCGGTGAGCTCCTAGAGAGGAGAGTCCCACTCTTCATCCACCACCAGATATATCTGAAGTGTTAGCACCGTGCTTGCATCCCCCAGAAGGGCGCTGTCTATCCTGCATGTAGCATGCATGGCGTTTGAGTGAGGGAAAGGATGCCTATCTGTGTAAAAGATAGGCTAACACAAAAGTTTATTATTTCAGAAGTATGAATATTGAATTCATGAAAATAAATCCTTTTGAAATATTTGTAGGTAGGGAAGAGGAAGAATCCCTTTTCTAGGAGGCATAAAGGTGGTAGTTCTGCCAGTGCAGAAGCACCAAATGACAGAGGGAGCAAAGGCCGGCCTCCTGAGGAGAGGTCGGGGCGCTGTTGACGGCAGTCCAGCCCTCCGGCCTCTCCCAGGCACTCCTTGGGCAGAAGCAATGCCTGCTCTGAAACTCCTTTGCCAGAAACTCAACATTAATCTGCAAGGGTTAGGAAAAAGCCAAGATCCAGCTATTTGGGAGACGGATGACTCTGCTTTCTACAGACTCTTGGTCACATTGATCATAATTATGGCAGTTTAATGTTTTTGATTTGCTAAGTGAATTCATGAAGCTGGTTGTAGGCAAGCTCTGAAACTACGGAGACTCTTTGAGATGCCCTTACCATTTACAAAAATAATGATTACTGTCCCTTCTACTAATGTTGTCATAGGTACAAATCAAAAGGCAATACTGGCCAGCTTATAACCCTGATGAGGAATTTGAGAGACTTTCCTTTTGTAGATTGTGCAGTAGATACACCACGAGATGACCTCAACTTCTGCCTAGTCTAGGGAATTGACAAGAATAGCAAAAGACAAAGTTCTGTTTTCTTAGTTTATCTTTGACCAAGTGAAAGAAAAGGACTTTTCCAAATTAATAATTTATGAAAGTAGAAGATATTTGAAGTAACATTGAAAGAATATCCACCAATTTTAATTATCTATAGGGCCAGAGCAAAGTTTTATGTATGAAAGTTGTAGAATTTTCAATACACATGGTTTAACTTTTAGTAAAAAAGATCTGTAAATGCAGATCAGGGGAGGAAGGAGAAGACTAGAAGAGAAGAATGAGAGGATATGAAAGCAGAAAAAGTAAGGAGGGGATAGAGAAATTAAGAGGGGAGGGAAGGAGAGGGGGAAAACAAGCAAAAGAGGGAGAAAAGGAAAATAGACACATTGTTATAAATAAGATTTTCAGTGGCTTACAAATGTAGCATTAGTATGCATGATCTATAGGTTGACAAACTCTACTGACCATAATATTTTTATAAACTTGGAAACAATATTTTTTAGTTTTTACTTTTCACTATTTACATTATGTCTGGACTTAACAGGATTATGATGTTTTTGGGTGGTATTTATGTTCATCAGAAACCTGACTAAGCCTATTCTTCCCAGAAGAGAATAAAAGCTAAAGGATATAATTTAAGCTTGCCCTTTTTTCCATACATATTTTACTTTTAGCATGTAAAATTCTAACAGCTTCACAGCTGAATTTACAAAGGCACATTAAAACCGCACGGGTATTCTAAGGAGTCTTTCTTCACGAAATGTACGTCTCTTTGATTCTAAATTCTGTTTAATGTTTTGATTTAGTATTCTCACATACTTCTTAAACCTGTTCTGAAATGGGTAGTGTTGAATGTCTCCACTTAACTTTCTTTCATTTGTAATTTTAGTCAAAATTTTTCCTAAGGTTATGTAAATACAAGATTCCATGCTAATGAAGTCCTGTTGATATAGATACAATTAAATATTCCACTATTTGCCTCTCGTTTCACCAGTTCATTATAAATGCAAGGTCTGTGAAATATAATGCACACGTTTGCATTCACTACATTACTATTGTTTCAGAAATCTCATTTCTCATATTCAAGTCTCAATAATGAGAATTGAAATCACAGATTTGCAACAATAGTTTTAAGTGTTTCTTCTTTTTCCAGAAGGAATGTCAACAGTAAAGAGAATGCCATCAAGAACACAATTCTGAATACAAAGAAGGCTTCACAAAGTATTAGAATGAGCACTTTATTTATTTGTATAGAATTAGACTCAGCATCCAGTGTACATGGAAACTTCTAGTAGGCGTGTTCAGCAAAAGCACGATTCTACAATAAACTTAAAGCAAGAGAAATATAAAGTAATCCTATTACAGTGATAGAGATGTGGAGTATGAAGATCTTCTCTGGCTTTTCTCCCTTAGTATCACTTAATTGCTAGGAAAATTACAAATACCTTTCCATTTCTTGGCCGTCCGAAGTAAAATCAGCAACTGTCAGTTTTCCATATACGTTCTCTGTCCACTGTCATCACTGTTTACGCTCCAATGCAGTAGCAAACATCCTTTAGAACCTGTTATATGTGCTTACTAATTTCCTGAACACAACAAATAAGTTTCCAAGAGAAATTGCTTATAAATATGAAGACCGTAATGAGCCCAGAAACCGATAATATCATTATATAGTGTAAGATGCTTAAGATGTGATCATTTGACAATCTTAATTTATTTTCATTGATTCAATGTGTTTTTTTAAGAAAAAACAAGTCTAATTCTGTATATTGGATTTTAAGTGTCTTTAACATTGATTTTTCACTTTATCACATGTATGTCAGATTTTACAGACGAATGGGAAGACGGTGCACTACATCTTTCCTCATGCAAGAATAAAAATAATAAGGGACTCTAAGGATCACACGGTTTCAGGTAAAAGAAATCAAATAACCTAGTCCTTTTTATTTTAATGATGTGTTGAGATTGGTATTTGGTTCTCAGTTTAGATGACTCATTAACTTTTAGAGAACTTTTTTGTATAAAAATTACTTTGGAAACTATCAAAAGGTAAACTATACATTTGAACATGAAAGACAATAATTGCATGATTGTTAATATGACAAACTGATGGTGCATATTTAGATCATTCTTTAACTGCGTTTTTAAAAATGTACATGGCAGTACAGTGCTCCATAATTATTGCTCTATTGAGTAATGTGGTCGCTGATTTTAGGATTTTAGACCATTCTTACACAGGAAGTAGAAAACTATATTGGATTCTTCTAAGAAATAAATTTCCCTGTACCTTGTCAATTGGCACATAATCACTTAAGCTGAATTTTTGTTTGTATGTTTGTTTGTGTCCTTCTGTAAACCAGAGCTTATGACTGAATTTTAAAACTCTTTTATTTTGAAATAATTTTGGACCCTCTTAAAATAACACAGTTTTGGAAAGGTAATGGAATTTTTATATTACAAGTCACAACTTCTATTATTTAAATCTGGAGAACAAAATATAAATTTTGTCAAAGTTAATTTTTAAATGAATAATACCTATATTCTCACTCAGCTGTATTCTTTGTTTTGTAGACACTGTACATCAACAGAAAATCTTCATAAATATATATGCATATGTATGGATATATGTATAGGTAGTGTATCTAACATGGTATGTGTCCTGGAGGGGTTTTTTTTTCAATGTCTGATATGAAAAAAGAACAGAAAGAGGTCTTTGTCTTTTTTCAGAGGCTTGTTACTGTTCTGTACAGATTTTAGACTATGGAGTATGTGAATGTGGAACAGGCTTTGCTTTGAGCAATTTTCCTCTCTTTATTTTCATAGAGAGTGAATCGATTAGGAATCTAATTTTGTTTTCCTTTTAAGATTGGGTAATTTTTCTTCTGCCAGAGACAGATAATTCAACCTTTCATAGTTTTATTGCAGGCAGACTATATTTTAAGTACTGATGAAAATTCCAGGGGTGAATCTTAAAATCCAGGGGTTCTTTTTGTAGAAATAATTACTTGCTACAAACTATTTCAATTCCCTGCAGTTCATAAAGCAAAATAACAACAATTTCTAGCAATGCCAAATTAATTTTTTTCAGGGCATACAACAGAAGTCTTCAAACTGTTTTACAAAATCATCAGGACTCTGTATCAGTGTACCTGTTTTCTAGCTGTTTCATTGTTTTTATATAATACTATAGTAATTATTCCCTCAACGTTATCGTTTATCTTTTGGAACTCATTATTTTAATTTGTTTCTTCTTCTACAATTGGGAAAAGATTTTTTAAATGTAAGAGTTATGAATTTCTTGTTTTAAATATTATACTCTGAGAACTAAAGTCAGTTTTCTCTATATATAAATTTTGCAGAATGAGAAAGACTTATTGTTTTAAACAATAAATGTACTAGGAGTGTACTGTATCATCTTTCTGTTCCTTTTCTTTTTCTATTTGCCTAAAATAATAATAAAAGTATTTTCCCATTATATCTGCCCTGCCTTGATTACTGCTGCATATATTTTCCACGTGTCCTTGAGTAGCATAATCTCATACTAAATTAAATATTTTGAAACTATTTGTATTATTTTCGAAGAAGTCCTCAGTATCTTAAATGGATTTAAGTATATGTATATGCGAGGCTAGAGCCAAAGATGAAACTCTTTGGCAAACAGAGTCTAGAAATTCTAAGCTAGTGGCAGGCAAACCCTGTCATAGAGCATTTGCGCTCCTGGCTGATATCTGTCATTTGCTGCTCAATCAAAAGTCTAGTTTGACTGACATGGTGATACTAAGCATTTGCTGTTATATTTAGCTGTACGTACCATTCTTATGTTAATATTTTTAATAATAATTAAGAGTATGTATTTTAGAAATGCATACTAAAATATTTAGATGAAATGACATCCTGCCTGGAATTTGCTTTAAAAGTAGTTGTGTGGAGAATGGTGGAAAAATAGATGAAACAGAATTGACCATGGTTTGATAATTATTGGAGCTGTAGAATTAACCACAGTGAGATATATTATAGTCTTGTCACTACTTTTTATGTGTATGAAATTTTCCATAATAGGAATAATTTTTAATTCTTGTGTGTTTTTCATGTTCAGAGAAAAAGAACAATGTCCAGTAGCTTCATTCAATAGTGAAAAATCTATCTAAGTTAATATTTTTTCTACCTTTGTAAAACAAGATGAGGATGTAAGCAAGGGATGAGTGAAGAAGAAAATGTTGTATATCTGTTCTCCCATGCAGAGAAATAGATGATCATTAGTGAATTTTCATTTTAGATGTATAAACTATTGAGAGTAGAAATACTGCCTGTTATTTATAATATTTTAATAAACCATTCTAACTGCGTATAGCATTAAAATACTTTATTAGAATTATGTAAACTAATCACACCTAACAAAAAATATGTTTTTATTTATTGGAAGCAAAAATAATTTCAAAACCGGACACAGGAATAGAAAGTGGCTTTTTATTGTTTTCCCTGTATGGTTCTCAAGGTATGAGCAGGGAACCTTCATGGTTTCAAAATGCTTTCAGGGGTCCACAAAGTCAAAACTATTTTCATAGTAATGCTAAGGCAACATTTCCCTTTGCACTGTCATTTTCTTGTATATATACAGTGGAGGTGTTCAGAGGTTACACGATGTGTGACATCACAACAAATTATATTCAGAGCAGATGTGAGAATTCAGCTGTCTTCTGTTAAGCTCAATATTAAGCAGATTTGCAATAATGTAAAAATTAAAGAGTACATATGGCTCATTAAAATGAAAATATTTGAGAACCACTGATATATAAGGATATTTATAGAGGTTAAAAAAAGTATAAATAAGCTTTTTCCTTTCTATAAAACAACTTACACATCAGTATATTTTATATTTTTTTATAACTCATATTGGATACACTTGAAATTTTTTATTCGTTAATACTTACTCATTGAACATCCCTGGTTTGATTTACATTGTGTTGGTCACTAAGTTAAGAGAATGAATAGAACAAAGACTCTGATCTACAAATGTAACAGATCTCTTTATGTTTTGGTGATATATGCAGAGAGAAACACATGCATACAATCTTCTGATAAATGGTTCCTACTTTTTAGAAAATAGATCCTTTAACTTTTAGTTGTCAGCTTCAAAGATGTAATCATAGGTGCTGTACAACTGTATAATGGTTTTGAAAGTCTTTAATCAATCGAGCACAAGAACAATGGAGAGAATAGGTAATGAGTTTTGCAATGAGAAAGACCTGAGTTAGAATCCAGCTCGCTTTGTCCATTTACTTAAATTTGGAGAATAAGTTTGCTCATCTGTAAAATAAGACCAGTTCTGTGTATCTCACATAATTGCAAGTGAACCTAGTGCAAAATTTTGATGTTATTTCCCCTTCTCTTAGAAAGGAATGATCAGAAAAAAGAATAAAATGTAATGCTCAAGAAATGAGTTTCTTTTTTATTTAGAACTCCATCTTATGGCTTCAGAAACACAGCTGTTTGAAAGAAGCCAAAGACATTCTTCTGATTTCAAAAAAGATATTTGCTTATGTGTATTTCCATAATGGACTGGCTGCATCTGCAAGGCTAGAAAGACTAATTAGCAAATGTTAGAGTGAATAACGTTAAAAATGTTTAGGTTCAAAAGATAGCAGTGGCTTCTGTGGAAATAGTGGCTCTTTTTCTACTCCTCATTAGTCACCTGTCTTTAAGGACTTTTAGAAATGGGAAAAATATAACAGATCTCATGTGGATAGCTCTTTATTATTATTTTAACTGCTTTAATGAGATATAATTTCCATATTATAAGTGTACACATTGTAAGTGTACAAATCAATGACTTTTAATAATTCACGGAGTTGTGCAATCGTCAACACCACCTTGTTTTAGAACATTTCAATCATTGCAAAAAGTTCTCTTAAGCCTTCCAGCAATATCCACTTCCAAAATTCCTCTCTCAGCTTGTGGGAGATTTCTTTCTGTCTCTGCTAGTTTGCCTCTTGTGGGCCTTTTGTATAAATTGTACTATATATAGTATGCCGTTTTGGTGTCTGGCTCCTTTTACTTACCAACATTTTTGAGGTTTATATTGTAGTATATATCAGTAGTTGCTCTTTTATTGCTAAGTAGTAGTCTGTTGTTTGGATAGTCTACATTTTTTTATCTACTGGGTTTTTCCCACTTTATAAAATATTTGCATAAATGTTTTAGTTTGGGCATTTCATATTTTTGAATGTTTCCTAGAGTGGAGTTGTCGGGCTGCATGATAAGTCTAACTATTCAGGAAACTGCCTTATATATTTCCAGTACAAACCCTTTATAAAGTATATAATGTGCATATATTTCCTTCTAGTTTGTCTTGTTTTTTTTTATTTTCTTGTAGGTTTTTTTTTATATAAACTATCACCATACAAAGATATTACAATATTGACTATATTCCCTATACTGTACTTTTCATCCCATGACTTATTTATAATTAGAAGTCTGTACCCCATATGGTTTATTTTAAAAGAAAGGTTTTACATTTTCACGGAATCCAATTTATCAATATTTTTTCTTTAAGGATCACCCTGCTCTTGATAGCACATATAGAACTATCCCAATGTCGTAAATATTTTTCTCTTATGTTCTTCTATACCAGAGGTTTTATACATTTAGGTCTATGACCTATTTTGTGTTGGTTTTTATATGTGGTAAAATTCCTTCATTGAATTGCCTTGACATCTTTGTCAAAAATCAATCTACCATTAATACAAGAATTTATTTCTGCAGTCCCAGTTTCGTTCTATGTGACTCTGCCTAAATGGTATTTCACCAATACTGCACTCTCTTCCTTACCATAGTTTTATATTAAATTTTGAAATCTGGAAGTTTAACTCTTCTTTTTGTTTTTCGAAAACATTTTGGCTATTCTAGATCCTTTTCATATCCATATAATTTTACTATCACCCTGCTGGGATTATGATAAGGGTTGTGTTGAAATTTCAGTTTGGAGAGGATTGCTATCTTAACAACACTGAGTCTTCCAATGCATGAACATCTAGTATCTCTACATTTACTTAAGTCTCCTTCAATTTCTTTCAGTAAAGTTTTATAGTTTTCATTATACAAGATTAGCATTTCTTTTGCTCAATGTCTCCAAAATTATTTTATTCTTTTTGATGCTATTATGAATGGACTTATTTTCTTAATTTCAATTTTGGATTCTTCATTGCCATTTTTCCAGAATTATAATTGATTTTTGTTTACTGACCTTTTAGTTTATAATCTTGCCAATGTTTGTAGTTACAATACTTTTTTGTGGAATCCTTGGGATTTTCTACATGCAAGATCATGTCATGTGTAAATAAAGACAGTTTTATTTCTTCTATTTCAATGACAAAAGGGTTTTTTTTCTCTCTATTGGACTTGCTGTCCAATTTTGGAGAGAGTAATGAAAGCAGAAATCCTTGATTTTTTCCTAAACAATGTTGGTGACTAGTTGTGAAAATGCAGGAACTCTACCATAACCCTGCTACAGAAGTCCTTTCTCTCCTCCCCTTCTTTAATACTCACTGGAAGGCACTTTGTGTGGGGGGTGTGGGGGGCAGATGGGGGGGAGGGGTTGGCCTAAATTCTTTAAAAAACTGAGAAATGATTAAGAACACCTTTAAAAGCTAACAGTAGGTAGGCAGATTTTCTATTTTCTTCTGTTAATCAATTGAGATCTCAAATACCAGCATTATGTGAAAGTATTGAGTGAATTGTGTTTTTATATTTGGAAGAGAGAGGAAGGTTACATACATATATACAGAGCAAATGAACACTCATACTCATTCTGATTTATATCTGGGTACATTTTTTTAACAAAATTACTACATTTGTGATAATGGCCTAATTTACATAAGTTGATCAGTCATTATATTATCCTGGTATGCAACAAAAGAAATTATATGTGCAAAATCCTAAGAAAACATAAAAAGTGTGTGTAAATATGTTAGGGACTGAAGATAAAACAATAATTATATAATTTTCTTGGCACTTTCAAGTTTTCTATTTGCTTCTGAAATAATTTGAAAGCATAATCATTTCCATCAAATACTAACATCATTTTTTTCTTACTTATGAGTGTTTATATAATGAAAATCCATAAACTTCAAATAGAAGTGATTTAAATAGATATCTATTTTCAGCCTCTAGGTAAAACCTTCTAGATGGTAAGAATAGTTTTATTTTTCTTATCCAGTATGTCTCAGATATAATGTGATCATCTGATAAGTAAAAAAAAAAGCCCTCATCTTCTACCTCATAAAAATATTGAAAACAATTTAGCCACCTTCTGTAACTGTTAAATCCACTTTAAAATTTTTCAGATAATAGAGGATTACAGAAATGGATACAAAAAATTAAAATGTGTCACAAACTATGGGTACATATATGTACATCTGCAACTTTTTTTCTGCATCTCATTTGCTGAAAGAATCTTGTCAGTTGAGCATAGAAAACACATCCTTCCTATTTTCTCATGATTATTTTCATCTTTGTTCCCTATTAGAGGCCTTAAAGGCAAACCTTCCATCTAGTTCTCAGCTGCTGGTAGCTAAATGGCTAGACGTATATACTATTCTTGACCTCTTCTTTGTATGTTTACACAAAATGAGTGTGTGTGTGTGTGTATAGATGGATAACTATATACATACATATATACATACATACATAAATCCCCTGTAAAGTATAATAGTGAAAAGTATAGAGATGAAAGAAAAAGCCATCACAATTTTACAATTTATAGTCTCTCCCTTTTCTTTCTGTCCTCTTTATACCCATATAGTATACACACTAAAATCTGAAAGTACACACATATTTTAGAACAGTATAAATTGCCTAATAAAGGCATTTTCCTGTTACATGAAGAATTCTTCAAAAACATAAGTGTAATGACTACTTTTTATTTTAGTGTGTAGGTATTAGATTATTTACTTTAACCATTCCTCAACTGTTGGACATTTATGCTGTCTTCCCCTTTTCACTATGATACACAATGCCACAGTGAAAAAATGCTACCACTACTTTTAAGATCTCAGAATGTAAGAATGTATTCCCAGAAGTAAGATGACTGAGTAAAATGGAAGGGATATCTTGTATGTTTCTTAGACATGTTGTCAAAATCCTTCCCAGAAAAGTTCTACCAATTTGCATTTCTCACCTAAGAACATAGTTTCATTTGCTGCTCAGGAATTTAAAGTGATAAAATTTTAAGAAAAAAATATATTACTTCAGAAGCCAAATTTTATATCTCACTGATTTAAATATTATTTCTTTGATTAATAATCAGGTTGGCATCTTGTCCTCTGCTTACTTGCTTAATTGCCTGCTAGTCATGTGGTTGGTGAGGGAGGTGATTTCCCATCCTACCTATGTGGTAATGGCCAAGCACATAACACCTGATGCTGGACAGATGAGATAACACATATTCGTCACATATATTCACAGTTTGAGGGAGCAGGACACCACATGGGGCCACATGGAGGTTGCACTATTAACAGTAAACAACCAGGAGCTGAGAGGTTTTGAGTATCAAACCGGTGGAATGCTCCATGGTTCCACAGGAAAATATAATTCACATGGCTGAATACTTCCATGGACTGGCAGGAAACTTAAACCTGCCCGTTGGGGATAAG
Organism: Phataginus tricuspis; assembly: GCA_029783875.1. Taxonomy (NCBI): domain Eukaryota; kingdom Metazoa; phylum Chordata; class Mammalia; order Pholidota; family Manidae; genus Phataginus; species Phataginus tricuspis. Next base: position 7,513,749 of record JAQQAC010008880.1, on the reverse strand, counting down.
CAAGAGCTGCAGCTGATCCTCTTGATAAAGAGGGCTGTTTGGTTAGGGGGCCTTATTCCCCAGAGTGGGGAGGGATCTCTCTGTTCAGTCATCCAAAGCCCTCCTGATTTCACCAGATAGAGGCAGCACATTATTTTGAGTCTTAATTTGGGGTCTTTGACCACAATTTGTGCTGTTAATTTCCTTTCAATGACACGTATATTTAATATGCAAGAGACTAGACTATGATGACCTGATTTTTTTCTTCTGTTTTGCTATATCACAGAGTACATAAAAGGGGCCGAGGTGAGGGCCAGATCATGGTGGACTAGTTAGACACAATCTGAATTTAGTTTTAGAGGCAGTGTGGGCATCATGGAAAATATTGGAAATATAGCTTTGTGTATTTTTCCTTTGTAAAGCCTTTAAAAAAAATGTGTTGTTTGCTTCAAAGCTGAGTTCTGAAAGAAGCTTAACCATTGTGAATAAAGTACAAAATGTCCGATCACCTTTGTTTGAGACTGTACGGCCGTCCCCAGATGTGATGTGTCAAATAAAGAGAAACTGGGGCAAAAATGTAGTAAACTACTCCATGTGGTTTAGAAAAAAGGTGACTAACACCCACTTAACATCTCTCCTTCATTTACCTAAACATTTCACAGGAAAACTTTTTTTATCTTATCAGACCAAGTCTTAGAGTACAAAATTAGAATGATTATGTCAGGTCTTCTGCTTCTTGTGGAACACCAAGAGACAATGAAATGCCACCTGGAGAACATGAGTGTTCCATCATAACTGCTGGAACTTCTCGGGAACTAAACATATCCTACAAAGTGGGTCTTGACACTGAAATGTCTCCCTCCACATTCAGGAAGGCTTTTCCTCTTTCATTCGCATTTTAACAGTGCAGTTATGTATGATATAATTTCTCATTGTAAGTCTCTCAAATTAATTTTAGGAAGAAACAGTATAAAATTATAGAAATAAAATAAAGGTGGAGATTGACTCTCTTTTAAAATCAAAATTTCTTCCTGGTAAATTTTAGTGAAAACTTGCATTCATTTCTTCTGTAATAAAGTGTTCATTGTTGGGGGTAGTTCCAAATTAATATCATCACTTCTCTTGACCTTTGTCAGGATAACCATTGTTTACACAATTGTGTTTCTGATAAGGAAGTGACATTATTAGCTTTGAATCTAAATGGAGAGAGGTCAGCACATTTTTCTGTGCAAACTTAATAAAATAAAGCTAAAGGAATTAACTGATTGAATTTTTTAACATATTCATTCAGTATGAATATCCATTCAATATTGTTCATCATCAATATGTTTAACCTAATATGAAACTTAATGGTATAAATGTGAAATATATATGAATTGGCCATGGGAAAATGGGCAATAAGAAGTGAGATTCAGTTAAAGGGATAAGGATTTATATTGATCTTGTAAAATATTTTCTTGACAATTGGAGTGATGACTGATGCTATCTAGAAAAACAAGGTTGTGGAGTCGAAAAAAATGGATGCAGTTCATAGTTTGTCTAGCATGCTAGAAGCATAGGCACATTTATTTTTAATTCCTTTTTTTTAATAGTTACATTGTTTTATTTTGCTATTATTAATATACAATTACATGAGCAACATTATGGTTACTAGACTCCCCCTATTATCAAGTCCCCCCCACATACCCCATTGTAGTCACTGTCCATCAGTGTAGAAAGATGTTATAGAATCATTACTTGTCTTCTCTGTGTTACACTGCCTTCCCTGTACCCCCCCACCCACACCCACCCCCGCTACATTATGTGTGCTAATTGTAATAGCCCATTTTCCTGCTTATCCCTCCCTTCCCACCCATCTTCCCCAGTCTTCTTCCCTTTGATAACTGTTAGTCCATTCTTGGGTTCTGTGAATCTGCTGCTGTTTTGTTCCTTCAGTTTTTTCTTTCTTATAATCCACAGATGAATGAAATGATTTGGTACTTGTCTTTCTTTGCCTGGCTTATTTCACTGAGCATAATACCCTCTAGCTCCATCCATGTTGTTGCAAATGGTAGGATTTGTTTTCTTCTTATGGCTAAATAATATTCCATTGTGTATATGTACCACCTCTTCTTTATCCATTCATCTACTGATGGACACTTAGGTTGCTTCCATTTCTTGGCTATTGTAATTAGTGCTGCAATAAACATATGTATTTTTCATACTGGGCTCCTGCATTCTTAGGGTAAATTCCTAGGAGTCAAATTCCTGGGTCAAATCGTATTTCCATTTTGAGTTTTTTGAGGAACCTCCATATTGCTTTCCACAATGGTTGTACCAATTTACATTCCCAACAGCAGTATAGGAGGGTTCCCCTTTCACCACACCCTCGCCAACATTTGTTGTTGTTTGTGTTTTGGATGTTGGCCATCCTAACTGGTGTGAGGTGATATCTCATTGTGGTTTTAATTTTCATTTCTCTGATGACTAGTGATGTGGAGCATCTTTTCATGTGCCTGTTGGCCTTCTGAATTTCTTCTTTGGAGAAGTGTCTGTTCAGTTCCTATGCCCATTTTTTAATTGGCTTATTTGCTTTTTGTTTGTTGAAGTGCGTGAGCTCTTTATATAATTTGGATATCAACCCCTTATCGGATGTTTCGTTTATGAATATATTCTCCCATACTGTAGGATGTCTTTTTGTTCTATTGATGGTGTCCTTTGCTGTACAGAACCTTCTTAGTTTGATATAGTCCCATTTGTTCATTTTTGCTTTTGTTTCCCTTGCCCGGGGAACTATGTTCATGAAGAAGTTGCTCATGTTTATGTCTAAGAGATTTTTGCCTATATTTTTTTCTAAGAGTTTTATGGTTTCATGACTTACATTCAGGTCTTTGATCCATTTTGAGTTTACTTTTGTGTATGGGGTTAGACAATAATCCAGTTTCATTCTCTTACATGTAACTGTCCAGTTTTGCCAACACCAGCTGTTGAAGAGGCTGTCATTTCCCCATTGTATATCCATGGCTCCTTTATCATACGTTAATTAACCATATATGCTTGGGATTATATCTGTGCTCTCTATTCTGTTCTACTGCTCTATGGATCTGTTCTTGTGCCAGTACCAAATTGTCTTGATTACTGTAGCTTTGTAGTAGAGCTTGAAGTCAGGGAGCATAATTCCCCCTGCTTTATTCTTCCTTCTCAGGATTGCTTTGGCTACTCGGGGTCTTTTGTGGTTCCATATGAATTTTAGAACTATTTGCTCTAGTTCATTGAAGAATGCTGTAGGTATTTTGATAGGGATTGCATTGAATCTGTAGATTGCTTTAGGCAGTATGGCCATTTTGACAATATTAATTCTCCCTATCCATGAACACAGGATGTGTTTCCGTTTATTGGTATCTTCTTTAATTTTTCTCATGAGTGTCTTGTAGTTTTCAGAGTATAGGTCTTTCACTTCCTTCATTAGGTTTTTTCCTAGGTATTTTATTCATTTGGATGCGATTGTGAATGGAATTGTTTTCCTGATTTCTCTTTCTGCTAGTTCTTCATTAGTGTATAGGAATGCAACAGATTTCTCTGTATTAATTTTGTATCCCGCAACTTTGCTGAATTCAGATATTAGATCTAATAGTTTTGGAGTGGATTCTTTATGGTTTTTTATGTACAATATCATGTCATCTGCAAACAGGGACAGTTTGAGTTCTTCCTTGCCAATCTGGATGCCTTTTATTTCTTTGTGTTGTCTGATTGCCGTGGCTAGGACCTCCAGAACTATGTTGAATAAAAGTGGGGATAGTGGGCGTCCTTGTCTTGTTTCTGATCTTATAGGAAAAGCTTTCAGCTTCTCACTGTTAAGTATAATGTTGGCTGTGGGTGTGTCATATATGGCCTTTATTATGTTGAGGTACTTGCCCTCTATACCCATTTTGTTGAGAGTTTTTATCATGAATGGACGTTGAAATTTGTCAAATGCTTTTTCAGCATCTATGGAGATGATCATGTGGTTTTTGTCCTTCTTTTTGTTGATGAACTTAATGATGTTGATGGATTTTCGAATTTTGTACCATCCTTGCATCCCTGGGATGCATCCCACTTGATCATGATGGATGATCTTTTTGATGTATTTTTGAATTCGGTTTGCTAATATTTTGTTGAGTATTTCTGCAATCATGTTCATCAGGGATATTGGCATGTAATTTTCTTTTTTTGTGGTGTCTTTGCCTGGTTTTGGTATTAGAGTGATGTTGGCCTCGTAGAATGAGTTTGGGAGTATTCCCTCTTCTACTTTTTGGAAAACTTTAATGAGCATGGGTATTAGGTCTTCACTAAATGTTTGTTAAAATTCAGCAGTGAAACCATCTGGTCCAGTGGTTTTGTTCTTAGGTAGTTTTTTTATTACCAATTCAATTTCTTTGCTGGTAATTGGTCTATTCAGATTTTCTGTTTCTCCCTGGGTCAGCTTTGGAAGGTTGTATTTTTCTTGAAAGTTGTCCATTTCTTCTAGGTTATCCAGTTTGTTTGCATATAATTTTTCATAGTATTCTCTCATAATTCTTTGTATTTCTGTGGTGTCCGTTGTGATTTTTCCTTTGTCATTTCTGATTGTATTTATGTGTATAGATTCTTTTTTCTTGATAAGTCTGCCTAAGGGTTTATCTATTTTGTTTATTTTCTCAAAGAAGCAGCTCCTGCTTTCATTGATTCTTTCTACAGTTTTATTCTTCTCAATTTTATTTATTTATGATTTAATCTTTATTATGTCCCTCCTTCTACTGACTTTGGGCCTCATCTGTTCTTCCTTTTCTAGTTTCATTAATTGTGTGTTTAGACTGTTCATTTGGGATTGTTCTTCTTTCCTGAGGTAGCCCTGTATTGCAGTATATTTCCCTCTAAGCATGGCCTTCTCTGCATCCCACAGATTTTGTGGTGTTGAATTATTGTTGTCATTTGTCTCCATATATTGCTTGATCTGTTTTTATTTGGTCATTGTTCCATTGATTACTTAGGCGCATGTTATTAAGCCTCCATGTGTTTGAGGGCTTTTTCATTTTCTTTGTATAATTTATTTCTAGTTTCATACCTTTGTTATCTGAGAAGCTGGTTGGTACAATTTCAATCTTTTTGAATTGACTGAGGTCCTTTTGTGGCTTAATATATGATCATTTAGGAGTATGTTATTAAGCCTCCATGTGTTTGTGGGCTTTTTTGTTTTCTTTGTGTAATTTATTTCTAGTTTCATACCTTTGTGATCTGAGAAGATGGTTGGTACAATTTCAATCTTTTTGAATTTACTGTGGTTCTTTTTGTGGTTTAGTATATGATCTATTCTTGAAAATGTTCCTTGTGCACTTGAGAAGAATGTGTATCCTGTTGCTTTTGGATGGAGTGTTCTGTAGATGTCTGTTAGGTCCATGTGTTCTAATATGTTGTTCAGTGCCTCTGTCTCTTTACTTATTTTCTGTCTGGTTGATCTGTCCTTTGGAGTGAGTGGTGTGTTGAAGTCTCCTATAATGAATGCACTGCATTCCATTTCCCCATTTAATTTTGTTAGTATTTGTTTCACATATGTAGGTGACTCTGTGTTGGGTGCATAGATATTTATAATAGTTATACCCTCTTGTTGGACTGACCCTTTTATCATTATGTAATGTCCTTCTTTGTCTCTTGTGACTTTCTTTGTTTTGAAGTCTATTTTGTCTGATACAAGTACTGCAACTCCCTTCTGCTTTTTTCTCACTGTTACATGAAATATCTTTTTCCATCCCTTTACTTTCAGTCTGTGTATGTCTTTGGGTTTGAAGTGAGTCTCTTGTAGGCAGCATATAGATGGGTCTTGTTTTTTTATCCATTCAGTAACTCTATGTCTTTTGATTGGTGCATTCAGACCATTTACATTTAGGGTGATTATCGATGGGTATGTACTTATTGCCATTGCAGGCTTTAGATTCATGGTTACCAAAGGTACAAGGGCAATTCCTTTACTATCTAACAGTCTAATTTAACTTACTGCATATACTATTACAAACACAACCAAAAGGTTCTTTTTTTTCACTCCTTTTTCTTCCTCCTCCATTCTTTGTATGTTATGAATCATATTCTGTACTCTTTGTCTATCCCTTGGATGACATCTATTTAGACTTAGGAATACTTCCATCTATAGAAGTCCCTCCAAAATGCACTGTAGAGTTGGTTTGTGGGAGGTAAATCCTCTCAGCTTTTGCTTATCTGTGAATTGTTTAATCCCTCCTTCACATTTCAATGATAACCTTGCCGGGTAGACCGTTCTTGGTTCAAGGCCCTTCTGCTTCATTGCATTAAATATATCATGCCACTCCCTCTGGCCTGTAAGGTTTCTGCCCAGAAGTCTGATGATAGCCTGATCGGTTTTCCTTTGTACGTGATCTTTTTCTCTCTCTAGCTGCTCTTAAATGTCTGTCTTTATCCTTGATCTTTGCCATTTTAATTATTATATGTCTTGATGTTGTCTTCCTTGGGTCCCTTGTGTTGGGAGATCTGTGCACCTGCATGGCTTGAAAGACTGTCTCCTTTCCCAGACTGGGGAATTTTTTCACAATTACCTCCTCAATGACACTTTCTATCCCTTTTTCTGGTATCCCTATAATGTGAATATTGTTCCATTTGGGTTGGTCACACAGTTCTCTCAATATTCTTTCATTCTTAGAGATCCTTTCTTCTTTCTGTGCCTCTTTCTTCTTTGTATTCCTCTTCTCTAATTTCTGTTCCATTTCTCATCTACTACATCTAGACTGCTTTTAAATCCCTCCATTGTATGTTTCATTACAGATATGGAATTTCTTAATGATTGAATCTCCAACTTAAGTTCATTCCTGATGTCTTGAATATTTTTCTGTACCTCCATAAGCATGTTTATAATTTTTATTTTGAACTCTCTTTCAGGAAGATTCATGAGTTCGGTTTCATTTGGCCCTCTTTCTAGGGTTTGTGAGATTTAGGTCTGAACCATGTTCTTTTGATGTTTCATATTTCTTTATGGTACCCACTAGTGCACAGAAACTCCAGCCTCTGGAGCTGCTCAGCCTCTAGAGTGTGGTTGGGGGTCATAGGGGAGTGGAGCTGGTGCCTGGGGATAGGAAAGATCTGTTTCCTGATTCCCGTCTGCAGTACCTGTCTCCAGTGTCAGAGCCAGTGGGCCAAGCACACACGTGTAAACCTCTGTGCTTTGCATCTCTAGCTGTTGTAGGTGGGGCCTCCCTATAGCTGGCCTGACACCTGCACAGTGACTGCAGGTTTGTGAGCAGGTGCCTGCAGGCCAGTAGGAAGGCTCGGCACCCTGTGTGTCACAGTTGGGGGCCTCAGAGCTCAGTAGGCATCCAGGAGGATGGAACACCTGAAGCTCCTCAAAGTTTCCAACAACCTGGGCAGAGCATGCCCAGACAACCTTATCCAGCTCTTCCTTCTCTTGCACAGCAAGCTCCGTGCAAACCCCACCTCTTCTGCAGCCCTCTCGCTGCTAGGAAGTCTCTCAGACTGCCTGCCTTTCCTCTGACACAGAGCACCCAGCTGTGGATCCCCTTCTCCACAAACAGCCAGAATGTCAATTTCTCAAACACTCCGCCTGTCTGAGCTCCCCATCGTCCAGAGCACCACACACTATAGTATTCTGCTCACAAAGCAGATCTCCAGGGCTAGGTGTTCAGTAGTCCCAGGCTTCCACCCCCTCCATTTCTCTTCCTCCTGCCGGATTAAAGCTTTTGTACGTTACCCTGTTTTGTGAGGTCTGCTCTGTTTGTGAGATGTGTATGCAGTCTGGTTCAGCCTTCTTTCTTGTTGCTGTTTTAAGGTTAGTTGTATTAATTAACTGTATTTTTGTACTCTTTGTGGTTTTGGGAGGAGCTCCCCGTCTCACCGCTCATGCCGCCATCTTGAATTCCCGATCCCATAGGCACATTTTTAACTTAGTCTCAGCTGCTTTCTCCTGAAAAGTGCCTAACATGAAAAACCATAGAGGTGATTAAAGAAATACTGCAAAAAATAGTGTAAGACATAGAAGAAAATCTAAATATGTTTCTTTTTCCTTCTCCCCAATGATACTAAAGAAATTGATTAAAATCAAATAACATATTAAATATAAAATAATATTGACACAAAGAGAACTCATTAGTTCAAAATAATATATTTGGAGACATTTTAAATTAAAGGTTCAACAAATTTTATGTAATATAAAATTAGATGAAAATAAATAAAAGCTCACTTTTTGTTTAATGTGCAATTTCAGTGGAATGTTTGAATATCCTTAGCTTTGTCACCTAAAACTTGTAACATTTCTTTTCTGTTCTAGATAACACTAATAATTTTTTAACAGAGTAATGGAAATAACCAAAATAATTGTGTTTTATTAACTCTTTAATGAAAAATATCTCGACATATTTTGGAAAGTAGAACTAGCTGTTGAACTGTTGAATACCTCCTTCACCAACTGCAAATTGATTTTAATAAGAACAAGTTTAGCTGGTAGTGCAAAAATAATCTGTGTACCTGGATTTTATTTATATCCCTAAAGTGACTTGGCAAATTCAGAACTTCTTTCTCCAAATAGTTTTCTCAACTCCTGCCACAAATAGTGGTGATTATAATAATTACTGTGGTGCCAGGGCTGTGTGCACTTCCTTCTTATAGATTTGCATATCAAGATATATACATATCAATCCAATTATTTATTCATTTAACAATTAGATATATGCAATTTATATTTGTAATACAAATGCTAAAATAGAAAAATGATAAAAATTGTAATGCTAAAGTAACAATTTCATCTTTGTAATGTTTGATAAAATATAAACTTGGCATCAATAGAATATAAATATAAACATATATCAATAGAAAAATAGAAATTTTTATCAACAAAGGAAACATAATTTTTCCCAACTAATCAGTTACAGCTACATGCAGTGTGATCTATGGCTGCCTAAGCCAGAAGCATTCCCTCTTCTCAATTTTGACTGAGAGATGTTGGTTCACAACACATGTTTTTATATTTTGGTAGTTTCTCCTTTTAATGATCTGACTGCAGTCTCTCCTGTGTCTCCTCTCTGCACCTGAATTGAGAAAGGAAGGGTTAGATGTGTTGCTCTCAAATCCATCCCTTTTCATTCCAAGGGCACTTATCAGACAGGGGACACATTGCTAAGTCACTCATTTAGAGTAAGAGCATGGGTTTCACTCTAGCTTTTCCATATATTACATGTTGCCTTGAACACAAACTCACAAAGCATCCTCATGTTTTAGAGGGCTTTTTTGTTTTTCTTTTCTTTTTAAATCTAATGAGATAGTATAATTTTAAAGGCATTTTCTAAAAATAGCATACAGTACAAAGATACTATTTTTAACATTGTTATGATTGATGCATTAACCCCAAATGGAGAGAAATAGTTATTTCTGTATTCATTCATTCATTATCCACTCATATTTAGTGGATAGATGTCTGCCTAGATGTCACATACTTCCTACACACATTATACCAGAACCCCAGCACTGCAGAACTAATATACAAAGGTCTTGCTCTTTGTTTATGAAGGGCAAAGTTGTTTTTTCATGGCCTGTTTTCCCATTCATTCTTACCTTCTATTGCTGCTCAATCACTGTGGCAACTACTATAATGTTCCACAAATTTTGCTACCAAGAGAATGTCCATATAGTGTGCACATATTAATACAAAGTTCATCTTGGTATTAATTTTCTACTGATGCATAAAATAACACACATTTAGTATCTCACGGTTTTCATGGATCAAGAATCCAGGCATGGCTTAACTGCATCCCCTGGTTAGGATCTGTCAAGGCTACTGTTGTGTTGGCTTGACTGTGTTTGTTCTGGAGCTTGGGGACCTTCTTCCAAGCTCACATGGTTGTCGCAGAATTCACTTCCTCCAAATTGTGGGACTAAATTCCCTATTTTCTTCCTGGCTTTCACCCAGGGCCCCTGTCAGCATCCAGAGGCTCCCACAGTTCCTTCCAGGTGGCCGTCTCTCGGGCCCCCTCACATATGGCAGTTCACTACTTCAAGGCCAGCAAGAGACTCATTCTAGTCTGCTGAGATGGAGTCTTGTATGGTACAACCATGACAGTGACAATCATGTCACCTTGGTCAGATCCTGCTGGTTAGAAACAAGTCACAGCTTCCACCCACACTCAAAGGGAGGGGGCTTATACAAGAAGTGGTTCACTGGGAGTCATGATGATGTATGTCTGCCACAATCCCCTAGTGAGTCCAGAAGGACAAAAGGTACACTTAATACTCAATTTTGAATTAGAATAATATCCTACTTATCATTTATTAAATAAAACTGGTATTTATTTTGGAAAGCACATCATAGCTTTACACTAATATAAGTTTAAGCTGCTGTATTTTCAGAGACATTGCAGGGTAACATGAATGTCTCCCAATGCAATGATTTCTTTAACACACATAGTAAATGACCCCATCCCCTATTCTGGGCCTGCCATCATGAGATCAATATCTAAAGATATCATATTAAGGCCATATCTATTAACTGACTCTACTAATTTGTAACATCCTATTTTATATCAAAGAATAATTTCATTTTGGACCCTAAGTCCTGCTAATAAACTTCTTTTTATAAAAATATCATGCAAACCCCTCAGATTTGATCTTTATGCTTATAATTTGCAGTTGCCTTATGTAAAGTAAAATAAAGGAAGAAATCCTTATGTTGTTGCATGAAAGAAATGTGATTTTTTGAGTGTAGCTGTCCTGGTAGATTTTCTTGGTGGAAATTATTTCTGAAGTATTTCAGGAGTAGGAAATCCTATGTACCTTTAGTAAAATTATGTTACCAGTACACAAAACATCTGTCATTTGAAAGATGTTCAACAAAGTCAACATGCCAATATCTTTTGTTACATATTTGTGACTTCCATATATATATATATATATATGGTGAATATATGAATTCAGATTCACGTTTTCCTTATTTCCCATGCCAATAGCCATTTCAGCCACACACCAGGCTAGCTGTTTCACCCAGTATGTTTTATGAATAGCCTTTCATACATACTTTGAACCCCACATAACATTTTTACATTAGAAAAGAGAAGAGTGAACTTTTGTTCATGGAAAAGGGAGAAGAAAGTCCTCTTTGAATCCTTCATGTATATAAAAGACACATATTTAAAACTAGGAAAAAGGATGATGTACAACAACTGGCTAGATTAGAAAAAGGCTAATGGGAATAGCTAAGTTTGTAATTTGCATATCCAGGCTTAGAGTTAGATTAGATTTGGCATGTCTATATTTCCGCTTTGATGTTGCTGGGAATGGTCAAGTAAAGATTGCTATTAAGGTGACTGATATACTTTGTTGTGTTTGTAGGAAAACCTTTATATCTTATAGTGATCAAAAATTAGTAAAAGTAAAGGGCAACAGTGAAATATTACAATCCTCTTAGGTTTTCATGTTCAAGTATTTGATAGGACACACAGGGAATTACTATGGACTTTCAATATAACTTGGTTTATTTTCCTAAATATTTCCATGGATAATTTATAACATATAAACTGGTAGGTAAAAGAGTATAAAAATAAATTTTCACAGTCTTACTCAGGAATATAATTAATGTGTAAACTACAAGAATAGATTAAATTGAATTATCCTTCAGGGACTTTTCCATTATCCTTAGTACTTCATTAGCATTAATATTTAGATAGGTAATCTTAATCTTTCTTCAGCCCAACTAATGACATGACTGAACTCTGCAGTATGTCTTTATTCTGTGACAGCTTGATTATAGATGACAAACTCTATTGATTTAAAGACTAGTATTCATAGGATGTATGGTCACTGATACAAATTTTGGCTTTTCTTGTTGCTTAGATGTAGCATATGCTAATGTGGAAATAAAACAAGTATTTTAATTTTGTCCAAACTTAATGCTCTAATTATAACATAATATTTTCATATATTATTTTAATGATGAAAATAAAACATTCTTTGTAATACTTTAAAATACTAGAACTTTTTATGTCACACGTTAATATACATATAAAATTAAAGAAGATTTAAACTGCAAATTTAAATGCAAATGTAAAGATTTTTCCTTAGTATACTCATGTTTATTTTATGCACAGCTTTTTTATTTTATTTCAGCTTTATTGAGGTGTAATGGACTTATAAATCTGTAAGATATTTAAAGTGTACAATGTGATGGTTTCATTTTTATATACATTTGAAAGGATACCCCCCATCTAGTTAATTAGCACATACTTCACCTCACATATTTATTTTTTGCATGTGTGTGAGAACATTTAAGTTCTGCTCCATTAGCAAATTTCAATTAAATAATACAGTGTTGGCAAACACAGTCACCTTGTTTTACATTAGATCCTCATACCTTTCCATCTTATAGCTAAAAGTTTGTGCCCTCTTACTAACCTCTCACTATTTCCTATATTTCCAGCCCCTGGCAACCACTTTCCTACTCTCTCAGATTTCTTTGAGTTTGACTTTTTTCCCCACATATTAAGTGATACCATCCAGTATTTGTCTTTCTCTGTCTGGCTTATTTTACTGAACATAATACCCTGAAGGTCCCTCCATGTTGTCCCAAATGGCAGAATAATGTCTGAATAATACTCCTTTCATCCAGTCATCTGTGGATGGATACTTAGTTTCTGGGTCTTGTGTTACAAATTTTGAATATGCTGCAATGAACATAGGGGGGCACATGTAGCTTCAATATCCTGTTTTCATTTCCTTTGGTTATATATCCACATATGGATTGCAGGATCATATGTTAGTTCTATTTTCAAATTTTGAGGAACCTCTATACTGCTCTCTAGAGTGGCTATACCAATTTACATTCCCACCAACAGTGCCTAAGTATTCCTTTTCTCCACACATTGCTAACACTTATCTCTTGTGTTTTTGTTACTAGACATTCTAGCAGGTGTGGTGAAATCTCATAGTTTTGATTTGCATTTCCCTAGTGATTAGTGATATTGAGCACCTCTTCATGCACCTGTTGGCCCTCTGTGTGTATGTTTTTTTTGGAAAAAATGTCTATTTAGTGATTCTGCCCATTTTTAATCAGTTTGTTTGGGTTTTTTTGCTACTGAGTTGTATGACCTCTATATATATAAGTATATATTTTGATATTAACCCCTTATCAGATATATAATTTGCAAATATTTTCTCCCATTCCGTAGGTTGTCTTTTCATTTTGATGATATCTCTCCCTTCATCTGTCTTCACTCTTTTTCATTCTTTTTTCTTTTTGCTCCTCTGCTTGAATGAATTCCACTGCACTGTCTCTTGAGTTTGCTAATCCTTTCTTCCACGTCTCTGGTTTGCTACTGAGCCCCTCTGTGAATTTTGCAGTTCAGTTATTGTATTCTTCAGCTCTGTGATTTCTGTGTTGTACTTTCTTATATTTTCTATATGTTTGTTGAATTAGTCACTTTGTTCATTCATTGTTCTCCTAACCTCAGTTAGCAACTTTGTGACCATTATTTTGAACTTTTTATCAGGTAAGTAACTTATTTCTATTTCATTGAGGCCTATTATCTTGTTCTTTTGTTTGGAACATATTCTTTTGTTTCTTCATTTTCTTTGGCTCTCTTTGTTGGTTTCTGTGCATTTGATAAAACAGCCACCTCTCTCAGTCTGAGTGGAGTGGTCTCATGTACGAGATGAACGTTGTCATTCAGCCTGGCCTGAGCTTTGGTTGTCTCTCTAATCTTTATGTGGTTGTCCAAGCTGCCTTCTCTGTTCTTAATGGCTCCCTTGAGGGTGTGCCAAGACCCTGTTTAAATGTGGGTAATTTCTTAATCACCTAATGTGTAGAAGTCACTCAGTAGTTTCTGGATTTCTTTCAGAGGGAATTGCTGCACCTGTAGCTATCTTGGACCAGAACTATAAAAATAACTACATAATTGCATATTTATCACATAACTATAACATATATAGAGATTTCAAAAACTGATACATATACAATATAATCCTAACATTATTAAGGTAATACTGATTTTGCTACTTTTATCATTGAACCTTTTTTTATAAATATTCCCCACATACTTTAAAGGATTTCTATAATTTAGATTTCTCTGTTAGACTTCCTTAACTACATCTATGCTTAAGTGCTGTAAAATTGCTATAACTTTTGCTGATCTTTTTTTACTAAGGCCCCTATGTTCTCGGTTGTAACTGCTGGCCTCTCAACCCTGCCATACTGTGAACTCAGGAGTGAAACCAGTGCATTTTCATGGCCTCTAACTGAGGAAACATTTTAGCAGTGTTTTTAGATGGATTCAAAGCAGAGAGGCAACGGAGTTGTTGTTGACAAAAATTTGTCAAAAGTTGAAAAACCATGATGATATAAATATCACTTACAAGGACCACTTAGATTTAAACATTTCACTTAAAAATTAATGTTGCTTCTTAAGCTCACCAAATCTTTTATTGGCATTCTGCTTTTTAGATTTGAGCTAGGATGTTTTATTTTTATAGAAGTATTTTTGTTCATTTTATTTGTATTTTATACTATAGAAATGTTAAATCAAAATGTCTATATTTAAATTCTTAGAAACTGTATAAAGTAAATTTATATTCATGACATCCAAATTAGGATACTACCAACTACTGTAAAATAAACAAAAAATGCTAACCTGTCCTATCCTTCCTTATTTTCTACCATGGTATTCTTTCAAAAATTTTTAATATTTACTTCTATGTTACTTTATTATGTACATGAAAAAACAATAGCAGCAAACACAGCAACATCAAAGAGAAATAGTGATTTCTGAAAATTTGCTATAAAAATAACTACATAAATGTGCCCAAGATGATTCCATTATATATATATACATAAATCTCCTTTCTCATAGTACTGCCATGACTATATATTACTTCCATTTTACCAAACACACTGAGGCTTATAAAGTATATTTTGAAAATGTTTGAGTACTTGAATTCACTAGTGTAAGGCTGGATTTTACAAAATTAACTAATTATTATGTCATGCAACTTTTTTAAGATGGGTATAATTATAGTTTCCTTTCATTGATCCTTTACAATGGAGTTTAAAATGTGTTTGGTCAGTAAAAATCACTAAGGCCTCAACTACTTAGCCGTCAAGATATTGCCATCTACAGAATGAAACTATAACCAAAATTTCTAAAATAGTCACTTATGCTAATAGATTTTGAAGTTCTACAACTACTCCTTTAGCTATATCTTTCCAAGGTATAACAATTCTAAGTCTCTTTGTAGATTCTAAGCATATGTCTTCATCACATATTATATAGTGCTGGAATTATTTTTCATGAGCTACCTTTATACTCTGATTTTTAAGCTTAAAGAGAAGTAAGACCATTGCCCCGAGCACTCTACTGTAACCTACTATACTCTCCTATACTCTAGCATAAATTATGATTAATTTTGATATAAGGTATGGCCTTGAGTATATGACTTTACCCTAAGGAAGTCCCATGAATCATCTTTCAGGATCTTAGACTGACCATGTCTTATATACTGATATACCAACCACATTAGAAATTCATTATCTGAGTGGGTTTCTATGAAACCTTTGACAACTGATCAGTTACAGCTTGAGGGCAATTCAACCATGGAAAGGAAAACCAAATCTTTGATTAATAAATTATTTTTATTTCTTACTAGATGGGTTCCAAGAAGTAATACTTAATTATGGCCAGCCATTTTAAAATCCTCATTTTGTAATTTCTAAAATGTCCTTAGCATGCTCAAACAATAGGCTAACTAAATTGAATAAAGAGTGGCTAATAATTTTTCTTCATCTGCTACCTTTAATTATATCCATCTAATATCTTACTGTAGAATCGGTTCTACTGAATCCTTAAAGGTTAATAACTAAGAACTCAACTGCCTTTGCCTAGACTTCGTTGAAACAAGTCATATAGTAGATGATGTTCTGCATTCACCCAGTTGTGTTCAATTTATACCATAAATTAATCTCTACTAGGAAGAGAAACACTGGACCAAGAAACTTAACGACAGAAAAGCTCCACAAGTGGTGCCAGAGAAAATTAGTTATCTTATTTCACTCTGACCCCTTAACAACTGCAGGGAATTTAGAAGCATAGTTAATTTGTTTTTGTTTTGTTTTGAGGCTAAATCTTCAGAACACTTACCCTAGCAAAAAAGCAGAGAAGGGGCAGGTAGAAGGGAAGGAGGGGGGAAAGGGGAAAGCAAGGAAGGAAAAATGGAAGGAGGGGGGAAAGGAGGAGGAAAAAGAGGAAGGAAGTTCATTTGGAAGTGTTATATCACCTGAATATAATAAATGATGTTTTACCAAAATATAGCTCTATTGAATAAATGACAGATGGGTTCCATAATCCAGTGTTACAGCTTCAAATGTTTGAACTGTGTGAATGCTGACTACAGGGATTGGTTTAGAAAAGTGAAGTGGAAGGGAACAGAATTTGGAAGAGTTGGCTTTTAAAATTTAGAGATTTTGAAAGAGTTGAAAATGGTTCGTTCACTGATTGGAAATGATTTCAATTTAAAGAGATAATTTAATGTCATCATTAAAGAACTCTACTTTGTTTTAAAACTTTCATTTAAAAATATCTTTGACATTTGTAGCAAAAGTGAATCTGGTTCAACATATACTTGCTAACTTTTAGCTGATTAAAAAATATATATATATATCAGCAGCTCATTTCTATTTCAATTAGGTTGCTCATAAAAATCATTCTCCATCTTTTTTTTCAATGTCGCTAACTATAGAAAAATTGTTTTGTGGAATAAATAATTATTTACTAAGTCATTCAGCAGTTAAGAATAATTTCGTTGTGTCTTGTAGTAAGTGCCAGGTTCATTACTGGATGAGTTAAGACTAAAAAGTGAATAATGATTCATAAGTTACAATCATGTCTTTATCAACTGCAATCATTTGTATGTTTGGATTGTGTCTTCTCAATATATGATAGTCATATTGCCTTTTTAAGTGAAATGATCCTCAGTTTCATAAATGAATTGTGTAATCTAGATTTTTCTATACTGAAAACATCTTAATATGAAATTTTTATAAAATATCCAGTCAAACATGGACAAAGATATTTGTATCATATCTTGACGTGATGGCTGAATTTTAAAAATTATTTGTTAATATTAGGTGATTTGTTGTAGATTCTACAAAAATCTCAGGAAGTCCTATTTCATATCAACTATGATTAAAGTCAGAATAGTGTCCTTTAGTTACTGGTGTCCAATTCCAATGTTCATGTTGTAGACAGCTTCTGGCTGCCAGAGCCCACTTTTGTTCACCATATGTAACTTGTGATTGCTGTTGTCCCTCTAAATTATTACTAATAATTTGCTGATTTTTCAAAACAGGTAATGGATTAGGAATTAGAATTGTGGGTGGTAAAGAAATCCCTGGACATAGTGGAGAAATTGGAGCCTATATTGCCAAGATCCTTCCTGGGGGAAGTGCAGAACAGACAGGGAAACTTACGGAAGGTAAGAAAAAGGATTTCAAAGTAAATTAAAATGAGTATATGCATATTAAATGTATTTTAATTTAATATATATATTTTCTTTTACATTGCTATGTAGGTAAACCTCTCCTATGGTTAACTATGAAAATTTGATATAGTAATACAAAAGAATATTGTCCACAAGTATGTTCATTTTGTTTTCAATTGCATTGTCCTTTTGGCAGTAGACTTGTGGCAATGTCTTGATTAAGAAACATTAATTAGTCAGTATTGCTTACTGACTGGGGCAATATTATTTTTTAAAAAAACACATTGGTTATTGGGATTTATGTTTCATAAATACGAAGAAAAAGTATCTTGAAATCAGAGCCATAAATATTAGATGATTCAGTACACACAGAAGTCGGGTCAGCACACTGTGGACAGCCTGTGAACCAAATCTGTCTGCTTCCCTTTACTGTGAATAGTATTTTATGGAAACAGAGCCAGGATCATTAATTTACACATTGAGCATGAGTGTTAACCCACTTTAATAGCAGAACTGCATTTACAAGAGAGACTCAATGATCCACAAAGACTAACATAGACACCCTTTGTCCCTTTACAGATGAGTTTGTGAACTTTTGTGGCAGGTACTGTCTACTTTTAGATACTGCCCACCTCATCGTATCATAAGAATTTTTAAATAAGGAACTTTACAGACGCCTCTAATGGGCCTTAAAATATGGGCTTCTTTCAGTAAAATGTTGCAGCTTGATTCTCAAAATATATAATGATAATTTCACTTCTTAATTAGATCATGTCATGCACATTTTCCAAACTATAACATACGGTTTGCAATTTTTCACTGATATTGTTTACAGTGAAAATTTTTTATCATAAAGTAGCCTCAATCTATCTTTTCATTTTACTCTAAATAAAATACTTATTTGGGAAGTGTTTTTCTGTAATTTCACAGTTTATTAAAATGTTGCCTGTTGTTGCTTAAATTCTTTAATTACATTAAAATGATTCTCTGTGATTTTCTTAAATGTATTGGTACCTGCCAGAAAGTCCCTGGATATTTTGATAGACTGTTAGAATGAACACAAACTGGAGACAGTTTCTATTCACTCGAGTATTTTTCTAGAGCCAGATTGCATCAACTCTTCCCAGGTGCTCAGTCAGTGATATCATGCTGATGGTTTGAATTGGCCATGGTGGGAGTGTTTACAACGTGTAAATAGACAAATATGATAAATCATGCCTTTTTTGTTTCTTTATTTGCTTGCTGGTTTTCAGAATGCCAGTTTACCAGGACACAACCAAAGATATAAATAAAAGCATATTACTAAAAATATTCTAATGGTATTCATAGTTCTTATTAGGAGAACTAGCCAGATAGTTAGATGAAGGTAAAGATTGTATAAATCAGGATATCAAAATTATGAGCAAAACACTACACCTGTATGAAGTTTCTATGACTATAATCCTATTATGCAAGATTCTTCTCTTTTGGTGTTGTAATCTTGTTAAAATATGGGATTGAGACCATTTTTAAGTATGGGAGGGAAGTGATGATCACTTTCATACAGCATACTCCAGGAGGAAATAAATATGCTAACGTTATTTTAAAATAAAAATTACAACAATTACTATACCCAGTAGAGTTTGGCAAAGATACTTGAATAATTTCAAGATAAAATTTCATACCCTACTTTGTATTTACACCATGGGAATTGGCAAATGCTACTAGTTAGGATGCTCTGAAGAGCAATTTCAGTGACGCATACTGTGATGAATACTCTGCATTTGGTGGCATACGTGGCCATTTTTTTTATTACGGTATCATTGATATACACTCTTATGAAGGTTTCACAAGAAAAACAATGTGGTTATTACATTCACCCTTATTATCGAGTCCCCCCTACCCCATTGCAGTCACTGTCCATCAGTAGTAAGATGCCACAGAGTCCCTATTTGTCTTCTCTGAGCTACACTGTTTTCCCTGTGACCCCACACATACAATATGTACCAATCATGATGCCCCACAATCCCCTTCTTCCTCCCTCCCCACCCGCCCTCCCCCATCCCTCCCCTTTGGTAACCACTAGTCCCTTCTTGGAGTCTCTGAGTCTACTGCTATTTTGTTCCTTCAGTTTTGCTTCATTGTTATACTCCACAAATGAGGGGAATAATTTGGTATTTGTCTTTCTCTGCCTGACTTATTTCACTGAGCGTAATACCCTCTAGCTCTATCCATGTTGTTGCAAATGGTAGGATTTGTTTCTTTCTTATGGCTGAATAGTATTCCATTGTGTATATGTACAACCTCTTCTTTATCCATTCATCTACTGATGGACACTTAGGTTGCTTCCATATCTTAGCTATTGTAAATAGTGCTGCGATAAATATAGGGGTGCGTATGTCTTTTTGAATCTGAGAAGTTGTTTTCTTCGGGTAAATTCCTAGGAGTGGAATTACTGGGTCAAATGGTATTTCTATTCCTAGTTTTTTGAGGAACCTCCATATAGCATTCCACAATGGTTGAACTAATTCACATTCCCACCAGCAGTGTAGGAGGGTTCTCCTTTCTCCGCATCCTCGCAACGTTTGTTGTTCCTAGTCTTTCCTATGTTGGCCATCCTAACTTGTGTGATGTGATATCTCATTGTGGTTTTAATTTGCATATCCCTGATAATTAGCAATGTGGAGCATCTTTTCATATGCCTGTTGGACATCTGAATTTCTTTTTTGGAGAAGTGTCTATTCATCTCCTCTGCCCATTTTTTAATATGATTATTTGCCTTTTAGGTGTTAAGGAATGTGAGTTCTTTATATATTTGGATGTTAAACCCTTGTCATATATGTCATTTACAAATATGTTCTCCCACACTGTAGGATGCCTTTTTGTTCTGTTGATGGTGTCCTTTGCCATACAGAAGCTTTTTAGTTTGATGAAGTCCTGTGTGTTCATTTTTGCTTTTGTTTCCCTTGCTCAAGGGAAGAAGTTGCTCATGTTTATATTCGGGAGATTTTTGCCTATGTTGTCTTCTAAGAGTTTTATGGTTTAATGACTTACATTCAGGTCTTTGATCCATTTTGAGTTTACTTTTGTGTATGTGGTTAGACAATAATCCAGTTTTATTCTCTTGTATGTAGCTGTCCATTTTGCCAACACCAGTTGTTGAAGAGGCTGTCATTTCCCCATTGTATATCCATGGCTCTTTTATCATATATTAATTGACCATATGCTTGGGTTTATATCTGGGCTCTCTATTCTGTTCCATTGGTCTATGGGTCTGTTCTTGTGCCAGTGCCAAATTATCTTGGTTATTGTGGCTTTGTAGTAGAGCTTGAAGTCGGGGAGTTTAATCTCCCCTGCTCTATTCTTCCTTCTCAGGATTGCTTTGGCTATTCGGGGTCTTTTGTGGTCTCATATGAATTTTAGAATGATTTTCTCTAGTTCATTGAAGAATGCTGTTGGTATTCTGTTAGGGATTGCATTGAATATGTAGATTGCTTTAGGGACGATGGTCATTTTGACAATATTAATTCTTCCTATCCATGAGCACAGGATGTGTTTCCATTTATTCGTATCTTCTTTAATTTTTCTCATGAGTGTCTTGTAGTTTTCAGAGTATAGGTCTTTCACTTCCTTCATTAAGTTTATTCCTAGGTATTTTATTCTTTTTGATGCAATTGTAGATGGAATTGTTTTCCTGATTTATCTTTCTGCTAGTTTTTTGTTAATACATAGGAATCCAACAGATATCTGTGTATTTATTTTGTATCCTGCAACTTTACTGAATTCAGGTATTAGATCTAGTAGTTTTGGAGTGGATTCTTTAGGGTTTTTCATGTCATCTGCAAACAGGGACAGTTTAACTTCTTCCTTGCCAATCTGGATGTCTTTTATTTCTTTGTGTTGTCTGATTGCCATAGCTAGGACCTCCAGAACTATGTTGAATAAGAGTAGTGAGAGTGGGCATCCCTGTCTTTTTCCTGATCTTAAAGGAAAAGCTTTCAGCTTCTCGCTGTTAACTATAATGTTGGCTGTGGGTTTGTCATATATGGCCTTTATTATGTTGAGGTACTTGCCCTCTATACCCATTTTGTTGAGAGTTTTTATCATGAATGGATGTTGAATTTTGTTGAATGCTTTTTCAGCACCTATGGAGATGATCATGTGGTTTTTGTCCTTCTTTTTGTTGATGTGGTGGATATTGATGGATTTTCGAATGTTGTACCATCCTTGCACCCTGGGATGCATCCCACTTGATCATGATGGATGATCTTTTTGATGTATTTTTTAATTTGGTTTGCTAATATTTTGTTGAGTATTTTTGCATCTATGTTCATCAGGAATATTGGTCTGTAATTTTCTTTTTTTGTGGTGTCTTTGCCTGGTTTTGGTATTTGAGTGATGCTGGCATATGTGGCCATTTTTAATTTCATGAATTCAAATTTAAATAAGAAATGATATAATGAAAACTAATTCAAGAGAAAAAAGTAAAATGAAACTAAAGTTACATTTGTAATTTTATAAGCTTGAAGACTGCCACTAACATCCTCATTTTTATCTTATTTATTAGTTCTCCCAAAGATTTGCCTAGGTGCCAAGACAGGCCTCTCTGTGAGCATAGATCCTGTGGTGAAAGTCCTGTACTTGCATAATCCTTACCCAGAATTTCTGATTTATGATTTCCTGTTTTGCTTTATTTACTCCTACAACACAGGTCTTTGATAAAACGGTGATATTTCCATTATATTCATGATGCTGTCATGACTGTCAATATCTAGATCTTTTTTGTAGCATTCAATATTTTGAGAAGTTATTTTGACATATGATTAATCATTTACTTTCTTCTATCCACAAGGTTATACCTGTGTTATATACCACCAGACTAAAATGGTAAAAGTTCATTCCTTTCACGTGCAAAGATAACTTATTAAGGACTCAGTTCAGATGAGTTGTTTGACCAGTGTGTTTTCTGGAGAGAGAGGTGTATATGGTCTTGTCTGTAACTGTGTGTTTCATTCATACTTGATATCCTTAGAGTCCTCAGCCTTAACCTCTAATAGATTATCAAAAAATTTCAAAGCAGTAGATTGACTGAGATGCAATTCTGAATTTTATGTCTGATGTGAGGCATCATTATAATAGTACCAATTGTATATCACTAGAGTTTTGTGGGGTTGATTTAATTAAATTTTTTTTCATCACTGATGATTTTTTAAATTTTATTTATTTAAGGCAGTAAAGGTTCTTCATTCTCCATAGTTTCAAGTTAATTCTTTCCTAAGGAAAAATTATACATATATGAATAGATGGATAGGTAAGTAGATCCATGATAGACAGTTAGATAAAATATGTGTTTGTATTTATGTAATTGAATTTCTCCATCTGTATTAACAAATTCCAGGTAGATTTAGGAATTGATTTGTTCTCATCCAGGTATATCTTTTTTGCATGTCTGGATACAAAAATTATATAGACTAAGCCTTCATGATTCAAAATCGTCTTCCTGTTGGTTTAAAACATGAATGATAATTGGTTGACTATAGAATTCTTAGACCATACTTTTTCTACTCCAAATTATAATGCCACTGTTCAGAAACAGTTTGACTAGTTCTACTGTTTTTTTCTATTTTTGGTCATTTCTCTTGTAATAGGCTTTTCAAATTCATAAGTGTCTGACATGTTAACAATCTTAAAGCCCTCAATGGCCTGGACTCTGACCATGTTGACTTAGGAGGACAAGAGCATTTTCATGTTTTCTCTAGCTTTTCATGCTGTGGATTCATGCATATAAAACACACTGACCAACCATGTAGGTTTTCTGATGCTCCTAAGCCAAGTGCTATTCTGAAAGTGCTTGCTTAGGTAACTAACATTAAATGGAGGGGGGAAGATCCTCACTGTACTTTCTGAGTCACTGTGCTGGTTATTGATTTAAAAAAAGATTTTTATTCAACCTTTATTTTAAAAGTCTTTCTGAACAAGGTTGTCTTATCTTTTAATTAATGTAGGAGAATGTTGTATTTCAGAATGCTGAGAATTAGCAGTTAATTATTATTGCAAAATCATTAGGCTGTAGTCAAGAAATTAGTTTTAAAGTACTCATAATATGAGTTTGTGCCATCCCCTAAAATAAAAAACACAATTAGAGAGTGTTCCATTAATCAAAATTTCCTGAACCAAATTTTTAGTTTTATAACAGTCAATAATAATTTATATGAAAAAACTCAATCAGGTATCTAAAGGATCCTAGTCTTCCAAAATCTTAAAATTTATTTCCCATAAACAATAGTAAAGAATGACAAAGAATATTTCCTACTACCTATTATTCTTCCTTTTAATGTGTAAGATCTGTCTTTGTCCTATTTTTTTTAATGAGGATAAAGGTCTGGGGAGTTTAAACTACAAATCTAATTAAGTTTCTAAAGTTCTGTTTGAAGATTAAAATTATTAACAATTTTAGATCAACAGTGTTGTGGCCTTGAAATGCTCTTCAATATTTGGGTTTTAAATGGTGTATAATATTTTCTCTAATTTGGCTCTTAATAATGTTAATTCTCTTTTTACTAATTTAAAAATCTAAAAGTATACTCAAATACATGGAGTTTGAATGTATATTTAAAACTTGCCACTTCCATTTTAAATCTTTATCTTTAGATAAATGATGATAAGCCTTATTTATAACATAATACCAATACCAAATTTAGTATGATCAACAACTTACCTACTGGCCTCAAAATATTAGATGTTTCCTCAGTAATAAATTTTCTTTTCTCTTTTTCACCTAGTGAAACCTACTTATTACAATTTTAGGAAATATTGAATTCATGACATGTTTTATATTCTTCCCAAAGTTTCAACCGCCTCCAAATCTGGAGAGACAGTAATGCAATTATCAATATCTCACAACAAGCACAGACTTTGTTTTAGTTTTGTTTTTTATCTGCTGAAGACCTGGTCAGTTCTTTGTGCTCCATCCTTTTGTGCATATACCTATCGTGTCCCTTAACACTGAGTTCTTTCTTTTCTTCTTACTCAGTGTCTAGCATAGTGCCTAATAAATAAGATTTCAAACAATGTATGTAGCAGTGAGTGTTCAAGAATGCCTTTTCAATTACAAAATTGGGTACATATTCAGATGTCATTCCTCACAGGACTGTGTGAAGCAAATAAACGGTGCAGGTAGTCACACTCTACTGTTTATAAATAACCATGTACACTTAAGGCAGCATCAATATTTGGGAATATAACTTTCAATTATCCTTTCAGAAAAGTACAAAACAGGACCTATTTCCTCTTGTTGCACAGTCTTACAACTTTGAGATTAACTGTTCATAGATTTATATGAATTTACTCTTTTTTTTTTCCCCCTTGGTGTTTCTTCGCTTTAATCTCTGGAATTGGGGTGGAGGATTGAATAGTTCCTGGGATGGAAAAACCCCTCCAGTTGGGAGAATGCAGCACCTTCTCCCTGTGCAGCAGCAGAGCAGGAGAAGGGGATGCTCCTCTGGTAGCCCTCTTGTTCAGAACCTCCAAAATATTGTGTTTACTCTGTGGGTGAGAGAGGGAGAAGAGCTCAAGACAGAGTTTTTTTTAATTAGAAGTTGTTTTTTAAATTGAAGAATAATTAACATAATAGTATACTAGTTTCCGGCCTATGACTTAGTGATTCAACATTTATCTACATTACAAAATGCTCACCACAGTAAGTGAAGCTACCATCAGTCACCATAGAAAGATATAAACAGATTATTGGCCATATTTTCCAAGCTGAACCTTTCATCCCTATGACTTACCTATTTTATAATTGGAAGTCTATACCTCTATCCTCTTTACCTGTTTCACCCATTCCCCTACCCTCTGACAGCAGTTTGTTCTCTGTATTTATGAGTCTGAAATGAATAAAGCAGAAGTTAAAAATCTCAACTCAAAATAGCAAGCACTATGAAAGTGTTTGCTGCCTAACACATCTGTTTCTGATTCATTTGCACTTAAATGGTGAGTGTGTTTTGCTCTCAGTCTTGTAAATTTTTTCTGAAATAGCTCAGTCGTTGAATTTCTCCATAACACAGTAAGTACAGAAAGTCAGGTTTGATGTTTCCTAGTACATTAAAAGTGGGCATGATTTTCCTTAGTCTGAACCCTCTCCCCACTTGAGAAAATCGCCTTAAGAGATTTGCACAGTTTATTCACACTTTTCATCTCCTCCTCTGCTGAGGTGCCCAGCTCAGCGTCCCACATTTTCCATTCCGCCCAACAGAAGTTGGGCAAGAGAAACTTCTTCACATTCCTGGTTTGATATATGCAATTTAACACTTAATCAGGTGTAATTTTCATTATAAATGCTTGCATGTACAAAAATCCAGAGAGAATAACATGGCAAAGAGCCACATACCCACCATATTACTTTAAGTCTTAACATTTTGCCATATTTGTTTCATATTTTTAGGAGAAAAAGACGATACAGATCAACCTCCTGTAGTCACCTTTCTTCTACCAAACCTCTGTTACCACCCCAGAATAAACTATCAGACTTGTTTTGAGGTTACTCTTTCACTTATTTTTCTTTACAGTTTTATGTATGTATTCATAAACTATATAAGGTCATTTTGCTTGTTTATGAAATTGTATATAAGTGATACCTTACTGTATATGTATTTTGCCAGTTTTTTTTAGTCACATAATGTTTATGAGATTTATCCAAAATCGTACATGTAGTTATAGGTCATTTATTTTAACTATGGGGCAGAATTCTGTTATTGTCTGTCTCTACCACTATAGTTTAATTAAATTAAACAGTCTGGCTATTTATGTTTTATGTGAGCTTTTTTTTTTTTCACTATTTCAAACAATGCTACAATTAATGATTTGATGTAGTCCCCTTTGCATATGAGTAGGAGCTTCTTGTACAATAGATTTCTGGTTATAATGACTATCTTGCTAAATAATATAGGAGAATGCTGTGTGGTTTCTTCAACAATAATTGATTTTTACAAATTGCTCTCCAAAGTGTTATACTGCTTTTACCTTCATCAGTACTAAATCATGTTCTTGTGCCTCTACATCCTTGTTCCTCTTTCTCTACATTTTCTTTCAAATGTAATGTGGAGTGGTATTCCATCGCTGTTTTCATTTATTTTCCCTTTAAGAATATTGAGTATGATAATATTTTAGTAATCTGGTTAGCTCTTGCGTTTTTCTCACCTGTGGTGGCCTGTTCTTTTGCTTCATCCTTACTTGGATGGTTGTGTATTTTAAACTGAATTTTAGGGCATCTTTATATATTCTGGATATAATCCTTTGTCAAGTAAGTAGGCTATAAATACCTTCTCCCAGTATGTGGCTTGTGTTTTTAGTTTCTTTTTTTCTAACAGAAGTTGAACTTCTAATATAGTCAAATTTATCACGTTGTTTCTGTTAAGCTTTATAAATGTTCTGTTGTTTAGAAAATTCTCCTTGACCTGGAGTCTTAAAAATACTAGTCTATGTTTTCTTCTAAAAATTGTAAAATTTTTACAGTGTTCTTATAGACATAGAATTAAGTTGGTTTAATCCGTGGTCTGGGTAGAAATGTTTAGTTCCTCCCCACCACCATTATGGATAATCTGTTGCTTGTGCACCATTTATTGAATAGTGTGTCATTCCCACTTATCTACCTTCTTAACAAATCAGTGGGAACCTAGAATAGGAGAACCAAAAGTTAAAACCAATGATATCCAATGTTTGCTTGTAGATTTAGCCAGACTTACATGGAAATTTAGCTTCTCCAAAGCCATTAGGCCTGTAAAGAAATGAGTTAGTTCATTTTTGTTCATCCATGTGCTATCCTGTGAGGAAATGTGTTTTTGGCATAAATTCTGATTCATGGATATTCTTAAATTCTTAGTTTATAGTTGTTTCAGTGTAGGAGTTATTGATCCAGCTAGCAAGATGAGTTTTAAAGATGAATTGACGGACTTTCTGACAAGAAAATGCTGTTGGATTTATGGTTGAGAATCAGTGATTGGAGTGAAGGTGATGTTAGCTGTTTTCGGAGTGGTGGCTTTGATTTTAAAAGTTGGCCTCTAGAATTCCTTGTCATGAAGAAGTCTAGGGTAGAAGAGCTAATTCCGTGAGCCCATGAGCAGTATTAGAAGACACAATCCTGCGTAACTTGAGGGAAGAATGTTCGTAGGCAAGAAAATCTCTATTTCCGCTTATGCTCTTTTGGCATATGTTACAGATGGCATGGCAGTGATCAAGGTCGGAGATCAAGAGACACACCACACAGATGAGTGAGCTCCCTTGTTCTTGTTCCAGGGGGATTACCAGGTACGGATTGGTCATTGGCATGAGATTTCTCAAAGTTCCCACAAGCTGGTGTGCCAGGTATACATGACAGAAGATCACATTTTATGTTGATACACAGATTTTTTTTTTTGATATTTAGGAAACTGCCTTCTGGGAAGAAAAATATAAATCTTGGGTACCTGGACTCATAGATTGTTATGTATTGTTTTTAGGATATGGTGAAAACATACTCACCTTGTCAGGATATGAATGACTAGCTGTATTGCCAGGGCACAGAAAGATGTTTCCCTTCTTTATCCATTTATTCTGAAATTAATCAGAGGGAAATTATGTTTGAGTCATAATTATATTTCCAGTGAGGACGGCAAGAAAACTCAATAGTTGCCCTGTTTCACACATTTTTTAGTATATATAATACTCCATGCCCTAATCTGATTGCTTTTACTGACAAATGTGTCATATCTTGAAATATTTACGTATGTTCAGGTGATATTGCTTCTTGATGAACGTTTGTTTCTATACTTAAGTTTCTGGATTTGTCTAATCAGTATGCCGTAACAGGCTGCATTTTGTGCATATGTGTGGACTTGGAGTGGTTATTTTAGAAGCAGGGATGCTGAACTCTGTCTTGAATATTAATGCCAAATCTTCAGCCAATGCTTTAGAACCTCTAATATAGAGAGAATGTTTTTAAAGTCAGACAGATCAGGATTTTAATTCATCTCTTGTACTTATTGCCTGGAAATGTTGTTTAACTTTTAGTATCTTGGTGTTCTCAGTTGGGACCTTAGGATAATTGTCTGCAAAATTGTTACCAGATTTAGAATTAGTATCAGAAACATATAATACAATGTTTGGCATAGTGTTTCACCTAAGTGGTGAAAAGGTCATGCTTTCATTTTGGATATCTTTGATGGTAAGAATATTTGCTCAATTCATATCCACATATAACGTCCCCATATCTGTACATGCTTAGATAATTGGCTGTGGTTAGGTCTGAGCTCTGACCTGCAAAGACATAGAATATTCCTAAGAGAAAAAGCACCAAACTTGATTTCAGAAAATTCTGAAGTAATGCCATCCTCATGACTTTAGGCAAGTTACTTATGTTCTTTGAATCTCTGTTCATCTCATCTGTACAGTTAATGGATTTCAAGATCTATCTCACAGGGCTAACAATAAATATGAAAAGAGCTGAAGTATTTTGCATGCTATGTTAACTGAAAGGCACTAGACTACCTGTAGAAGCTATTTTTTGTTAAGGACAGATGAAATTATTCTCATAGATAACAATCTTACAAAGTCCAAGCTTCCTATAAGGGAACATTGAACCACTAGAGGTATTTGCTATAATTGAATATCATTTTAGATATCAGGCCTGAATAAATGTTTTAAAAACTTAATGCCTGAAATGATTAAGCCATTTATCATGTAAACGTATCACCTTCTAACTGTAAAACCATACTTCTGGCTAACCTTTTAAAAGGCTTCTAAATTTTTCTTCTTATCAACAATATGTTAACCAGTAAACCTCACATCTTACTAGAGTCCTTGGCCAACGAATATCTGTTCATGTAATTTTCATGGTCTGTTAGTCACTGAAAATACATCTTGTTAGTGCTCAGAATCGGTGTAGGGGTCAGATGTCTGGGTCCCAGTGTCTGAACCAATCTTCCTCATCAACTCCTTTTGTAGGGAACTTCTGACAAATCACAGGAGCTCATCTGGTCCTCAGCATTAAATGTAAGGGGTCCTCTACAAGACCTTCTATAATGGACACTCATGAGATGACTTTACCTGTTGAAGAGATGTAGGTGGAGTTTGAATGCTGAGAGAAAGCGTACAGTCAAAGGTTTGGAAAGAGGAAGTTAAACAGTAGTATGTGAGCCATGATAATCTGGGTATGTTATATAACATGGATATTCAGGCTTAGAATTAGGAATGTGAGGCTAACTACATGAAGTGAAAGAAGAAATGAGGTCAGATTGGATAACTCGGGGCACAAATGAAACTTGTCTCAGAAACTTGTCTCAGGGCCCCTCCCTCAACTAGCACAGGAACCTTACAAGGCTCCAGGAAGTTCTAAGAAATATGTGACACTTGTGGCATTTGCTAGCTTGTTAATATTTATAATTTGTTATGATTTATTTTGTCCTTTTAACAAATATTCACTTGTGCCTAATTTTGTATTCATGATTTTATATTTTTTCTTAAGACTGCATAAACTTCAGGCCTTACAAAGCTTGAATTCACCCCCACCTGAGATAATGTTTCCCACTGAATGGGGAAGAATGTTGGGGTACTTAGCAGCACAATTGTAAGCTGGTGCTCAGTAATAATATACTGGGAAGGTGATGAGCAGCGAGTTCAGAAAGGTTGTTGTGAAGGAGTAGAGGTGAGGATATTAGGAATACAGGCAACAATGAAACTGCAAATGGATTGAAACATTCAGTAACTACTCTGTACAGGTGCATCCTAGAGTGATATAGAACGATATGAGTCTACCTTGCTTTCTAGGTGCCTACAGCTAGAAAGGCAATGGATAGAAGACACTCATTGCAGAGAAAAGTTTGATCCAGGTATAGATGAATAAATATATAAAATAAGTCTGAAGAACTAGGAGAGAGAGGCCTTTAAGGAAAGAAAACCTATTTCTTTAATGATTTGTTTTGGCAATGTATGTTTTCTTTTCATTTCAATAAGAGAAGTGCAGGATACATATTGGTTGATTCTGTATGCATTAGAACGAATACCGTAACTGAGTGAACCATACAGAAAGACCTCCTCCCACCCCAGAGAATTCCAGGTCCCTCCCAGGTCGTTGCTAAGAGTGCACTGTAAGCTCCTTGTGGTCTTGCTGTCCCTGGTGTGTTCTCAGATGAAGAGAAAATAAAGGAATCTTATTATCTTCCACTATTCTTCATCTTTGTTTCCTTTATTCTCTAGTCTTTCCTAGACCCTTGTCCCTGTCAGTTATGATACTTAAATCTGCCCGTGCTACCATTGATC
The DNA here is from genome assembly GCA_029783875.1 of Phataginus tricuspis. Taxonomy (NCBI): domain Eukaryota; kingdom Metazoa; phylum Chordata; class Mammalia; order Pholidota; family Manidae; genus Phataginus; species Phataginus tricuspis. The sequence goes on along the minus strand of JAQQAC010008880.1, from coordinate 7,483,014 downwards.
CATTTATTCTTTTACTAATAAAAAAATTTTTTAGTATATGCTACATAGAGCTCTCTCTGTTATCCCTGTGGAGACATAAATGGAGAAAACATAGACCATACATTCTAGTATGTGGGACAGAAAATAAACCATTGCATAAATACCATGTACCAAATGATAATAAATGCTAAGGAGAAAACTATAACAAGGAGGATGGACTTGGCCTGTAGGAGGATGGGGTTGCCCTTTTAGATGGGATGATCAGGAAAGGCCTCATCAAGGCAAAAATTGGGTAAAACCCCCAAGGAGAGGAGAAGGGAGCCAGACTAATTATGTTATAGGCAGAGGAATAGAAAGGGCAAAGGCCCAGAGCAAGAGCATGCCAGGAACAGCAAGACCACAGGAGGCAGGTGTGTGGCTGGAACCGTGTGACACAGGGGAGAGAAGACAGCAGGACTTGAGTCAGAGAAGTAACAGAGGTACAAAGGGCTTCAGCTTCTGCTGAGGTGAGTTGAGAAGCCACTGGGCTGACACAAGCTGAATGATGTTCAAATAGGATCGCTCTGACCGCTGCAACAAGAATACTTTGAAAGACTAAAGGACAGAACACAGGAGAGCAACTAGGAAGCTATGGAAATGATCCAGGCATGAGATGTGGCTGCTCAGACCAAGGTGGGAACAGGAGACATGGTGATAAATGATACAATATCTATCTATATATAAATACCAATACAACGTATATGTTAACTTTCAGCTCAGTAGAAATAGTTCTAATATGTTTATTCATTAGTTCTTGTAGATAGTATTTACATTTAGTAAGCCAAGAGCCACTCCACTATTTTTTTTTTAAATCTTAAATCCCAGTGAGGTGGTCCTAGGAGGTGGGATAGAAAAGTCCAGAACTCACCTTCTCCTACAGACATACCGGATCTACAGCTACATATGGATCATTTCCCTCTGAAGAGGATCTCAGGATTACGTAAATTCCTTTCTATAACAAACAATGAAAAGACCACAATGAGACTGGTTAGAGAGGTAGAGAGGCAGTCTTACAAAACCCCACCTCCAGTGCAGACACACAAAAGGGAAGGATGTCACCAGGCAAGCACCTCTCCTGGAGGAGTGAGGGGCTTGTGCCCCATATAGGCACCTTGACCCCTGGGATTTGCACCACAGCGATGAGCCTCCAGAATGCCTGGCTTGGAAAATACCAGTGGAACTGATGCCCAGAGGTCCCAAAGTGCTGAAGGAAGCTGAGAATCCCCTCTTGGAGGGGTCGTGTGTGGTCTCACTTGCACTGACACCAAGTGAACAAATAGTAGTTTGAAAAGTGCCCAGGTTATATGTGAGGAAGATGTGCTTGCTTATCTGGTGGCATTGTCTGGAGGGGTGGGAGACAGTTGAAATGCTCCCTGGAGACAGAGGCACTGGCGGACCCAGTTGCACTCTCCACACGCCTGATGGCACGGGCAGGTGAGCTGCGATGAAGCACGCTCCCACCGCCATGCTGGGATGGGCCCTAATCCAGCGGTGTCCGCACATGCCACGGCCAGGGAGTGTAAACGGTTGCAGTGCTGCCCCGCAGCCTGACTGTGGAGGGCAGTGCCAGTGACTGGGAGCCTGCTGTTCCCTAGCTAGTCCTCAAACAGGCTTAGTAACAGTTCCGTGCTTAGTCTGGGGTTGGTGAAGACAAGTGGTTGTGGCCTTCTCCTGCTCCTAGCCTAAAGCGGGCACAGAGGCAAAGACAAAGCACTTCACCCCTGGATCGCTGAAGCCCGTGGGTATGCTCAGTCAAGACACTTCCCACCCGGTGCACACAAACTACTCAGGGGACACCCCCGTATCACCTGGCTGTAGTGGCCAAGAGCGCTGGTGTTCTAGAACTCCATGGAACTATAACCATCAGAAAGACTTGTCTGGCCATCACCCCCAGGCCATAGCACAAACAGCAGACTGAAACACAACCCATATTCCTGAGGCAAAAAGCCTGTTTACTTAGCCTGGAGCTTCAGTCTAAGGACAGGCTTCAGGTTTCCCATACATCTCCAGGCTAAGGAGGTGCTCCAAGGGCACATAAGCAGAGAAATACCATCCTTGCACACATCCTTGGCCTTTCTACAGCTTGCCAAGACTTACCAGAAAAAAGCTTATAAACTCATCTGGAACCCTGATTTTTGCAGCTGTTGCCCAGAGGATCTTGTGTGGAGGACAGAAAGGATTACAATTGGAGCCCAATAGCACTGTATATATTTGCAGACTTTAAAGGCTGCTGCCTCAGGGTCTAGCTCCAGTCAGCCTGAAACTAGGTGCTAAATGAGATTCCTCCCATGAATCATTGACACACCTTCAAGAGTGGGGACATATCAAGAAAAAAATCAGGCAGGTTAGACAATTACAAAGGTTTGAGAAACAACCAATAGGTAAGGCAAGGTTGAATGAGAAGGATCATCACCGACACAAGGTCATTCCTTCAAGACTAGGAGAAGTAGCTGTTCCACCTAACACACAGCAACAAAAACAGAGAGTTAACACAAGGAGAAAACAAAATATGTTCCAAATGAAAGAACATGACAAAATCTCAGAAAAAGATCTTAATGAAGTGGATATAAAATAATCGACCTGATAAAGAGCTCAAAGCAATGGTCATAAAATGCTCACCAAACTAGGGAGAAGAAAGGATGAACACAGCGAGAACTTCAACCCAGAGATAGAAAACATAAGAATGTACCAAGCAGAAGTCATAGAGATGGAGACTTCAGTAACTGAATCGAAAAATACACTAGAGGGTTTCAGTAGCAGACTGGAAGAATAAAAGAACAGATCAAGACGCTGGAAGACAAAGCCTGGGAACTCACCCAGACAGAGCAAAGAACAAGATAAGGATCTCTACTCCCACCACCTTTCTTCAGTATAGTACTGGAAGGCCTAGCCACAGCAATCAGACAAGGAAAAGAAATCAAAGGCATCCAAATTGGAAAGGAAGAAGTAAAATTGTAACTCTTTGCAGATGATGTAATACTATTTATAGAAAACTCTAAAGACTCCACCAAAAAACTGTTAGAAGGAATAAATGAATTCAGTAAAGTTTGCAGGACATAAAATCAATATGCAGATATCTGTGGTGTTTCTATATACTAATAACAAACTATTAGAAAGAGAAATCAAGAAAATCCCATTTACAATTACATCAAAAAGAATAAAATATCTAGGAATAAATTTAACCAAGGAAGTGAAAACCTGAAGAGTAAGTCAGAAATCTATAATACATTAATGAAAGAAACTAAAGAAGACACAATTAAATGGAAAGATATCCCGTGCTTGTGTTTGGAAGAATTAATACTGTCAAAATGTACATGCTCCCTATATAGAGAACAATGATGGTTATGAGAGGGGAGAGGGTTTGGGGGTGGGGGCTTGAAATGGTGAATTAGGTGTAATGAGCAGCACAAGGAATATAATCAACAATATTATATTAACTTTGTGAGGTGGCAGATGGTAACTAGACTTAGAATGGTGACCATTTCACAGTTACTACACGAACATTGAATCCAAATGTGGAACGCCTGAAACTAATATAACACTGCACATCAATTACACCTCAATAAAAAAATTAAATCCATACATAACACACATTTGCAAAGTACTTAATAGCCAAGTCTTAAATTTTGTTTCAGTTAATACAACAACCATATATTTTTTAAATAGAACTTATGCAACTTAGACTTGTGTGGTTCTACCGTGGCAGTTCAAGTACTTTTTATTCCTATCATTTGAAATTTGCATTTCATTAAATCAGAAATTATCAAAAGCCACATTTTGAAAGTTTATGATGGGAAACCACTCTGTAATACATCTTTATATGTGGAAATTATGTCTCTGTCAGTATCACCTTAAGTATTTTGAAGGAACAAAAATGAAACGCAAAATCTCTCAATATTTTAGAGCACTTAGTCCACATTAATGAACTGTGAAAAAATGAATTTAAATATCATATTGATTTAAACAACTGATTCTCAACAATACCATTTTTCATCATAACAGTATTTTCTGAAAATTACATTAAATGTAAAAATGTATAATCAATTGCTTTTTTGAATTTCTCTTTTTGTCTAGTCTCCCAGCTTGTAGTCTCTCTCTGCGTTCATCATTCATTCAGCAAACATATGTACCATGAATATAGAAATTCACAGGACAGCAGTGGATACAGTTACACAAATGAATAATTCAAAATAATTTTAAAGTATGTTGAGCGTGACAAGAGAAGTATGTACATGATACAGAGATAACATGAAAGAGACTGACACTAATCTGCTATAAGTGAGAACCTCATAGGGGAAGAAAGGCATATGGTCTCTCCAAACTGTGGAATGTTATTAACATGACAACTTGATATGTAAAACCTTTCCTCTTGTGGCTTATTATCAAATGAATTAAGCCTGAATTCAGTGTGACCTGCGAGGCTTTTCTAACATATGCCAAGCCACTCGAACTCATCTTCACCCATCCACACCCCCATTTCTCAGCAGCCCATTCACCGGCACCACTGGAGTCGTGTAAGTCCCGGAGCTACGATCGCTTACCTTCTGTGAGCATTCGTTCGTGATTTTCCACTCCTTAGTAGGAGAAATCGTGTCAGAATTCATAGCCGATTGATACTAGTGACCCAGAATCTAGTCTTCTCTTTGACACACATAGTTTTATCACAATTAAATACATTTATTTGTATTGACTATTCTCTTAAATCTAAGATATTAGCTTTAAAAATAGCCAAAATTTCATAATTAGATATTCTGCATATCTTAAACAGAAATAATCCCTTAGAATGCAAATATTCCTGAATTTAGGTGAAGAACCAGGAGACCTGTTTTGTTTAATAACCAGTAACCATATTTAGAAACCGCTAAATATGATTTCTACAGCTGAGGTTTCACATCTGTAAAAATAAGTATAGTTACAATTACTATATTTTACACATTGCTGTAAAGGTAAAATGAGAAAAAGTGGGCAAAATAACTTTGTAAAAAAAAGCTTGTGTTAATAGCACCCTGTTGGTGCTATTAACACAAGCTAAATAGGTCTGGTTTTATTCCTTTTAATCAAAAGGATTTCTTATAATCAGATGGTATATATATGAAAGTCCTTTGTAATTTATCTAGAATATATTCCGGTTATTTTTTATGGCTGTAACCAAGTTTGCTTATGAGTTAAGGGACGTAATTTCTGTACATGAATTTAGAGAGCTAGAGAGAAAATAGTTGTTCTACATCATTTGGAAGATATTGATGTTAAGGTTGTCTTCTTAGACAATTCTGGTTTTTAACCGAAAAAGTAATTATTGTAGTATATTGTAACTATGTTATAATTGCCTTCCATTTATTAAAAGTGATTGAGAGCTTTTTGAATGGAATTCTACCATCAAATAACTTGTTATTTGTTGAATATCTATCAAGCCAAAGTGAATTATCTGCTAATTTTTCTTTGTGATATAAAAAAATAGAATATCAGCACTTCTTAGGACTGACAGGACATAATTCATTTTATTTAAAGATTCTCTCAGGATGATAAAATGGTTGTTGATTTTTTTATCGTTAGAAATGACTTCTCTATTTTATTTATATCCTTTAACTCTTCACATGATGACAGAATTTACGCATTAAAATTTCACCCTTTTAGTTTTGATTATACCATTCATATTAATTATATTGTGGTTTGGGCTCCAAAATAAACAATATAGAACATAATTACTTTCTGGTGCACAGCAATGGGCCATGCTGGAGTATTTCTAATGATGAGTTCTTAGGTTATTTAAAAAATTCCCTCCTTTATCAAAAGAAAAAATTTATTTTCTTATACTTGTGAGATGAATAGAACTGCATTCTTGTTTTGGTCTTAACTTTTGCTTTGCATATTTCTTTTTATAACTTTCCTTTTCAGAAATACAGTTTCCTTTTTTGTATGATTTTTACAATGGACTTAAAGTTACAACTCAGTAGTCAAAGCAAAGCTCTGCACATTTTATCTGTCAGATAATGTCATGAAATTATATTGTCCTGTCCTTGTATAGGTGCTCAGTGGAGATGCTGCTGCAACTTTATTTACTAGGAAACACTTTTCCTAGTATAAAGGGATGCTATTTTGGGCTTTAATCTATTCTTTGAGTAGTGGGACACATTTAAATAACATTTAAAAAGGAAGAGTACAGACCACATGACTATCAGAAAAGGTTAAGAACATAATTAAAGTTAAAATCCTGAATTGTTCACTAAGGATACTTCAGGCAGAGCAGACAGCATTAAGGCAAGCCTTCCTCATGCACTGTTGCGTCCTTTGCCCTAGCCTCCCACTTCTGTTCAATGAACTGTGTTTCTCTACGTTAATTGTGAATGCATTTTTGTATTAGCTGTTACTCTTAGCTGGTTACAGGGTTCTTCAGATCTGACGGTATTAATCTGTCAGTACTATTGAATTAGAAAGTCAATTCAAAATATCAATTATGGGTATTTTAACAAAATAAATTTGGAAATTAAGAAAAGTTTATGTTTTCGTATAAACTGCAGTGTACTTTAGATGAGATGATGACATCACATACCTATCGTGGCTATCGCCACATCTTATACTATTTTCTTGGAATCACTAAAATTTTACTTACCTACTCATACCTCTCCTCCTGCCTTATTCAGCCACATTCTGTTTTAGTCTTTTCGTCTAACATCTACTTGTAGCCATAGAGTGACTTTCGCATCTATACCAATCCTTCCAGGAAATATTGGACTGTAATACTAGATTATTTTTGTGGTCTTGGTGGTTAGAAACAGAACCCTATCATAACAATAGTCAAGTTGGACCATAAACCATGGCCAAATATATTTCCCAATTTTCCTCAACTATGTTTAAAAAGTATGTTTAAAGTATTAATTTGCAACAGCCACATTAGAGTATTTGTCGGTGACTGAATTATTTCACTTAGCATAATAATCAGCCTCAAGGTTCATTCATGTTGTCTCATATTATAGGATTTTTCTCCTTTTTAAAGCCTGAATAATATTCCACTGTATGTATAAGCCACATTTTCTTTATCCAGTCATCTGTCAATGGATATTTAGCTTATTTCCACATTTTAGCTGTTGTATATTGCACTGCTGTGAACATGTGAGTGCTGCTATCTCCTTGAGGTCCTGATTTCTGTACTTTGGATAAATACCCAGAAATGGGATGCTAGATCATGTGGTAATTCTATTGTACAATTTTACATCATCTCATCTGAAAGTGTTCCCATTTCTTCACCTCTTCACCGATATATATTGTTATTTGTTTTTTTTATAATAGCCATTCTAACAGGTATGATATTATATATCATATTGTGATTTTGATTTGCATTTCTCTCATGATTAGTGACATTAAGCAACCCTTTCTACATGATTTTCCCTTCCAGCAGGGCTCAGCATAATTTTCAATCAATGTACCTGTGAATGTGATGTTGGCTTCTTTTCAGGGAGTGAAGAAAAGAGATGAGAAAGCCAATCAGCATTTTTTCATTCCTAATTGTCATTGTTTACCCACCATGAAATGATATATGCCACAACAGCTTTCTGTTTGTTCAATAATGTCTTCAATTTTTGCATGCCCAAGTCTTTAAATAATATTGGTAGTTAGCATGTAGATAATTAATAGTTTCTAAATCTTTATTGTGTTCTTTGTGCTAGGTTTCACATATTTGAACATTGTTTGTATTCAGGTAGGCTATATGTAAGTTTAGTTGACCTAGTTTTTCCTACTTACTGATATTAACATTGTTCTGAAAGACAGTCAGATGGAGTTCATGTTTCTGCACTACCATCAATTAACTTTGTGATGACAGAAAAGTCATGTCACATCATGTTTCATTTTTCTAATATAGCCTATAAAAGACTAAAACTAGAGCATCTACAAGGATATTGCTTGCTCTGTGTCTATAAAATAGTTGTGATGTGCTTTTCTGACACATTTTATTCACATAACCATCCTTCAGTGTAATCCTCCTTTTTATTACTAACCATTAGTATTCCAAAATATGTGATACTCTATTTTCTCTACAATTTTTTTTTTGGAGCTAAATCTATTTTAGATCTATGAGTGTAGAAGTTATTGTTTCTAAATACTTTCAGTTACTCAGTTCTGGAAAAGAAGTATGGGTAAGTTCAGACAGTTCAAGCGTAGTTGTAGATATTTTTTCCAATTCAAATGTTTTGAGAATTTTTAAATATGCAAAGTAATTTAATTTGAGAATTTTTATATGCAAGCCATACTTTGCTGATTTTAATTGATTGTTCTTCATAAAAAGTGTGAGTGAAAGAAGAACCATGGAAAGTGAATTAATCAAGATCAAATTAATGATAGGTTCAAATTCAGAAATTAACTTCTCTAACTCTGAGCTCTTTAATAATATGTCCAAGCTGTATAACATTTCTCTAAAGAACTTTTGTGAATAATGTTATTGTAACATATGCTTTTGCTTAACAGTCTATTTCGTTTATATTGGACTTATGTTTACTCAAAGATACCAATGATTTAAATTTCAATAGAGTTAATTTTGTTATTTTATATTGGAAGCATCTTTGGCTTTAAATGTCATTAGCACTAGGTACTTTGTTTGCCATGCAAATTTAAACCAAGTTTAGATTCAAACTGCAGATTGGATGTTGAGTTAACCAATCCAAGAACCAATGTAGCAATGCCCATAGAAGATGCCCGAGGTGAGGTGATGTCATAGGAGCTCTGGGGAGCAAAGGCCCTTGAGGGCAGTGAGAGGAAATGATGTGGGGGTGCGAGAAAGAAAAATTAGATCACATGATTCCTGTGCTTGAAAGTTTTTGTATATATGGACAGAAAATTTGTAAATAAGGAAAATAATTTAAAGCAGTATGGAAATTTCAGAATTCTAAAATATTTGTTAAATTCTTCATATAAAACTGCATTTTCAAAAATTATAAACAAGTAGCTGTTTTCTTTTTCATTCTATGCTAGTCGTAGTATTCTCCACATTGCCGAGTGGAAACAAACTAAAACAGTGATGTAGCAATATAATATCTCTTGAGGGAGCCAAGGGTGGTGGATTAACCAATCTGCTGAAGGTCATGACAGCTAGTACTAAATGTGAGTGCTATTTGATTCTGGAGAAGAGGAAGTATCAACAGTCAACTACCAGCAACACATTGGTTCTTTTTTTTTTTTTTTTTTTTAAGGTAACATAACATATCCAACACTTTATTTTCCCACCAATCCCAAAGCCCTTTTATCATTGGCCCCTTTGTCGTAGGCACGTCTTCTGGCCAATCATTATCGTTTTAAATTATTATGGTAAAAGTGTCAGAAACGTGGGCGCCTAATGGTTGAGTACAGTCATCTCTCGGGGAATGAGATACTTTTTTTCACATTCGTTCTTAAAACATATTTCTGGTAAATGAAATATTTGTCTTTCTGAATATAGTACATATGTTCCTTATTGAAGATGGGTAGATTTTAATTTTTTAATGCTGAATAACAGACACACACACAGTTCACTCTCTATTGTATTTGAGAATATTAAGTTATTGGATTAAAAAACAAATTATATTTTATTACAGTCTTTTTTAGCGATGCAGACTACATTTTGCAATGCAGACTAAAATGAAATTCCAATTATCTTCCTTCCAGTGTATCTCTAGAGATATTGTCCTAGTTAATGGAAATTGTTCTTATGCATTATTCAAGTTGTGAAGTCATTTTAAACTTATAACTTACTCTAGAAGATCAGGGGAACTTAGGGTTCCCGACAAGTGTCCGAGGATACCTATAAAGTGGAGCTGGAGAATGAAGAGGAGGAACCACATAGATAGAGCCCGCTTCAATGAAAGTAGTTTCATTATTATTATATGTTGTATACTGAGGCTGTACTTCAAGTTTTGTTTGAACTGTGGGTTCTAAGAGTAAAAATAATAGCAATAATAATGATAATGACAATATTATTATGAGATTAGCTGTTCAACAAGATACTTTCCAACCTTAAGATGTTACACGTGTAGATGAGTTTCCTCAGGAAAATATATCTGGGTTTTGAGTGTCTAATCATGATTGAGGGTGTCTCCTTTTTACTATAAACAAGTAGGACATTATTCAAATATTACTTTTTCTCCTCACCAAAGATTCCCTCCGTCCATTTTTTTTCCCTTTCCTATTTTCTTCCATCCCTCTTTCTTTCCTTCCTTCTTTTCATGTCAATGTATAAACAGGTTAAAACTATAAAATATAAAAAGCATAATTTTAAAAATTATGAAATCTGTCTATGTATGTGTTTATATTAACACTGCCTAACTTAAAAACGAAAGAGTAATTAGCATAATTGATGTGGGCAATGTATTGGACCCTGAAATGCACGCAGGTTTTGTTCACTATTGAGAAGGCCAGGGTGGATGCCCAGTTCAGCTAGGTTTTTGATGCTGCTGGTAGTTTACAAAGGACTCTTAAGAGCAGATGTCCATATCCATAGTTATAGTCATAGTTAATATTGTGGAGAACACGTGTAAAATAATAAATTATGAATAACTCATTTTATACATAGATTTTTTTAAACTCAGTTTGGGATTTTTTGTCTCATTTTGTTTTTCCCCTAGCTGTATCAGATCCTCATTTCATAGCACACCAGCCTGGGTGTGTATATTGTTTTTTGTTTGTTTATTCAGTTATTAACTCATTCATTTTCTTTTATCTCATTTTTCTTTCCCTATTCCCTTCTTCCCACCATGAGCAATTATTATATGTAATATGTTATTTATTTGTAAAATATATAATGTTGATTTCTGTGAATATCAGTTTAATGTACATGAATGTCATTGCCCTATAGATTAGATCCTGTTTCTCACTTGCTTTTACTTGGCAAACAACTTTAAGATGTTTGCACCTTTTGGTGTTAACACATGGCATGGTCTGTTTCCTGCAACCTCAGGTAAATGTACATTTTTCCTGGTAATACCCCCTGACAAATAGATACCCAAGGAGATTTCTGAGTCACAGGGTATATGTGTGCTTAATTTATTGATGTCCTGCCACATTGTCCTCCAGAGTGGTTTGTACTTATGTGCATTCCCATTAAAATAATTACACACTTATAAATTACAAACAAGCAGTTGTCTTATTTTTTGTGTTTTATTTTTAGTCATAATGGTTTTACATCATAGAGTAGGGATAAAGCTGAACAACCATATAACAAGTATCTCTCTTGAAATCAAGGTCCCTTAATACCATGTCCTAGTCAACACATGATATTTTCTGGCTTTCAAACATTTGCAGTATGATGAAAGTTAAGTTAAATGTCATTATTGCTTTAATTTGTACTTGCTAATCATTAATGAGTTTGGGCTTTTCTTCCTACAGTACTTTTGTATTTCCTACTCTGAAATCATGTTCATTTTACGAATTGCCAAGATTTCTGTTTTTTTCCTAGAAGCACTTCATTTTTAATTATTTTTTATAACAGCATAAAGTAATAGATACAATTAACAAATTCAACTTGACAAAGAAATACCATACATGAAATTGTGTATTATAAAAATAAAAATAGCTTTTGCCAGTTTGAGGGGCACACAGAAATAAGTAATCCCAGAAGTTATAAAAAGACATACTTAATGGAATAATATATTCATAAATGACATATCCGATAAGGGGTTGACATCCAAAATATATAAAGAGCTCACGCACCTCAACAAACAAAAGGGAAATAAGCCATTTAAAAAATGGGCAGAGGAGCTGAACAGACACTTCTCCAAAGAAGAAACTCAGATGGCCAACAGGCACATTAAAAGATGCTCCAAATCACTAATTATAAGGGAAATGCAAATTAAAACTACAATGAGATGTCACCTCACACTAGTTAGGATGGCTAACATAGAAAAGACAAACAACAACAAATGTTGGCAAGGATATGGAGAAGGGGCAACCTTCCTACACTGCTGGTGGGAATGTAAACTAGTTCAACAATTGTGGAAAGCAGTATGGAGGTTCCTCAAAAAACTCAAAATAGAAATACCATTTGACCCAAGAATTCCACTCCTAGGAATTTACCCTAAGAGTGCAGCATCCCAGTTTGAAAAAGACATATGAACCCCTATGTTTATCGCAGCACTATTTACAATAGCTAAGAAATGGAAGCAACCTAAGTGTCTATCAGTAGATGAATGGATAAAGAAGATGTGGTATAAATACACAATGGAATATTATTCAGCCATAAAAAAGAAAACAAATCCTACCATTTGCAACAACATGGATGGAGCTAGGGGGTATTATGCTCAGTGAAATAAGCTAGGCAGAGAAAGACAAGTATCAAATGATTTCACTCATCTGTGGAGTATAAGAACAAAGAAAAGCTGAAGGAAGAAAACAGCAGCAGACTCACAGAACCCAAGAATGGACTAACAGTTACCAAAGGGAAAGGGACTGGGGAGGATGGGTGGGACGGGAGGGATAAGGGGGGAAAAGGGGCATTACGATTAGCACACATAATGTAGTGGGGAGGGGGACATGGGAAAGGTCATATTTACAGAGAAGACAAGTAATGATTCTATAGCATCTTACTATGCTGATGGACAGTGACTGTAATGGGGTATGTGGGGGTGACTTGATAATGGGGGTCTAGTAACCATAATGTTCAAGTGATTGTATATTAATGATACCAAAATAAAATTTAAAAAAGACATACTTAGAATATTTTATGTTGGTTGTTTTCTTAAACTCAAAAGTTACCTGACTGTTGCCTTTTTTGTTTTTTTAACAACCTGTTAAGTATAAGATTTTGAGCAGCAAATCCTATCGTCGCTGTGCACATTCTCCATAACTTCCTAGTTTTCCTATTAGAAGCTATTAGAATAGGTACTTTCTAGGGATATAAATTAAATACCATCTGTATACTCTCTCAATCAACTTATAATAGATAAATTAACAGAATTCTACAATTAACATATGTTTTAAAAAAATGTATTTGAAATCACATCACAGTTCTCACAACTACTAAACTTATCATGTGAATTAGTAAGGAGTGAGTTGTATATTCAGTTCATTATTTTAGCGTGGTTTTTTGTAAGATTTCTAAGGAGTTGGAGACGCAGTGGAAGAGGAAGGTGTTATTAAATGACTAGGAGCAAGTAATCACTTTCCCTATAGTATCTGATACTCACCATTGCAATCAAGAATAAAAAGATAAAAGTAGTAGCAAAATCTTTTTAACAGCATTTCTTCACCAATTTTGGTGGGAAACTGGGTAAGGGGAAAAAGTGTATCATGGGACAGTAGATCCTGTAGTTCATGCTATCGTGTGTATATATTGTCAAGATCCTAGTTATCTGTGCATTTTTCAGCAATTTTATTAATGCTTGTAAATAGCTTTTCATTACCTGAAGCATTTTTCATTTCACTGGGTAATTATGTTTTATAAACTTGCCCCTTTATTTTGAGATGTGAAAAATGAACAGGTAAATCCAACAGAAGACACATGAAAATTACACAAATATTTCTTTTCATAGAATATACTCCTGCAGAAAAGTGACAATGCAATTTCTGGATTATAAAACCATTAATTTATTTCCATTTAAAATCATGTGTTCATAAATGTACTCTTTCCCTGACTCGAAAAAAAAAAAGTGTTTTTCAGTGTGCTTTTCATCTTTCAGTACTGAATTACTCTTAGCGGTATTATCACTGTCTTTTATGTAATTTTCTCATTTTATGTGTACAACAGCCTGGGATTGTTGAAATAAACCTAAGGCCCATCTGAAGATAAAGTTTCCTTGGAGTAAGTTATAGAAAAGTCATTCTTGTTTGTGTTATTGTGGGCATTTTTATGGACTTCTTTTGCATTTCACTATAGTAAAAGCATTTTCCTTATTTGTTTACAACTGGTAATATGCTTTCCAATGTATATCAAAATTGTTAAAACTTCTAAAGACTCAATCATGCCATGTTTAGAATTTCCCATTGAAGCCAGTGGTGAACAACAGTGAATTTCACATAGGCCTCTATGAAGTTCATTGAAAACTAATTGTTCAACAAATGTTTCTTTTTATTTAAACTATATTCTAATTACACATACAGACATTTTTCTCAAGTAGAGCTGGTAAAATTCAAACTACTTGGACATGTAACTTTGGATGGTTTAATCTGAACTTAGCCACATTTTTGGACAGTATGATTCATGCCAAATATGCACCCCTAATTATTTTAATAACTCATAAAATGGAGCAGAGAATCTAAATGTAAAATGTTGAAATACCAATTGTGCTACTACTTTTTGGTATGAAAATTACCTTTCTAAATAGAAAGGAAACATGTAGCCAGTCCAGCAACATAATGAAAATGGTAGAGTTCTTTGTTCAAACAAAATTAACAATTTCAAGATGGCAGCAATGAAGCATTAAACCAAGCCTGGGACCCTTCTGAGAACAGGACCTTGTACTACCACAGAGGCCACACACATATCCACAAAGCTGCCCTCTCTCTAATGTTCCTGCTTCTACTCAAAAATGCACACAGTGAAGAAAAAGACACTATGTGGAAATCTGTTATATCTGAGCAAAGTTGAAACTCAACAGTCTCTTAAGGGGAGTTTCACAACAAAATGCTAATGACTCTTTCTATGGCTCACATTCCAACAATAGAATGTGGAACTTCACACTCCTCTAGTTGCTTGTTCTCCATGGAAAATTATATTGGTGGTTGTAATTATTTTTCTCCTACACACATTTGGTCTAAGCAATATATATTCAATAATGTTTTCTTTATACGGTGTGAACAAAGTGCATGTGTTTGAAAATATTTAATGAATTTTCGAGAACTACATTTTGCATGTTGTATTATATACATTTTATGTGTTCAGGTAAGTTGATGAAATCAACTACATATGGTTTTGGTACTGACGTTCCAGAGAACTTTGAAGTGATACTCTTTGAAATGGTGTGCCGAGTTGGCTTTTAAATGCAGAATATTATCTTCTATGTCCTATGGACCCAGACTAGAAATAGTACCCATCTTTTATTTTATACTTGAATTTGTCTTTTTAGGGATGCAAGTATTGGAATGGAATGGAATTCCTTTAACTTCTAAAACGTATGAAGAAGTGCAGAGTATCATTAGTCAGCAAAGTGGGGAAGCAGAAATATGTGTAAGACTGTGAGTTTTTCCCCATCTTTTGGTTTCCATTTTTTGGCTATTCATGGCTCTTTTGATTTAAAATTGTTAAGGTGGAACCTTTGCCAGTCAGCAAGATCTTCTGTAATTAGAAAATAAAGTGAATACAAGTTTTATAGATTCCTTGTGTTCAGAATCAAAGTCTAAAGCGTAGAAAGAATTCAGCTAATTTTGTTTCTGATTATGTCAATAGTTCTCCCGTGTCATGCTTCTATTGAAACATGCTTCATTTAAATGAAAGCATAAGCCCATTTAGATTTCATAAATGTATGTAGTATTTCAAAATGAACTTACATTTAACCCATAAAGATTTCACCTTAAATAATCATCTTATCAGCTGACTTTTAACAGCATTGCAAATATATATTTGGTTAGAAGGGTGAGCATGCTTTGAAATTGCTTTATATCATTAATCACTTCTCATTTACCTATTGAAAAGAAAATATTCAGGGTAGTTGGAAAAAAAGACTTTTTTGTCTCAGGCTTCCTCAATTTCTATCTTAATTTTTTTGTTTTAATTTTTAGGGACCTCAATATGCTATCAGATTCTGAAAATTCCCAACACCTGGAACTTCATGAACCACCAAAAGCTGGTATGTGAAAGCAGTCTGCTTTCAACTGTGGGTAAAAGTGTAGACGTAGATGTGGGAGTAGCTATAGAGATATATGTAGCTCTAGGTGAAGATAAACGTAGATATAGACAGAAATAAAGTTATAGACAGATAGATGTTAACATATTTAATCATAAACAAAATCAAAAGCATTGTAGCTACATTTATAGCATTCTTTGGCAAGACATACATGCATCTTAGACCCATTAAAAAATTCATATATAATTCTTGCAGTGGAGTTCACATTTTTAATTCTCTAAAAATAAAATCATTCCATCAAAGTAATCCATGGAGCCATTTCTTTTTGATCTACTATAATTTTTATATAACACCTGATTGTTTTTAGCAGAATTGGACTTGGACCACTTAATCCTGAACCCTTTGACTGCCTTTCATAATAAATAGAAGTCAACATGTAATTTCATAATATGATGAAGCAGATTTAACTCTTTCTTACATAACAAGTACAGTCTATAAATTTAGATCCACTGTAAGATTAAAAGTTATTCCTTTAACAAATATTTATCGAGCACTTCGATGCTACAGCCATCATTCTAAGAATCCGGGTTACTGCACTAAGCGAAACAGACCAAGGTCTGCAGAAATGTTCATACATCTGTTAGTGTGAATATAGTCTTTGAAATTTCCCACTTAGAGAAAGAGATGTGTAAAATTTAGAGAAGGAAAAACAGCTGATCATACAGACCCACTACCAGTGAATAAAATAGAATCTCTTCTGTTCAGAATGGTTCATATGGTTTTCCACATAAAACATTAAGAACATTTTTGGGACGATGTAATAGGAACCTTAATGTCCCTCTGTAGTTCAACATTCTTTCACTCTTCTCTGAGCCCTCTAGACGTCTTTAGAAATACGTGCATAAAAGTAAAATCGCGTTTATTTATTTTTTTCAGTTGAGCTTGTTTCATAAGTAATTTTCCGACTCAGTCCCCTAGAACTCAAACTAGTTCCATGGTATTAAGTACCTATGAAACTGAGGAACGTATAAAGCTATTTCATTTTGTTGTAGTGGATAAAGCAAAATCGCCAGGGGTTGACCCTAAGCAGTTGGCAGCCGAGCTCCAGAAGGTCTCGCTACAGCAGTCACCACTGGCTCTCTCATCCGTCGTGGAGAAAGGATCTCACGCTCATTCGGGTCCTACATCAGCAGGTTCCAGCTCAGTTCCCAGCCCCGGGCAACCAGGCTCTCCCTCTGTGAGCAAAAAGAAGCACAGCAGCAGCAAGGTGAAAAGGGTTCAATGTGACCTCTGAGTTACTCGTTTCTAGCTCCTTATTCAGACTAGGAGAAAAGAAACACGAGATCATTTTCTAAAGTGTTTGTCTTGTGTTTTCTCATTTCCTAATCTTTTGGAAAAAAACCCACACTTTTCCAAGTACATAACTGATCAAGATGTATCAAGGTGATGAATTTCTTCATCTCTTAAAATATTTTAGCAATTATTATTATAAGGAACTTGAAAGAATGTAACCGATGCTCCATATTTCCCAGTTCTTTGTATTTGTTGCATAAACCAAAGCCTCTTTGTGTACAGAATATTGGCTTTGCATCATTTTGGAAACACAAGGTATACATTATGTTAAATTTTGTAACTTAAATAAAAGATAAAAAGGACACCGATAAAAAGAAGTTAGGGCAATAATAAACAATGAACACCAGTATTAATGTAATATTGCCATTTTGAATTTTACTTCTAATCCATATTAATACATTTTCTCTTCATGCAAATCTTCATTTGAAATAAATGTTTCAACACGACTATTTTATTTTAAAGTTACTGGGGAATTAAGAGAAAAGATAGGTTAGTTTCTTAGCCTTATAAAAGCAGATGAAAATGTAGACAATTTGCAGTTTTTTCTTCATAGATTTGATTCTTGACAGAGAAACTCTCATGATCAATAAACATATTGGGAAAAACATTCTTGTGTTTAAACACGAATAAAGGTTTTTTGTCATGTGAAATACATGGGAGGGATAGGCTCTCTGGGTAAATTGGACTTCAGAAAGCAAAATTTGTTTTACTGACTATAAAAACAGCAGGATGTCACCAAACATCCCTTTTTCTCAGAAACAAACACCGAAGCGGTATGATCTTAGTCACTGCATCATGCAGTGACTTGCTCCAAACTAAAGATAGCAAGGCTTCCCCAAGAATCACTTCAAGGACACTTAGACTCAATTTCAAAACAAATCTTAACATACCTATATTTCACTACATGCAATTATGTGTGAATTTTGAAGATTTACCTCATAGAGGTTCTCTATCTCCTGACCTACAGACTAATATTTATAATTCCTTTCTCAATTTCTAAGCACATGACAAACTCCACTAGCAAAGTTTCCAAACCGAACCCATTATAGTCCTACAAGTGTGTCATCCTGATTTTTTTTTTTGAGGTATTATTGATATACACTCCTATGAAGGTTTCACATGAAAAAACAATGTGGTCACTACATTTTCCCATATTATCAAGTCCCCACCCACACCCCAATGCAGTCACTGGCCATCAGTGTAGTAAGATGACACAGATTCACTATTTGCCTTCTATGTGCTACACTATTTTTCCCGTGACCACTCACACCATGTGTACTAAACATAATACCCTCAATCCCCTTCTCCCTCCATCCCAACCCGCCCTCCCACACCCCTCCCCTTTGGTAACCACTAGTCCCTTCTTGGAGTCTGTGAGTCTGCTGCTATTTTGTTCCTTCAGTTTTGCTTCGTTGTTATACTCCACAAATGAGGGAAATCATTTGGCACTTGTCTTTCTCCGCCTGGCTTATTTCACTGAGCATAATATCCTCCAGCTCCATCCAGGTTATTGCAAATGGTAGAATTTGTTTCTTTCTTATGCTGAATAGTATTCCATTGTGTATATGTACCACATGTTCTTTATCCGTTCATCTACTGATGGACACTTAGGTGGCTTCCATATCTTGGCTATTGTAAAAAGTGCTGCAATAAACATAGGGGTACATATGTCTTTTTGAATCTGAGAAGTAGTGTTCTTTGGGTAAATTCAAAGGAGTGGGATTCCCCAGTCAAATGGTATTTCTACTTTTAGTTTTTTGAGGAACCTCCATATTTCTTTCCACAATGGTTGAACCACTTTACATTCCCACCATCAGTGTAGGAGGGTTCCCCTTTCTCCACATCCTCTCCAACATTTGTTGTTCTTAGTCTTTTGGATGCTGGCCATCCTTACTGGTGTGAGGTGATATCTCATTGTGGTTTTAATTTGCATTTCCCTGATGATTAGTGATGTGGAGGATCTTTTCATGTGTCTGTTGGCCATATGACTTCCTTCTTTGGAGAACTGTCTCTTCATATCCTCTGCCCATTTTTTAATTGGGTTATTTGCTTTTTGGGTGTTGAGGAGTGTAAGTTCTTTATATATTTTGGATGTTAACCCTTTGTCGGATATCTTTATATAGTTTGGATGTTAACCCTTTGTCGGATATGTCATTTACAAATATATTCTCCCACACTGTAGGATGCCTTTTTGTTCTGTTGATGGTGTCCTTTGCCATACAGAAACTTTTTAGTTTGATGTAGTCCCATGTGTTCATTTTTGCTTTTGTTTCCCTTGCTCAAGGAAATGCGTTCAGGAAGAAGTCGCTCATGGTTATATTCAGGAGATTTTTGCCTTGGTTGTCTTCTAGGAGTTTTATGGTTTCATGACTTACATTCAGGTCCTTCATCCATTTCAAGTTTACTTTTGTGTATGCGGTTAAACAATGATCCAGTTTCATTGTCTTGCATGTGACTGTCCTGTTTTGCCAACACCAGCTGTTGAAGAGGCTGTCATTTCCCCATTGTATGTCCGTGGCTTCTTTATCATATATTAATTGACCATATAGGGTTGGGTTTATATCAGGGCTCTCTAGTCTGTTCCATTGGTCTATGGGTCTGTTCTTGTGCCAGTACCAAATTGTCTTGATTACTGTGGCTTTGTAGTAGAGCTTGAAGTTGTGGAGTGTAATCCCCCCAGATTTATTCTTCCTTCTCAGGATTGCTTTGGCTCTTTGAGGCCTTTTGTGGTTCCATATGAATTTTAGAATGATTTTCTCTAGTTCATTGAAGAATGCTTTTGATATTTTGATAGGAATTGCATTGAATCTATAGATTGCTTTAGGCAGGATGGCCATTTTGACAACATTAATTCTTCCTATCCATGAGCAAAGGATGTGTTTCTATTTATTGGTATGTTCTTTAATTTCTCTCATGAGTGTCTTATACTTTTCAGAGTATAGGTCTTTCACTTCCTTGGTTAGGTTTATTCGTAGGTATTTTATTCTTTTTGATCTAACTGTGAATGGAACTGTTTTGCTGATTTCTCTCTCTGCTAGTTCATTGTTATTTATAGGAATGCCACAGATTTCTGCGTATTAATTTTCTGTCCCGCAACTTTGCTGAATTCATATATTAGATCTAGTAGTTTGGGAGTAGATTCTTTAGGGTTTTTTATTTACTATATCATGTCATCAGCAAACAGGGACAGTTTAACTTCTTCCTTGCAAATCTGGATGTCTTTTATTTGTTTGTGTTGTCTGATTGCCATGGCTAGGACCTCCAGAACTATGCTGAATAGAAGGAGAGTGGGCCTCCTTGTCTTGTTCCTGATCTTAAAGGAAAAGCTTTCAACTTGTCACTGTTAAGTATAATGTTGGCTGTGGGTTTGTCATATATGGCCTTTATTATGTTGAGGTACTTGCCCTCTATACCCACTTTATTGAGAATTTTTTTATCATGAATGGATGTTGAATTTTGTCGAATGCTTTTTCAGCATCTATGGAGGTGGTCATGTGGTTTTTGTCCTTCTTTTTGTTGATGTGGTGTATGATGTTGATGGATTTTCAAATGTTGTACCATCTTTGCACCCTGGTATGAATCCCACTTGATCATAATGGATGATCTTTTTGATGTATTTTTTAATTCTGTTTTCTATTATTTTGTTTAGTATTTTTACATCTATGTTCATCAGGGATATTGGTCTGTAATTTTCTCTTTTTGTGGTGTCTTTCTTTGGTTTTGGTATTAGAGTGATGTTGGCCCCATAGAATGAATTTGGAAGTATTCCCTCCTCTTCTACTCTTTGGAAAACTTTAAAGAGGATGAATATTAGGTCTTCACTAAATGTTTGATAAAATTCAGCAGTGACGCCATCTGGACCAGGCATTTTGTTCTTAGGTAGGTTTTTGATTACCAGTTCAATTTCGTTGCTGGTAATTGGTCTGTTGAGATTTTCTGTTTCTTTCTGGGTCAGCCTTGGAAGGTTGTACTTTTGTAGAAAGTTATCCATTTCTTTTCTTCTAGGTTATCCAGTTTGTTAGCATATAATTTTTCCTAGTATTCTCTCATAATTCTTTGTATTTCTGTGGTATCTGTACTGATTTTTCCTTTCTCATTTCTGATTCTGTTTTTATGAGTAGACTCTCTTTTGTTCTTGATAAGTCTGGCTAGGGATTTATCTTTTTTGTTTATTTTCTCAAAGAACCAGCTCTTGCTTTCACTGATTCTTTCTGTTGTTTTATTCTTCTCGATTTTATTTATTTCTGCTCTAATCTTTATTATGTCCCTCCTTCTACTGACATTGGGCCTCATTTGTTCTTCTTTCCCTGGTTTCGTTAATTGTGAGTTTAGACTGCTCATATGAGAATGTTCCTCTTTCCTGAGGTAGGCCTGTATTGCAACATACTTTCCTCTTAGCAAGGCCCTTGCTGTGTCCCACAGATTTTGCAGTGTTGAATTATTATTGTCATTTGTCTCCATATTTGCTTGATCTCTGTTTTTATTTGGTCATTGATCCATTGGTTATTTAGGAGCATGTTGTGAAGCCTCCATGTGTTTGTGGGATTTTTCAATTTCTTTGTGTAATTTATTTCTGGTTTCATACCTTTGTGGTCTGAGAAACTGGTTGGTATAATTTCAATCTTTTTGAATTTACCTACACTCTTTTTGTGGCATATATGATCTATTCTTGAAAATGTTCTGTGTGCAGTTGAGAAGAATATTTATTCTGCTGCTTTTGGGTGTAGAGTTCTGTATATATCTTGTAGGTCCATCTGTTCTATTGTATTGTTCAGTGCCTCTCTCTTCTTACTTATTTTCTGTCTAGTTGATCTTTCCTTCAGACTGAGTGGAGTGTTGAAGTCTCCTAGAATGAATGCATTGCATTCTATT
Source organism: Phataginus tricuspis (assembly GCA_029783875.1). Lineage (NCBI taxonomy): Eukaryota > Metazoa > Chordata > Mammalia > Pholidota > Manidae > Phataginus > Phataginus tricuspis. The sequence goes on along the minus strand of JAQQAC010008880.1, from coordinate 7,461,031 downwards.
TCTCCTTTTAAATCTGTATTTGTTTCACATATGTAGGTGCTCCTGTGTTGAGCACATAGATATTTATAATGGTTATATCTTGTTGGATTGACCCTTTTATCATTATGTAATGTCCTTCTTTGGCTCTTGTGACTTTCTTTGTTTTGAAGTCTATTTTGTCTGATACAAGTACTGCAACTCCTGCTTTTTTTCTCCCTATTAGTTCCATGAAATATCTTTTTCCATCCCTTCACTTTTGGTCTGTGTATGTCTTTGGGTTTAAAGTGAGTCTCTTGCAGGCAGCATATAGATGGGTCTTGTTTTTTTATCCATTCAGTAACTCTATGTCTTTTTATTGGTGCACTCAGACCATTTACACTTAGGGTGATTATTGATAGGTATGTACTTATTGGCATTGCAGGCTTTAGATTTTGTGGTTACCAAAGGCTCAAGGTTAACTTCCTTACTATCTAAGAGTCTAACTTAACTTACTTAATACACTATTACAAACATAATCTAAAGGTTCTTTTTTTTTCTTCCTCCTCCATTCTTTAAATATTAAGTATTATATTCTGTACTCTTTGTCTATGCCTTCATTGACTTTGAGGATACTTAAATTTTGCATTTGCTTAGTAATTAGCTGTTCTACTTTCTTTACTGTGCTTTTTTAATCTCTTCTGACAGCTATTAAACCTTAGGAACACTTCCATCTATAGCAGTCCCTCCAAAATACACTGTAGAGTTGGTTTGTGGGAGGTAAATTCTCTCAGCTTTGGCTTATCTGGGAATTGTTTAATCCCTCCTTCAAATTTAAATGATAATCTTGCCAGATAAAGTATTCTTGGTTCAAGGCCCTTCTGCTTCATTGCACTAAATACATCATGCCACTCCCTTCTGGCCTGTAAGGTTTCTGTTGAACAGTCTGATGATAGCCTGATGGGCTTTCCTTTATATATGATCTTATTTCTCTCTCTGTCTGCTTTAATAGTCTGTCCTTATCCTTGATCTTTGCCATTCTTGGTGTTGTCTTCCTTGGGTCCCTTGTGTTGGGAGATCTGTGCATCTCCATGGCCTGAGAGACTGTCTCCTTCCCCAGATTGGGGAAGTTTTCAGCAATTACCTCCTTGAAGACACTTTCTATCCTTTTTCTCTCTTTTCTTCTTCTGATACTCCTATAATGTGAATATTGTTCCTTTCAGGTTGGTCACACAGTTCTCTCAATATTCTTTCATTCTTAGAGATCCTTTTTTCTCTCTGTATCTCAGCTTCTTTGTATTCCTCTTCTCTAGTTTCTAGTGCATTTATCATCTCCTCCACCGTATCCAATCTCCTTTTAATACCCTCCATTGTGCTCTTCAACGATTGGCTCTCCGACCGGAATTCATTCCTGAGTTCTTGAATATCTTTCAGTACCCCCATGAGCACGTTAATGATTTTTATTTTGATGTCCCTTTCAGGAAGATTCATGAGGTCAACGTCATTTAAATCTTTCTCAGAAGTGGTATTAATAATTTTACTCTAAACTAGGTTCCTTTGGCATTTCATATTTGTGTATGGTGCCCTCTAGTGCCCAGAAGATCTACTCCCTGGAGCTGCTCAGCCCCTGAAGGAATGTCAGGTATTGTAGAGTAGTGGTATTGGTGCCTGGGTGGAGGAAAGAGCTCTTTCTTGCTTCCTGGCTGCTGTGCCTGTCTACACTGCCTGAACCAGTAGGCTGATCACACAGGTATAAGCCTCTATGCTTTGCATTTGTAGTTGCTATAGACAGATCTTCCCTCTGGCTGGCCTAACACCAGGGTGGGGTTTGCCAGTTTGTGAGCCAGGTCGGGCTGGCCAGGAGAAAGGCACAGTAGGCTGCGTATCACCGAGGGGGTACTTGGAGCTGTGTAGCCAGCCAGGGAGCTGGAGCACCTGAAGATCATCTAAGGAGGAAGGTTTCTTTTTCCTCCTTAAATATGAGAGGTTATGTGGCAAAGCTCCCAACCTGCTGGGCAGAGTGCACCTGGACAATTTTGTCTATCTGTCCTCTCTCCTGATCAGTAAGCTCTCTGCAATCCTTGCCCCTTTAGCAGCCCTCTTGCTAAGGGCTTCCTTGTTAGGAAGTCTCTCAGACTGCCCACATTTCTTTTGTCCCAGAGCAGCCAGATATGGATCCCTGCTTTCCACAAGCAGCTGGAATCTCAGGGTCTCCAGGAATTCTGCCTGTCTTAGCTTTTCAACCCTGTAATCACAAGAGTATCATACAAGCACCATGAAATGTAGGTTTGTGCTCCCAGAGCAGATCTCTGGAGTTAGGTATTCAGCAATCCCAGGCCTCCACTCCTTCCCTGCTCTGTTTCTCTTCCTCCCACCAGTGAGCTGGGGTGGGGGAAGGGCTTGGGTCCCACTGGGCCACAGCTTTGGTACGTTACCCTGTTCTGTGAGTTCTGCTCTTTTCTCCAGGTGTGTGCAGTCTGGCGCAGTCCTCTTTCCTGTTGCTCTTTCAAGATTAATTGTATTAATTATATTTTAGTATCATATGTGGTTTTAGGAGGAAGCCTGTATCTCACCCCCATGCTACCATCTTTAATCCAATCCTCCTGATATTTTTTATTTTAGCAATTAACATCACATCTTCCCAGGAAATTCAATTAAAATGTAAGAGCACCATTGCTGCTTCTTTTCTCTTCATTCACATGGCCTAATCAGCCACTGAATCCTAGTCCTGTCAATTCTGATTTTATAAGTTTGATAATTTTCTCTTTTCTGAACTCACCAATTTCCTTTAGGAAAACATTATTATTTTGCCAGCATTCTTGCACTCACTAGTAGTAACTCCACTTACCAGTCTCTTGATTCCTTCCTTTAAACTCCTTTCCAACTGTCGTATCTATGACACAGACATCTGACTGTATCACTATACTGTTTAAAGGTATCCTTGCTACATGGAATGTTGTCTGTGCCTTCTCTGCCTAGGACCTATCCTGCTGTTCTGAAAGGGCCTGATCAAAGTTTTTTCTTGGGAGATTTGAATTTGTGTCTTAAAAATTTTTTGTTATTTTCTCAAGCTGTTTTGTCTCTGAAATTCTAACCAAACTTTATTTTCTCTTTAAAGTCTGACTTTCCTCTAAGTAATGGTATAAATAAATAATTCAATGAAAGTGCTTGGTAGTTTTAAATGTGCTCGTGAGATAGATCCTTGTTTTCCCAAACAAGACCTAGAATACAACTGTCTTCTGTGATTATTCTCATTCTAGTCTAAAAATATAAAGGAAAAGTTAAAGTTAGCACAACATGTATATATCCCTAAATATTTTGGATCTTTCCTTTTTTGGTTAATTATTAAAAGAAAGCCAATATTCTCTACATTTAGGGAAACTGGCCCTTATTTGTAGGGTAGCAAACTGGCCTCCATTTTAGTAAATATCTTCCTGTATTGAGGCCACATTGACTGAAATTCTATTGGAGATCTGGGGTCAGGGACATTATCTCACCTTTTTTACAAATATTCTCATGAAATGTAACAAGTCAGCAATCAGTCATTTATTCAGCAGGATGAATCCATTTGTTTACCAGATCACATTCCCAACTGTTTTTAGGCTTTACTGACATAAGGAAGTTTATTAAGGAAGTGAGAGCCTACAAGAATGGGATGGAGTTCTAATTAAGAAGTGTGAAATGTTAGGTGACTCCTGGGTGCTGCCCTGGAGAAAGGAGCAGGCCCAGGCTGAGCACCCAGTACAGTGACACAAGATTTCTTCAACTTCTGCGTTCCCCGGCAGCCATTATCTAAAAACAATGCTTTTTCAGTCTTCTATAGGTCTTCAAACCTTGCAAATACTTAAATTGAGTACTTTAAATCCAAAGTGTTCGTTTTCTTAAGTAATTGAAAAATACATTACTGCAGGTGTGAAATTACAGCTTCAAACAAGCTTAACAAAATGAAAAATAGATTTGTGTGTTTACAAAATTAAACATTTATTGAGAAGTATAAGTAGACATCATAATCTAAAGCAGCCAAATGGATGAAATATATTTACCAGGCAGTGTTCTCTGACCAAATAGAAATTAATTTCAGAAGGAAGTTGAAATGGTAAATTCTATGAAGGGTTTATCCATTAATGTAATATGTGTTTTTAATATTGCAGCCTACTGATGCAACGAAGGTGGTCTCTCATCCAATTACAGGGGAAATTCAGGTAGGAAAGTTTTTTTAAAAAACCATCAATATAAATCTTTTTTGGATGTTTTTTCCACCACTCTATTGAAATGGTAAACATTGTTAAAACTTTTCCTGTTTTATAACACATACAGACCTGAAAAGGAAAAATACAATTTTGATGAAATACCACTTTAATACATATATGTTTTATGAAATCTAATTATATCTATGGGAGTCTATACTTTGAAATCTTCCTGATGCCTTAGCAGTATCTATACGTTTTATGCCTCCATTACTTTATGTTTGTTGAATACGTTTCTAACATGACAGATTCTCCTGGAAATTTGAAGAGTCCTCTTTAAGAGTTTCATAAATCTAATACTCTCCTCTTTTCTTCCTCTGATTAACAATTGTTAAATAATGGCTGAACAATTTTTCTAGAGTAGTGTTTTTCCTACTGGGGATTATAATCGATTTGTAATTGATTTATAAATCAATTTAGGGGATTTTGACCAGGAAAATAGAAAAAAAAATAGTTTAAATCACTATCTTTCTTAGTTCTTTGTGTGTGTGCTTCTAGTCAAAAGTGTTAGAAAAATTGTACATTAGAGGATACCAAAAAGTTACTTAGGGTAGATAAGAAATGTCATGTAGAAAGAACACAATGTAAAATTATAACTATTTGAAGATAGTGGGTTTCAGATAAGGGAAATAGAACAGTAAGTTTTAGCTGCAACTCCAACACATTCTAGAGGGAATTTTCATGAAAGACTTCACAAAGGATAAGAGGTTTGAACTAATTTTGAGAATAAGCAAAGAGAAAGGGGTATTGTGTTCCTCACAGAAGAAATGGTACAAGGAAAAATTCTGCTGCTAGACAGTAATGAAATGAAGAGATCAGCTTAGCTGCAGACAATGTTCCTGTAAAGATAAGTTTAGTCTAAAAATGAAAAAGAACCTTCAACACAAGCCAACACGTGTTAGCCACTATATAGCAGGATGATCAATAGATAGTCTGGAGTAAAGGAGAGACTAACTGAAAGGGTTATATAATACAGATTCATACAGCAGTGGCCTACAGGAATAATATAAAGGGGAAGGCACAAAGACAAATCAATTAAGTGGTTATCTAGACACACACTGATTAAAGCAGATGTCCAGGGCGAGAGTGGAAGGAGAGAAAGTGCAGGACGTGAGCATCTTACTAAGGATCCAACAGGATGGAGCGTTATTACCTGTGCGCCCTAGATCGTGCTGTCTCACTGCTGTTTCCTGCTTCTAGAAAGTCAGGCCTGATCTGCTTTATTTCACAAGCAAAAAAGAAAATGCTAATTTTCTCATAATAACTTCCTCTTTCTCCCCCCTTTTTTTTTTTAACTTCTTGCCCATGGACCAATATTTGCTATCTCTTCTTGGCTTCTGGTTGTTCCTATTGTTTTCTTGTTTTATTTTTCTTTTCTTGAAACGTTATGAAGACACCCAAGCAGTGGCTTTGGAAGCACTGGGGTAACTCTGGGTGAGGATTACTGGGGGCTTCTGATCCTCTCTTCCCTGAGGCCCTACAAAGTAAATTTTGAAAAGCACTCTTTATGTTGGCCACCTGCATGGCTCTCCTTTGGAAAACTGTCTGTTCGGGTCCTCTGCCCATTTTTTGATTGTATTATTTGGGTTGTTTTTTTTTAGTGTTGAGTTGTATGAGTTATTTATATGTTTTGGATATTAACCTTTACTGTATTTATAATTTCCAGGTTATGTTCTTCCATTCAGTAGGTTGCCTTTTCATTTCATTGATGTTTTCCTTTGCTTTATAGAAGCTTTTTAGTTTGATGTAGTCACACTTGTTTAGTTTTGGTTTTCTTTCCTTGGGAAGACATATCTGGAAAAAAATTCCTAAAGCTGATGTCCAAGAGTTTCTGTGTTTTCTTTTAGGAGTTTTATGGTTTCAGATCTTACATTTAGGTCTTTAATTTGTTTTGAGTTTATTTTTGAGTATGGTGTGAGAAAATGGTCCAGTTTTCCTAGCACCATTTATTGAAAAGACTGTCTTTTCCCCATTGTATATTCTTGCCTCCTTTGTCATAGATTAATTGACCATTTAAGTGTGAGTTATTTCTGGGCTCACTATTCTGTTCCATTGATTTATGTGTCTATGTTTGGCCCAGCACCATATTGTTTTGAATATAATAGCTTTGTACTATAGTTTCAAGTCAGGGGGTATACCTCCAGCTTTGTTCTTCTTTATAAAGATCATTTAGGCTATTTAGGGTCTTTTGTGGTTCCATACAAATTTTATGATTATTTATTCTAGTTCTGTGCAAAACTGTATAGGTATCTTGGTGGAGATTACATCGAATCTATAAGATTGCTTTGAGCAGTATGGGGGGAAGGTTAAAATAGATAAAAGGAATGAAGAGGTACAAACTACCAATTATAAAATAAGTTTTGGGGATGAAAAGTACAACATAGAGAATATAATCAATACTAACTTATATGATGACAGATGGTAGCTATGTTTATCATGGTGAGCATTTTTTAATATATAAAAATGTCAAGTCACTCTGATATACACCTGAAACTAACAGAATATTATGTCAACTACACATCAATAAAAATTTAAAAGAAAAGCAAAGCACTCTCTTAGGGTAGGCTGCGAGTTTTCATTTCAATAAGAAATGAGATTTTGGTGCCTCATCAGTTAAAAGTGGACTTTAAGGCTGACGGAGAAAGGAGAACATGGCAAATAATTTCTCATTAAAGACTTGGAAACTATTCTAAATCTCAGTGAAATTAACTGTGCAATACTTCTAGATTTCAATACTCCATTACAGCGCACAGTTATTGCAGTTCTAAACTTCCTGTTTCTCCTCTTCCTTCACATCACTTTTCTCTTATGTCTCACATTATTGCTTTCACAGCAATCAGAGAGACTCTGTGCTGTTCTGTATGGAGACAAGTGGGTAAGGATTCCTTTCTTGGCACAAAACATAGCCAGATAAAAATTATTCTAACATTATAAATTATTCTAATTATCAAATTTTAAATGAAATTTGGCTCATCTAAATTATTCCACTTTCAACATAACATAGGCTATTTTGTATGATTATAAAAAATATATTAGTATTTTTATTTGTGGATTTTCCTTTTTGAAATATAGATTCCCTCCTTTCTATTATTTGAAAAATGGGAAAAAGTCAAGCAATTAAACTTATTCTAAATGATGCCAGAAGAATTTTTCAATTTTGAAGAAGAAAAATTAGTTAATTCAATTATTTTGAATTATGCAGTCTTCTCAAATATGCACTTGAATTATAAATCTTTTACTATTCAGTGACAATTTTGCAACAGCCATTAAGCATCTCTGAGGTAATGCCTCTCCTTTCCTCTTCAGCCTCTAAAATTAAATAAGATTTCATGATCTTAGTCTCTCACTTGCTTAGAAAAGCAGCCACAGAAAGAAAGCTATACGTTTAACATCAGATAATGTAATGCAAGAAAAGATAAAATCTACACACTCCTAAATATTCTTACATTTCAGTACCGACAGCTTTATCTTTAAATAATGATTCCACCCACTGCTAATTGGTGAAATGTAAAAGATATTTTCTAATATATGTATCAATTAGTTAATTTATTTTCAAAATCCTGGTAATTATACTCATGAATATTAACATTTACTATTTTCCTAAGAGTAGAAATTTAGTTTAAAAATGCTAGTAACTAGCATTTACACTACAATTTTCTTTCTAAGTGAATTTTAGACAGGCCAGGATTTTCACCATGGAAAGAATGACCAGCACATTTACTGGTAATTAACATGTGCTTGGGCGCTCCCAATCAAATTAGATCATACCTGGTCTGTTCATTTACAAATAAAATGGAAATGAGGGTTGATGCTTCTTACGAGAATTTTAAATACTAGTAAAATATTGAATGATATGTATTTATATGTCTTTTAAAAGAACAACAAAAAATAATGTTCATGGAATATTTTCTTGTCCCTTTAAGCTTCAAATCAACTATGATCTTGGAAATCTCATAATACATATTCTTCAAGCAAGAAGCCTAGTCCCTCGAGACAACAATGGTTATTCTGACCCCTTTGTTAAAGTGTACCTCCTTCCAGGGCGAGGGTAAGTAAGGAGGCAATGTCGTCCAAGTATTGCGTCCCACGGCTTAAAAGAGTGAGGTGTCGACTAGTCTCTAATTTCAAAGAGTTTGATATCTTTCCCTTAGTTTTATCAACATGTCATGTTTATTTATTTCCAGTTAGTAGATAAGGTGGAATTAAGAACTCATAATTAAGCCTTAAAGAATTCTAGGAGAGCCATGATCACAATAAAACTGGCCTCAATGAAAGCACATCAGTATTTTGATTCTGGAAACCATTCCCTCTATGACCAGATTGACTGTGCAAACATTTAAAGCATTATTTGTGGCAGATTTAAAGAATTAACTTACATTCTTAAATTTATTTGAGAACCAGTGGCCAGGGACTCATAAGTTAGTGTTTTGTTTTATAGGACATACATGTTGTCCAATACATTAAATATTCACTAAATGACTTGTTGAGGTATCCTTATTTATATGCATATCTTCAAATCAATGCCTTAAAATTATAAAATAAAAAAAAACAAGAGTAATATTTGAAACATTGACTTTGGTACATAAATCAAGAAATATCTCTGAATCCCTAGGGTGATATAAACTATTCATATGAAGCAAGTGCTCTTTGAATTTGCTCATAATATATGCAAATTACTATGTTCTAGTATATAAATCAGTACTCAAGGATGGTTTAAAAATGGTGATTTGGATACCTTATCTGAACAATTTATATTAGCCAAATTAGCATAAGGGAACCATAAGTAATCAGCATGTAGAGGTTAAAAAAATTGGAGATGGCAATTTGAAGGCTCTGATTTTATTTTTGTTCATTTTTCATTTAGTTTGAGGAGTGACATTTGAATATCACTTTTTACGTGAAAATGTTCAACCCCTGTACATATGTAGAAAGAATAGTGTAATGTCCCACCATGTACCCAATATTCAACCTGAACCATCATCACTTTCTAGCCAATCATGTTTCATTTTTACCTTCATATGCTCCCTCCATACAAATTAGTTTAAGTGCATATCCACCATTGTTAACTTTTTTCTGCAGATATTTTAGGATATATTTCTAAAGATGACTCATTTTTTAAATAATCGTAAAACTACACAGATCCATAATAATTTCAAGTTTTTAAAGTTTTAAAGAAATTAATTCCTTAATTTCCCCAATTGCCTCAGAATATTTTTTTAGTTGGTTTGATGACCTAATTGATGTTTATATCAATAGCAGAATACATAATCTTTTCAAATACACGTGGCACATTTACCAATATAAACCATGTTCTGGGCTGTGAAACAAACCTCAACAATTTTAAAAATTAAAATCATACAAAGCATGGTTTATGACTCTAGTTAGTTCATTTGAACAAGATCCAAATCAGAATTATCCACTGCATTTGAATCCACTGTGGACTAATTATGTCACCGCGGGAGGATGACCAATTCTCTGAGATTTCGTTTCCTTGTCAATATTGAGAAAGCCGAGGTAGGCAGAGCTGTAATTTTTAGTTTGTCCGGGGAATCAAATTAGATAATGCTCAGAAAATAATATGAAAACTGCCAGGTGCTATATCAAATTCAGTATAAAGCCTTTAATTGCATCCTACTGAATAATTTTATTTAGAAGCTTAGAATTGCTGGTATTGTTGCTCCATGTTTCATTCATCAAATTTAATTTATAGAGATTACTGACTAGCAGAATAGCACAGAAAAGGCGTGTTTTTATTTTAAGTCAATCAATTAGTATCTTTAGGTAGTAGTTGTTATGAATTTGGCTACTTTTTTAATGTGAGTATAACAATAACAAACTGTCTTTGATTTGGGTCATTAGACCTTCAGTGTTATTAATGACAATATAATGGGGCAAGAAGAAATCACTCCAGGGGTTTATCTCTAATTAGCATTTGTTAATGAGTGAATAAAAATAAAGAACTGTCTTATTTTCTATCTTGTCTAATAACATTCTGGAGTACCACCTCTTATACTATATGAGAATGCCTATCTTTCATTCATTACAAATTTGTTTTAAGTAGACTTTTACAAACTTGAATAACCAGAAAGGGCAGGCAGGTAACACAAATATGTCTGTCCATTCGGGGGTGAGTGAGAAGGAAAGGTGAGAAGATAGTGAAATCTGGAGCAAGGTCCCATCCTTACACAATTTGTCAAGCAAAACACACCTGCTGTATGGGATCCGTCCCAAAGACAGCTCATACGCTACTCTGATTCAATTCCCAGTACTTTCATAACTAACTCTTAATTATTGTAATGGCCAAGGCCTTGGGATTTACACTTGTGAGGTATTATATTCACTTTGATTCTAAGGTTATTTTCTGCCTCATGTTGTTTGTTTGTTATGGTTTAGCTCTTCTAATTATTATTCTCAAATTTTCTTCCTTATTTCTGTTCCTAACTTTTTTCTTCCTGTCTTTTCTCCTTTCCTGTTGTATCCTTCACTCTCGCTCTTGGAACCAATGCAGTCAAGTCATGGTTGTCCAGAATGCAAGGTAGAGTCGGCTCTTCTTCTGTGCCTAGCTACACTGCAGTGTCTAAGGGTTGTTTGTTGCCTTTCTGTATACATTCACCCGCAGTTCAACTTGGCTATAATTTTTATTTTTCTGTATGTTGGTGTGTGTTGAATAGCTAACAACAAATTGTTCTGATCACATCATTGCTAAATAGGTTACCAGATATGTGCGATAGAACATAGAAAAGCAGGAAATATTAAAAACAAAAATATGAATAAGGAAATATCACCCTAAAATTAGACATCACTAAGGTTTCCATTTATAATTTTCCCACTAAAATTAATTTAGCTTCTAATGTGATAATCATTACTTAAGTTCTCTGGAATCTTCTATTACAAATAACAAATCTAGAGTCATTTTTCAAAAGGAATAACTGATCTGGATTTCCAGTACTAGGCACGTACCTCATCTTAAAGACAATAGTTGTCTGGTATTTTTCCCTCACTGAGACCTGGCACTGAAACACTTTCGTGTCTTTATACCTTCTGCATCACAAAATTATTGCTATACGATGTAAGATGCCATGATAGGCCTGCTCTAGTACATTAGCAACGATGGAGGAACTGCCTCCTTTGTTTGCCAACAATAGAAAACTGTTGCCTGATAGAGCTTATAACGTGTTAGATCATTACATTGTCAACTAAGCCTATCTCTTAATACAGAACCCAACCCATTCTTTTGTATTTCATATTACATTATAAATTATAGTACAGGATTTTTTTTTGTCTATAGCATTAAAATTGACATCTTTGCTAATGCTGGCAAGCTGTTTCCCAAAGAGGCTATTTCTGACTTTTAAAGGCATAAATATTTAAGTATTTCAAAGAATAGGACTGGTTGCAACAGCATTTCCAGTACCCAGAAACTTTGGTTTCCTTGAAACCATGTAACTGTGGCAAACAGCTGAATCTTACTGTTCGCAAAAGGTTGCTTGTTATGACTGGCTTTCTCATCTCAAGACACCATCAAAATCTCTCAGATTGATATGTGGAATTAGTTCTGTTTCAAAGAGAGAGTGTCATTTTAGAACAGATATTATCAATCACTTTATTCAGAACATTCCTATCTTGTCCAGAGAGACTGGGGGGAAATTGTCAGAATGACAGTGATTGTCTATATTTAACTTGAGAGACAACCGGTTTTGTAAATGTGAATAGTGATTGAAAGAAGTCACTTCCATCATCTTTTTTAGATCTGTCAATGTGAGAAGGAATTAAAATGACAAGGTACTGACATTGTAAGGTAGGCTGAAGAAGACAGTGAGCAAAGTCCTTAAGAACCCGGGTTGGAATTTCAGCCCTACCCCTTAGAAGTTATGACGTTTCTCTAAAACTATTTCCTCTTCTGCTAAATAGGAATAATAATAGTTCCCTGAGGCTTTTTGTGTTACATAGAGTAATGTATCAAAAGTGATAAGCATAATGTCTGGCACATAATAAGCTCTCACTGAATGGCAGTTGCTGTGCTTTCTGGTAATATGTGTAATAAACTTCATGTAGCCAATGATCAGTTATCTCAATGCAGAAAACGTGGGCTACTGAATCATACCAAGTTACTTAACAGCACTAATACAGAAAAACAAACAACTTCCTTTTCTTTAGGAATGAAATGTAATATATCTGTCGTTCTTAAATTTTTTTTAAATGCCCTGTTATCTAATGAGAATGTCACTGGTCCAGTTTTCTTATCTCCGCTTCCCATCATTTGATCGGTACACACATAAGCTCTGAAAGCCCAAATGTCAGCCAAGTTGAAGTGAAAGAAAGACAAGAAAGGAGCTCCAAGAGTCCATGGACTCAATAGTTGTCCGTGATTAATTAGGAAATGGAAATGAGTGTGTCTGGAGGATCTTACTCTGGATTTTCTCATTACACTGTTGGACAAAGTGCAAATTTTTCCCACTGATAGTATTTTGTTATGATTGAAGCTGATTTTAGCTATTTTGATACCTGGAAGCCCAATTCCTGTCTGGATGTTCTCTAACTACCCTTATTAGCATGTCAGTTTATTTCCTCTGGGACCTATGTAAGGCTGGTACAGGTATTGTATGTATTTACAATCCCAAAGCCAAAACTTACTTTATTTCAGTAGATTTTAAAGGAAAAAAAAGAAGTACAAGCATGTTTTACGGATCCATCTAATAAACATTTATTTGGCGTAGACTCTCCATACGCTGTGCTAGGTCCTGGGATTAGAGATGACTACACAGCCATGGGCTCTGACTTCGGGCACAAAGAGGATGATAAAGAAACAGGCCATAAACACACTATTGCATGGAAAACAGAGCTAGAAAATGGGATATGCTCTGTGCTTCTAAATTAAAGGCAACATCCTCAGAGGAATATACATATGTATGTAATTTTTTTCAATAAAGAAATATATATTTCCAATAAAGGAAACCCAAATAAAATAAAGGAAATTTTAACCTTCAGCATTTTAGTTAATTCTAGGAAAGTTAAATACAAAGAAGCCACAATGTTCCATTTCTTCTTTCTCAATTTTTCTTTTGAAATTTTAAAAGAAACTCAGAGAACTGTTTTTCTGCTGGTTTAGGGTAGAATAATTGCATCTCAAGTATCTCTTTCTGCCTGCCTTAAAAGCATACCTACCTATGAGAAAATGACTGGCCGATAATAAGAAATGCAAGAAAAGAAATGCAGCAAAACTTCAGGGGGATGAAAGTTTAGATTTTTGTTTTATTAGCATCATGTTCCATCTTGATTAACTTTTTATGTTCCCTTATTAAAAACTCTATTAGATATGGCCTGATGGTTCTAACATAATATCATTGTTACAGTCTTCACAGGTAATGTGTTTAACAGGCAAGGAAGGAAAAGGAAAATGAGCTCCACTTTTTCCTTTATCTGAGTTTATGCTCACATTCAAGAATCCCCCTGCTTACCTGGCCGTCTTCAACTTGTAAATCCACTGATTTTATATGCCTGTGACAATTGTGGAGAGTTTTTAATCGTGTAAAGTGTCAACACAGCCCATTAGGATCATGTTCAAGATGATCAATACATGGTAGTTATAAGCAAGTATATCAAAGAAATGGCTTTGTGTGGCCATATCTTTGTGCCTGGAAATCCACGTGTGAGAAGACTGCAAAGACTTTCATGGACGTTGTTTACCTCCATTAATCCTAAAGGCAATGGATACCTTGATCTAGAGAGAACTGGAAAATAAAACTCGTTAATAAGATTAAGACACTCTGTTAAAATGAACATCGAAATTTTTTCCCTATTTCTGTTATTTCCGAGTGTATCTGGGCAAAAATTGATATTTATAGTAATGATCCCTAGTTCCCCAAACTCTCTTAGGATATCCCATTCAGAATTTCCCTGAACAAATCAAAAACTGACCTAAATATTATCTGTAATTTAAATTATATATATAGGAAACATATATTTAAATTGAGGTTGAAGAAGTTTAGATTATAGGGTAAAGAAGACAAATTGAACACTTTAGTTAATGAAGTCTATAATTTAAAAATTTGATGGATTATTCACTTTTTATGATGAGCCTAATAAATTGAGTTCATATAGCGTATGTTGAAAAGCAACCAGTTTTCCTATGTCTGCATCATGGTCCTTCCAGTTAATAACTATTGGAACCTTGCCAACGAACCTTAATTCCCCTCAGCTTCAGTTGTTTTATTCTACAAAATAGAATACAAAATGATTCCTGTCTCATAGAATTGCTGTGAGGATTAAATGACTTAGCACATTAAAAGCATCTAAAACTCTGCCTGGGAAAAGTAAGCATTTAATAAATGTTCACTGTTTTTATTTTAGTGTGCTTACTTTATAAAGTACCTTTCATACATGAATCAAATATATAATGGGATGTCAATATAATTATTATGTCAGTACAATACAATTAAGTAAGTACATCTTGATAGGGAAGCACAGTTCCTGGTAGAGTTGGCATTCGATAATTTTTGCTATAAGTGGGAAAAATGACCAAAATATGCATGTGAAAATTTATAATAACAATTACTCATATTTATAGATTAAGAAAAGATGGTCACTAATAATTCTTTTTGAAAATATTTAAATAATGCAGACTATTTTCATATATACAGGCATACCTAGAATTTTAGTAAAAGTACATGAGTTTGCATTTGACATTAATTCTCATCATGTTAAAAAATATATGCCTCTAAATTTTCAGAATTGAAAAAAATAACAATTTTACTACTTTTCACTATATTATGAATCTTATCTATAATGTTTTCCCCGTGCTCACATCACCTTGATAATGGGCCAAACAAAGAGAAACTTTAAAACTCCTACTACCATGTGTTTTACTTCCAAATGTAACTACCTAGAGGAATGGTCATAAATTTTAAAGCAACAACCACAGCTTGCCATTAACTTAAAAGTGATCACACTCTTTCCTCCTATGTCTTAAAAAAAAATTCAAAAACAGAAACTATAAAGAGACATAGTTCACCAAAACAATTTTGAATTTTTATTATAAAATGTTTCTAACTCACTAAAAATTATCAGAAATATTCTGACAAATACCTGTGTTTTTACCACCCAGTTCTAACAAATATTAACATTTTGTAATATAGGTTTGAGATTTTTTTTTTTTGCTATTATTACTATACAATTACATGAGCAACATTATGGATACTAGACTCCCCCTATTATCATGTCCCCACCACATACCCCCATTGCAGTCACTGGAGATTTTTTTTTTTTAATAAACTTTTTACAGATACCCCTGAAGCCTTCTGAAATCATCCCCTTGTCCACCTGAGACAACGGCTAAAAAAAATTTAATATCTAAAATACCCAAGCTGCCTTATGATATAAATATGTTAGTTGTACATATACATGTATACATAAATAATGTATATTTATGTATTTCATATATAAATAATGAAATAATATTATTTCACATGATTTTAACTTTAAATCGTGATAATGTATCCTGCAAATTTTTTGCTCAACTTTTTTTCAAGATTTATCTATCTTGCTATATAGAGGTATATTTCATTTATTTTTAACTGTTGCTTACGTTCAGTGAATAAATGTATCATGTATTTATTCATTATCTTATCAACATACTACCAGAAACAATGTCGCAGTGAATGTTTTTTAACACATTCCTTGTGCACAGGTGGGAGAATTTCTCTAAGGTAGAAAAGGAATCAGTCAAAGAACTTTCTGGGTTTTCAGGTACATAAACTTCACTAAATGTTGACAATTTATCTAAGAAGTGTGTGTACAAACTTGTACTTTCTTTCCATGAGAGTTCCTATTTCTTTAAATCGTTGCATATACATTTCCCCCAAACTGTCTGCATTTTATCTTGAATGATAAAGTTGTCCATCCCGCTCTTATTTTTGTACATTTGAATGAGTTATTTCAAAGTAAAAAGAGTGTTGTTTTATTTCATAACATTGGATATGGTTCATGGTGGCTGAAATGTGAGGTCTTGGGAAATGTAAATTCAGTAGCTCTCAATCTTGGCTACACATTAGATTTACTAGGAAGATTTTTAAAATTCTGATGCTCAAGCGTCCCCCATACCTATGGAGTCGGGATCTCCTTGGGGACCGGGGTAGGGTGATGTGGGTGTGTGCTGGTTGCCCCGCCTCCCACCCTTGAAACTCTGATTCCTAGGTGATCCCACTATGCAATGTTGGGAGTTACAACCCTGGCATACGACTCATACGAAAGAAAATAAAGTCAGAGAGAAAAGGAGGACACTTGGCTGTAGATCCATTTCTAAAAGTAGCTGGTGAACTGGAGCTTGATTCTCACTAGCTTCATCTAGAATGGATAGGTGAATTAGTGTCTGGGGAACAACAGTAGGTGTGACAGTGCTTGTGCTCAGGAATGAATGGAGCGAGAGTGAGTCTCCCCATAGCTGGGAATAGAACTACAGACTGAGAGTCAGGATCCAGCCCCTTTAGAGAAAGACAGCTTGTGAAGTCCAGGCACATGAATGACCCCAGAAGAGTAGGATGGATTTCAGGACTCTGGTGTTATCTAGGACTTGAGGCATAAGCCTAAGCATAAAATTCAGAAAAAGGCAGTGGGGGTTAGACAGGCTTGTCTGTGTGGGCGTCATTGGCTAATAGCCGACAGCAGTAAGTCTAACCCCACCAGCTGGTTGATGCCAGTGATGGATGTTGCCAGACTTAATGAGAATAGGTTTTGGAAATAAGTTTCTAACTGTTGCTCAGAGGGATGGGAAAGTCAAGGATAAATTCAAATGTCCCAAGCTAATGAATGAGGAAATTTTTTTTCAGTTCATCATTTGTAATATAAGCTATTGGCATAAACCAAGAATTTATATACCAAGAATTAATTAATAAAAACAGCTTTATAACTAGCTTAAATGTCCTACTTTATCTTATATACCTTATAGAAAGTGTACCTTAAAGAAGGTATCTAGAGCAGGTATATATAAAGAAGAATACACCTTAAAGAAGAGATAATAAATGTTCATGGACTCTCAGCTATAGCAACAGCCATTTTTCATTCTTTCCTCAGTCAAAACAGTTATTGCAATTTTTTATAGAAAAAATGAATTTAAAGAACATTTGGCTTTGCTGACATGATTAGATGCAAAACTATAGAAATGTTAAATGCCAAATTATTTTTTATGGGGCAAGGAGATGCTGACATTACCATATAGTTCATGTAATTATCTCCTGCATTCAGGAAGGAGGAAGATTTCTAAATTATAGTATAGTTAGAGCACCTAAAAGCTTTTATCTAAAAAACTACTGTAGGCCAAAGTAAACTAAGGCATCCAACATATTTTTAAATTGATATTGTGCATTCAAGTTAAAATAAGGTTTAAGACATGAGGGTGATGAGATGATTGCACAGTGATTCAAAACAAAATATCCTCTTGAAATGTCTGCACGCCCTTCAGGTTGACTGTGAAGTCATCAGTTAGGGTGCATAATCAAGGTAACTCTTTCTTTTCTTCCAATTCAGTGCTGAGCACAAAAGAAGGACTAAATATGTTCAGAAAAGTCTTAATCCTGAGTGGAATCAAACAGTAATTTATAAAAGTATCTCCCTGGAACAGGTATGCATGATTACTTTCTGTCTGACAGATTTAGACTAATGCAAGAATGGTGATGACAAAAGTATTGAAAGATTTCAATCATATCAATTTTTCTGTACAAACAGAAAGAATTAAGTAGAATACATGTAAGAAATGTAGCCAGTGAAAGGAAATGGATACAGTTCAAAGGTACTGCGAAAGTACGTGTGTGCATTTTAACAGAGCAGCCAAAAAATAAACAAATAAAAAAATGAAATAAGATGAGTGGAACATTTTCCATCAGTTATTTCAAAATTTAAGTATTTCAATAGAGTGGGCCACATTTTCTATATTTTGAGGGAAAATGTTTCCATTGGCTCTATTTTTTAAAAAAAATAGGGCCACTCCATTTTTTTCCAGGTCTATTGAGATACAGTTGACATATAACATTGCATAACTTTAAGATGTACAACATAATGATTTGATATGTTTATAGTGCAAAAAATATACCTGGCTGTATTTTGAGTTTCGTAAACAATACAAAGGAAAGTTTCAATGCTTAGAAATGTGTTATCACACCAAGCAACATTTTAAGAACTCATCTCTTCTCAAAATTGAGGCCTCTTAAGAATGTGGCATTGTGGAGCTAACCTGAACGAGTGAAAGTATACAGATAACTAGGGTACAGGATTGTAGTGAGGTTTGTCCTGTGTCCTCGGGAATATTTCTAATTTGACTATGAAGTAGACGCTGGACATAAATGGTAATCTAGGGTCTTGAATAAGTTAAATTCACCTGCAGAATTAAGACAGTGCTACTATGTTATTTGGCAGTTTCCTGAAACCACAAAATTCTAATCCAAAGACTTTATCTAAATAACCTAAAGAGTTATGCAACCTATGAATTCCGTGTAGTAAAGAGTATTTGTAGATTCTGCTTTCTATTTTTTAAAAGGGAGTAGAATAACGGGAAATTAGTGAAGTTACTATTTTGATTACAAAATACTGAGGCCTCTGATGACCAACCACTCACAAGGTTGGACTACAAAATCACTGATATTTTGTATCATGTTTAATATAAACCCACACAGTTTTAGATAAAATTGAAAGTATTTTTATATAAATGGAAAGATTCCATGGAAGTGAAAATAAGTGTCTATAATATGAGTGTAAGGAAAAATTATGATGAGAAATGAGGTTAATGACATTTTGATTTGAACTGTAGCTCAAGAAGAAAACACTGGAGGTGACAGTCTGGGATTATGATAGATTTTCCTCCAATGACTTTCTTGGTGAGGTGAGCCTCTAATTATTCTTTCCCTTATTGTTTTCAATGTAAACCACCAATAAAGCTTGATGCTATGCATATTTCTTAAGTTTATAAGATAACCATTTCTGAATAACGTTCACTGGTGGATAGAATTTATTTCCTGATTGATTCTTTGAATAGGTGAATAACAACTTGAGAAATGGTTTATAAGTACTTTATAATTAATTTTCAAGATAAAATAATAATTGTTTTGGTAGATAATACATAATCATTCTGCGAATCCAAATTATTATGTTAAGGACTAGAGATAAATTTATTGTATTATAAATTGAGCTGGATTTTTAAAAATGCATTCTTGGTTTATATATATAATTGCTGTTTCTAACTGCCTGTATGAATGACTTAATGTGACATTTTACATTCTTATTTCTTTTAAATAGTGCATGAAAAATCCCTCAAAAAATTTTACAAAGCAAAACTAGAAGTAGGAAAAAGCAATAAAAAAAACAATCTTTTGTAAATTCACAAGGACTCTAACCTAATCATGAAATCTGATAGGTCCTGTGATTTTTTTCATTTTTCATATTCCAAATATATGACTTATGTTACTGATCTTTGCTTAGAGCAGAAGTTATGGATTAATATTAAAAAATAAGTCATCCCTGAAAATACATGATCCCGAGAAGATAATGAACATCCTTTCAACAGAGATAATAGAAAAGAGTTCTGTGGTCTGGGTGACCTGAGGCCGTGATTGGGTCCTACACTCTACCTCTTTCCCATCAAAATTAGGCCACTGTGGCCTCGCCTGAGGCTCTGCAATGGCCCAGTTGTTTAAAAAACTGGCTTATTGGAGTCCTTATAATTTACTGTTCACCATGAACTTAGAGTACATATCCATCGTGATGGTTTTCATTTTTTTTTGTATCTTATCAAAGCTAAGAAGACAGCAACTATAAAATGCACCATTATTTATGAACCACTAAGAAAGAAAAAAGCTGCCAATTAAACCATGACACAGTGCTTTCTCATCACAAATAGTTAGTCAAATCCCTATTTCAAGTATGAACTAAAGTATGTTTTAAAGTAGAATAATTCAGTAATTGCAAATGACCCTCTTTTTTTTTCCATTTTGTCCCTCTTGTGATTAAAACCAAACAATCTTCAAAAATGCTCTCCAAGTTCAAGACTAGAATGTGTCCACTTAACAAAAGAAAGCTTTATTTCATAAGGAGATTGATTTGTGATTCTACCTTTTTATGTCATCTCCAAGTAATGTAATTTATAGTCAAAGATCTTGGGCAGTTTAATTTAACCGAATGCTTATTAAGCATCTGGTATGCAGAAGACGCCATCGCCAATACCCTGGGGAAGAAAAATGAGGAAGATATCCTCTTTATCCTCAAAGGTCATACAACATCACTGAATAATTTTCATATAACAGAAAAAAGTAAGGAATGAATGACAGCTTCCTCCACTAATGTCATTCATTGGTTTACTGTACTTTCTTCAGGTACTGATTGATTTATCTAGCACTTCTCACCTCGATAACACTCCTCGGTGGTATCCCCTCAAGGAACAGGCCGAGAGCCTAGACCCCGGCAAGTCCCACCCCAGTCCGAGCAGCCAGCGGTCTCCAAAGCCGTCCGTCATCAAAAGCAGAAGCCACGGGATCTTCCCCGACCCATCCAAGGGTAGGAGATATTTCAAGTGCAGAAAGCTTTTGCCTGCTTGCTCGCTCCGTATCTCCTTGACTAGGAGCGCCTGTGTGTGTAATGCATTTGGAAAGGTCGGGTTCTATTGGAAACTATTTGACGTAGTATCATACAAAGCGTAATGGGTATGGGATGAGGAGAAATGGACTTGTCTCAGGTGAGCTTCTCATTAAGTTCAGACTTTGTGATGGTCCCCTCTCTGACTCTGCTTTTCAACCTGAGAAAAGGAAGAGGTTGGGCTCTTTGGTCTTTTCCAGCTCTCAAAATCCACGGTATGATTTTATAAAATGCATAAGGGTATTTCATACAAAAAATATACAAATCACAGTAGTTCACTGACTAATCATCATCATTACTGTGTATGTATATTTCTCCTAATTGTCTAAATCCCCATGTTTTTCATAGGTATATCCATGGATTTTATAGATGATGTATGAACACACATAATTTTGCCTCCTGCTTTTGTACTTACCATTTCAAAACCATGTTCCCCAGGTCATCAAAAGTATTGGTGTGCTGAAATGCACTTAAACTTTCCTAAATGTAGGACTGAAGCTAATTGTATGATCTTGTTCAAAACTCCCATTATTATTTTTAAATAGCAAGGCCATACATTGGGTTTGGCAATATACACAGCATTCCCGTGTGAATGTACTTTTCCTTTGGAAGGTTCATTATGAGTTATCCTATAACACAGCATTAATCTTCATCATACACTAAGTTACTGCCTGTATGAGATGACTATGTAGTATCTTATCTAGATATATATAACTACTTATGAGTATTAAATATAATTTTTTGTTGGAACTGAGTATTGCTTCCTTCCCTCCTCCTCTCCAAAAGTACATCAAATTGAAAGTAGTTCTTTGCACATTAGAAAGAAATGGGTCATAAGTGCAAGCTTCTAGGAGATGGAAAACTGAGGCTGTGTCCAGTAGGCCACAGAATTGATGATAAACCATAGACTATAATAAGTGCGGTAGATTAATTATGAATAAGTTTTGTAGCTCATTTATGTATCCCGCTTGGCCAGACCAACACTGCCCTGACTGACATTCTGAGGATCATTTAGTATAAAGGCTTCTCTCTCTCTGACCACCACAGTAAATGCATGATCTATATATACATTCTCTAAGATCTTTTCAAATGATGATTCCACAGTCTCCATTTTTAATGTGTCCTAGCAACTCACACCCCTTTGTTCAGGAATTTACTACATTTTTACTTAAAACTCCATTGCATGATGAAGTGGGGAGTTTAGTAACAATAATGTTGCACATGTAATTGTAGATTAACGATACCAAAATAAAATTAAAAAACAAAAAACTCCATTGCAGCAGTATGAGCCTGTTATCCCATACTGGTCCCTACTAGAATTAGCAGAGTTACTCTGTGAAACGGGAAGTGAATATGTTCATTTACGTGAGGTTAGAATGTAGTCCTCTCCTCAGACTTCTCTCTTTTCGAGATTGTCATCCTTTCCTCCCAAAAATTGTTTCCCAAATATTTAATCACATTGCTGTGTGGCAAGCGTTTGCCTAAATGAGCCAAAAAGGAAACTGAATTAACATAAATCTTAGACAGTTTCAAATTATGTGAGACCAAGCTTGACAGGAGGAACTTTAACTCATGTTTCTACCCTTCTGTAACCAGACATGCAGGTTCCCACCATTGAGAAATCCCACAGCAGTCCGGGTAGCTCGAAATCCTCATCTGAAGGCCACCTGCGCTCCCATGGACCATCTCGCAGTCAAAGCAAAACCAGCGTCACTCAGGCCCACCTGGAAGACGCAGGGGCTGCTATAGCCGCTGCTGAAGCCGCCGTGCAACAACTCCGCCTTCAACCAAGTAAAAGACGCAAATAAATTCCTCAGCATGGCTGCTTAATGTTCATCTGTTGCCCTTCTCTCCTGCTGTCCTCCTGTTTGCTTTCTGTCTCCAGCATACCCTGCTCATTCTGCTCTCTGTCCCTTTGTCTGTGTAAGAACAATGTCAGTACATAAATATGCTCTTTCCTGTTTAGATATTTTTTTTTTATATTTATGTAGACTGCAACAAAACTGGCTGTTTCTCCTTTGTCTCCACCCTCCATCCAATCTGGCTCATAGTATTTGGTGGCTGTGTCTGTGATGTTTGCAGCCTAAGCAGTGTTGTGTGTCCTTTCTGTGTGCACTTAAATAATCCTTTAGAATTCAGGAATATAAGCACAAGCAGCTGCCAACTTCTCAGGCATCACACCAAAAAAGCACACAAACAAGCATGTAGAGCAGATAGGCAATGAGATTCTAGAATCTAAAAACACTCAATTTTAGGGAAAAAAGTAAATGCAACCAAGTTCTAGAACCTAGGGGGAAAGTCACTTCAAGCTTAAAAACATTAATAAATTATGCATGAAGTGTTGCAGCTTTCCATATGGGAAACTTCCTAGTCTTCTGGAAAAAAAAAAACCTGTGAATAAAATAATGTTTCTTATTTTCTCAAAAAAGTACATAATATTAATATATGCATAAGCATATGCATTGAGGCCATGTAAACTGTCAAGGAGCACAATCTGGTCCATTCTGCTGGATCACATTTTGTATATGATAACAGAGAATTTATAGGTTATTTTTTTTCTAACCCTTAGAGATCCTTTGAAAGTCAAGATATCAATTAAAGCACAGCCACTCACCCATCTAAACTGCTGTATTTTCATTTAATTTATGAGAATTTACTCGATTGATATAATTATATGGAAACTTACTAACTACAGAGATTTTACAAAGGTAGGTGTCCTGTCACTTCTAGGAGGCATTAGCCGGACAAAGGAGATCAATTAATGTTCTTCCCATCTCCCAAAGTCATCACTTCCAAAGAAACAGCCAGTTTTCACCCCCTTTAGTGCTGTGCATGTGGTGTCATTTTGGCATTTGAGATCACAACTTACTTAGAGCAAAAGATCACTTCTGTTTGCATGATAACGTGTAAGCTGGCTCCATCCGAGGACACATACCCTGGGGTTCCATTTCACCCACACGGCCGCCGCGGCACATGAAAGCGGTCAGTCTAATCATGCCAGGAAGCAGCACAGACACAGCATAGCGGGAGTCCTCCCCATTCAAAGAACTCAGTGTGATAATCTGCCTCCACCAGCCAATGGCAGCCAGGACCACAGCCAGCTAGCCCTCAGCAAGGTGATGTCTGATGGACCAGTCAAGCCAGAAGGAGGTGAGCAGAAAGGCACTATGCAAAGCACACAGCAAGAACATCCCCCAGATTTAAAGCCCTCTGCTTTTGATTTTTATAAATTGTCTGATAAGATATGTTTATCCACTTTTTAATGTGCTTTTGTGGGCATGGCATTTCAGGACTTCATCATCACCATGTTAAGTTCCAAGATCAGTCCCATAAGATACTGACTACAGTGATTTGTATTTTTCTATGCATTCGGCATCCTTTGACTTCTGTTGGGAAATAGATTAACAGTATTCATATTGCAGAATGGAATGCATGCTACTAACCTAATCTGTTCAAGCATGACTACAAATATGTTGCATTGTGATAAAAGTTTAAATTGCTCACAATTTGAGTTAGCATACCAGTTGGAATGTAGATCAGTTTTGTTGCATATTATTTCAAGTGTAACTTTTTAACATTTCAGTGGATTTTGGAAATTCTTAGAGGAAAGTAAAGGAAAAATTGTTAATGCGCTCATTCACCTTTACACAGTGAAAGTTCTCTCTTGATCCTACAAACAGACATTTTCCACTCATGTTTCCGTAGTTGTTAAGTGTATCGGATGTGTTGGGCATGTGAATATCCAAGTGCCTGTGTAATAAATAAAGTATCTTTATTTCATTCATAAACTCCTGGGTTCTGAGCCATTGTTATATGATGCAGCTTAAAATGAGTGTGTCAGTTTTTGCTTTCTCATTTGATTTCTTGCAATAGAGTATTTGTAGTTACTGCTCTGTTGCTAGGAAGGGCTGTTATGATAGAACATTTGGGAATAGAATGAAGTTCCATGTCAGAAACATTATAAGCTAGGCGGAAAGTTATTACCAAATAACAAGAACCGGAGCTTACATAAACATGTAAATAAATAATGGGGTCGGCTACTCTAGGCACTGCTTCCCCTGTTTCCTTCTCACACATCTGATCTACTTCCCCGCCTTCTCAGGTTCCTGGGGAGAGGGAGACAAATCCTATGACCCTGGCTCGGGAGAGACATCTAAACTTGATTCCATAGCTGTATTCAGAAAGGAAAGCAAGTTCATTTCTGCCCCTAATTGGACTCAAGCATCTGTGGAGTTTTCCCCAGGAGAGTGCCCCTGCCAGTGACAGGAGTCAGACCGGCGTGATTATAAAATTATCGTCAAATGTAGTGCAAAAACATGTATAAAGTAAAAGTTTTTTAAAAAACAATAGAGCAGCATTTGCCCCCTTAAGTCCCTTCAATACTTGATTTTATGCTTCTTTACTTTCCACACACTTAAAATCAAGCCTCTTACTTTCCTGTTGTATTTCTCTTCTCTCAGAAAATTTAGAAATGTAATACAATCTTATCCCGGCAAGTTAGCATTTAGGAACAGTGGAGACGTATAATGTATGTGGCTGCACAGAATGCAAACCACCGTGATGTGTCTGGAGTTAGCCAGCTAATTAAGGAAGCAACTAGCTTAAACATTAGGATAATTCTGAATCTGTATGTACTCAGCCCAGTTTATAAATTTCCACCAAAGCCACAATTTCCCTTTTTCAGTTAGCTTTACTTTCTAAAAGTACTTAAAATTCCACCTCTCACCTTTTCTTTCAAGTAAGTTCAGTTGGTTTCTTAATGTTATTCATTTTCTTACTTCAAATATGCCATAATTATAAATGTCAAAGTAGTCAGAGGTTTTCCTTATTTCACACTCTGTATTTAATTATCATGATTTAAGTATTACTATGTAATATTTTGTCTGATTTTTTTTCTAGCTAAGGTTCTTAAAATTTGTAGCAAAATGTGTTAATCCCCTTTCTTTGAATAATGCTCTGATGGATATTCTCACACATTTAAAGTGCTATGATTGAACCTTGAAGTCATTCTTTATTGAAAGTTACAATCAAAAGAAAACCAAAATAACATAGTGTGCTTTCTTGTTTAATTTTGTTCTAATAGTTGAAAAATAAAATGCCCTGTTTTCTAAAATATATTATTTCCCTACTCCTATAAATGTTCGAAGAATGTAATTCAACTATCCGTTTTGCCAAAAACAACTAATAGCAAACATACTATAGGATTAAACATATTAAATGCCATATAATTAGTTTAAAGCTTAGAGAGAAAAAATTGGTAAGAGATGTAAACATATAGAGCCAGTAAGTTCCTGTTCATGAACTACAGAAAATAAAGATAATTATTAGCTTTAAGTGGTTGGATAGAAGTCTTGCATTTCAAACCTCACAATGGAGCTCATATAATCTCATCTGAAAAGAACGCCCTGCAATTGAATAGTTCTTCACATTGTGAAACTGTTCATCACCCATTTTTTCATTTTATCACACCTAGTAGATGAGATATTCATTGCAGATATTCTTAGCCCTGTTTTCTGAGTGAGCGATCAGAGACTCAAAGAGCTAGCATATCTGATAGAGGAACACACAGCTAGAAACTTTCCGAATTGGCAATATAACCCTTGTCTTGTTACTACACGCAAGCCTTTGCTTTTTAAATACATCAGCTTCTTCGAAGTCAAACTCTCCAGATTTCAGTGAAAACAATTGTCATGTACTTATTATTACTTATCACTCTCGTTCTTACAAATGATTGGAGATTGCTAGAAATGATGGCAGAATACAATTTAGACTTGCTCTACCTACGTGATCCTCTTTTCTGAAGGCTGATTAATTTAGCTCCCACAAACCAAAGAAATAAAACCCTCTCACTTCACAAGCTCAATGCATGAGTAAAGCAGGGTTTTTTGAGGGGCCTGTGGGTACATCTTGCAGTCATTTCTATCAAGGGTGACAAAATTGTCCCTAAAGAGCTTTTCAAATATTTTTTGTGAGCTTCTCAGCAGAGTTTTGCTTGAAGTAACATAAAATATGGGTCAAGCAAGAATTATGGAGTGAGCCAGAAGGAATCCTTTCCTCCCTCCGGGGTTTTGTTCGCATGCTAGGAACCCTGAAGAGAAAGATTAGACAGATTGTGCCAGAGCATCCTGGTGCCTGAACAACTCTCTGTTTATATTTATAAATCACTGGAAATGTTTTTTTCTCAGCCAGTTGGTTTGGTTGAACCCAGGCCCTGCCATTTCAGAAGGTGACATCAACTAGGGAAAAGAGTTTAAAAAATCATTTGTTTCTTTGAACCATAAAAAACTAAAGACAAATGGAAGCATTCTTAAGACCTTGAAACTTAATTTAGCTGACATCAAAGATATTGCATTTTAAGTGCAATTTGAAATTCCTGAGCTAGTTTTGTTTGATACTAAGAGTTTAGGCAAGTTTTAAGTTTAGAAACAGTAGTACAGGATGAGTAGAAATAGTCTTCCACCCTGGGCAGTAAGATAAAAGCCATTGGGACAAGTTGGGAGATTAGGTGAGAAGATAAATCCTTGAGTAAGTTGTGTGGGAATTATGATAGAGAGTTCCTTGGTGTGGCTGAATTTTAGACAAAAGCTTGAAGCTACTTCCACAGATCGCTGCTGGGAATGCCACTTGCAATCAGGCTCTTTTGCGGCACCTGTCAAAGAAGAATTTCCTATCCATATGTTGTCGTGGTGACCTCTTACTAAGCCGTCGGTCTGTGCGAGCTGCTGTCTTGGCCAAGTGGTAGTGGGAGGCTGGGCTGGGATGCAGGGTGGGTACTGGGAGCAGAGGAAATGGCTGGTTGCAGAAGGTGGTAGCTAACCAGTCCCATTCTTTTCTGACCTAAATTTAGTAGATGTCACTTTTGGTCAGAAAGAATTTACCAGTCTCTTTCTGAAAAGGAGGGGGTCCAAAAGGGAAGCAAAGGAGAAATCAGAAGAGAAATCAGAATCAGTTCATTTGGAGGTCCTCTATAATGCATGGAAGAAGCTAATAAAAACAGACTTACATTCCTCATTTCAATGTGTTCCTGCAAGAAAAATAAAAGAAAGGAAGGAAGGAAGAAAAGACAACCTTAAAAAAAGAAAACCTTGGGTAGTTTTAAAAGAATTGAAACTGTAATTAGGTGAATGCAGCAAACATCCAACAAAATCTGTGCGAATAATTTCAGCTTTCAAAATTCTGTGCCGATTTCTCCGGGGACCAGGGTTTTCTTTCTTTCTTTGTCTGTGAAGTCAAAACGCTTTTCTTAAGTTCTGTTTTTTTAAGGGTCTCCATATTTTGTTAGAATTATTAATTATGCATTTCCAAAACTTCCTGTAGTCATCTAAAATTTATTGCCAGAAATATCTCTTCTATACATGCAGAGTCACAGACAGTAACTGTATAGTTCTGACCATTTTATGGACTTTCATTCACAAAGGTGACTCCACGGACCTACCATCAATGGCACTTTTGTTCTTTTCTGGTAGTAGCTTTGGTTTCCAGCGAGCCATCGACATAAAGTTTGTCTGCTTCACACTGGAGATTTAAATCTCATTTCATTTGACGTGAATAACAAGACCACCTGGCCTCTCAGTATCAGACGTGGTTCCAGGACTGCTGCACCTGACTCAGCTGTTCTAGCTATAGACCTGTGTGACTAGGTGTGACTGTTAACACAGGATTTGAGAAGAAGAAAAAGGCCTAATTTTAATTTGCCAAAGTCCCTTACATACTATTTATGGCATGTCTTTAACAAAGTTCATTTTTTTAATGTAAATTATTTGGGCTTGAGGAAATTATTTTCAGAAAGTGGATTTATCAAATTTCTCAGAGCAGGATCGTGAGGAAATGAGTCGGGCAAGTAGATACTGATGGGGGAAAGCAATGAGAAGCACGGAGCTGAAGAAGGCTGCTGGGGACACAGTGCAGGACCCTGGGCAGAGGGCACAATATGAGCATGGATCTGGGCATGTCACCACCCGGGTAGGGGGGTCAGGGCACAAGGGGAAATGCTCCCGAGAGAGGCAGAGGAATGCCGAAGGCACCATGTGGCTACTTGACAGTATTGCCTAAATCCAGATACCTGACTGCCCGTGAATTACTTGATTTTCTTCCACTCTTCATCTGCATGCATTGCATCATGTAAAACCATGGTATTTCACCCATTCTCCATTGTGCAAGATAAGCCTGTGGGGAGTGGGGACTTAGGGGTATGAGACGGGGTAAAGGAGTCTTCGTGTGTACTGGGCCAAACTGCGAGGATATCCCTTTTTATTTTATTACTTATGTAAATATACAATTAATCATTGAGGAGCCAAAAAAAAAAACAGTTACAGATTTTAAATGAAAACATGGGAAATACAGAATTTTGGTTGGCATGTCATTTTTTAGATAAGAATAGGAATACCATAAGTATAATGATAGTTTTATGCCTCAACGTGTTTTAAGATATTGAAAGATAAAAATTAATTTAATTGATAATTGGAATAGAAACTAATAAAAATACTGATAATTACAAATCAAACAAGAATAGATACATTTTTAAGAAGAAAATGCTTGATAAAAGGGGCATAGGTCCCTATTTTTTAACGTATAAGACAGATGGTGGAATAAAATTTCTGCTGTATTCTTAAAAGTGCACAGAAGCAAAATCTGCCTTTATTCTTTAACATATTTCAAGCCCAAAACCACATTGTCTTAAGTTCTGTATGTCACAATATATTTTAATCTGATGCTTTTGTAAAATGAATTTGGAATCTATATAGCGAGATAATAAAAAATGGACATTTTTATGCAACATGATTCAAATTTCTTTCTATATGGATTTATTGAATACTTTTAGTTCATTATAAAGCATTCTTGTTCTTAATGACATCTCATGAAGTAAATAACTATGGAGTTACTATTTTGACTCCAACCATTAATGTAGAAGGAAATTTAAAAGACTTTATATAGAGTAAACCCTTTTTGGAAGAATTTGCATTATTTTATGCCTGCCAAATGTCATTATATATTCTGAGATTCTGCATGCCATAAAGTATTTTTTATAAGAAAAAAGAGACAAGCAAATTTTTATGATACAGATAATTTTTAGTTCAGACCTTATACTTCTAGAGTTGTGAAGTTCTAGATAGAACAAGTTCTGAAGAAGTTTAGAGAGGTTAAAACAGTTAATAATATAAATAATAACAAATATCCTCAAGAAAGGCTACCAACTTAATATTTCTTTAGTATAAAAGTTACAAAGACACCTCTCTTTAATGAATGCTTGTCATGTATACAGTTTAAGATGACTGCCAAAAGAGCCAGGCTAATTGGTTTCTTCTCATTTTCACAGTTAATACGTCATTTCTATTACTGTAGCTCTAGACCAGTAATTCTCAGTGTGTCCATCAACCCCTGGGGGTTCCCAGACTCCTTCAGGGCTCTACAAGGTCCAAAAAATTCTTAAGAATACTAAGATACTATTCGCCTTTTTCACTCTCATTCTTTCTCAAGCGTTCAGTGGAGTTTTCTGCATTTACATGAGGTGTCATGACATCATTGTTTTGATGGCTACTGGAATATGTGGTTATTGATTGCATATCTCAACTTTTCCTTAATTTTGGATATGATAAATATTGATAGGTATAACTCACATGAAACAAAATTATTTGGGGAATTCAATAATTTTTAAGAATACAAGGGAGTATTGAGATAAAAATGTTTAAGAAACACTGATCCATACCTATGAGCAATCATAATTTTTCCAATAGCCAAAAATACTGGATAAGTATAGGTTTCTTCCAAGATATATTTATCTCTAAATTTCCTATGCCTTATATCTCATATCAGATTTCAGAGTCGCTTCTTTCTCATTTAATTGTAACTTACAATTATTAAGATTGACAAGTGACTCTTCTTTATTTTATAATCTTATGTAAAATATATTATTGGTGATGATTTAGATTAAATTATGATTATATGTCCATATTTATTACTTTTTACTTTAAAAACTTGAAGGTAAGTTGTCTCTAGCCTTTAATCAAATTTTGCCTACCTAAGGTGAAGTGAAAGGGAGCATTATAAAGGTAGAGTAAATTTTTGGTGTCTCCATATTGAAATTAAATTTTATTGGAAAAGCGTTATCTATAAATTATTTGTTTCTTTTTATCTTCTATTGTGTTATCTAATTACTGGTGCTATATGCTGCAAATTAATTGTATTGACATAAGTAACAATTGAAAACCTAAAGATAATCACTTTGATTCAAATTTGAGGAAAAATTAAGTTTCTTTCCTCTTACCTAATTCTTGATCCTTAATTTAGTGTATTATTAAAATGGAAATTCTCAAAGTATATATTTATCATTTATAGAAAATACCTGATTACCTGTATTAGTTGCTCATTTATTCATATTCATATGTACATTTGTTTTGTTTATTTTTTTGGAATGAATATTGTGTTCCAGAACATCTTCAAAGTGTTAGTGATACTTCAATGAACAAAATAGACAAAAATCACTATTCCTGTGACTATCCCATCCTAGTAATATTTACTTAATAACCAATTAAAATTATCTGGGAAGAATTCTGAACTATGAGAAAAGTGAGTTTTCTATCTTCAACTAAGATTGAAAAAAGAAAACTGCAAATGGTCATTCAAATTATATGCAGCCAAATATGTTTAAAAATATCTGGAAATACAATTAATTATATATTTATTTGTTCTGGCTTTGTTTCTCATTAATGGTCTTTATAGTCCACTGGGATATAATCAACCACAGGAGGAGAGAAAGTATTTGGAATTGATCTGTTTGGAGAAGGTAGAGAGATAAATGAAATTAAGTTGTTTGGTCCCATTTATGAAATAATTGTCCAAACTCTTTTTGTGGCCATTGACAACATTGGACTCAGTGTTTTAACATTGGTCATATAAACCAGTCTGATATTATTATGTTGTATTTATTTACACTGGAAATGTATTTTTATAAAAATCAAACTATTTGGATTCCATTTAAGGACAACATCCTTGTTATCAAAGTATTTGTGATCTAAGTTACCAGTTTCAGGATTATGTAAAAACTGACCATTTTTATAATTGTTTTAAGTTGTTTTAAATAATATCTCTATTTCAAAGGAGAATGAAATGAACATTGAAAAATTAAGAGTGGCCCTTGAAAAAATTGATGTAGATCTAGAATGTTTTTTCTTTCAAAATATCAGTATGATTGCCCTCCTATTGATCTTTTAAAGATAAGATCTTTGCTGTGTTAAAACAATTATGTTAGCATTTTTTTAGCACAAACCCAAAACTTGGTGTTTGATAAATTCTTTGATCATTCTATTTACTTGGGCACAGCTGGAATTATAACCTAAATGTATTTACTTTCTTAATTTCATTTATAATAATGTCTTAAACTTTTTTCCATTACTTACCATGAAATTTTGGTCCCCAATTAAACCATATTTAAGGGACTTCTTCCAAAACCAGTTCTAAACCAAAAACACCTTAAAAAAGGAAGATGTACTTAAAAAGCAACATTATAGCATAAATGCAAGAATTATGGTATACTGAGCCATCTCACATTATATTTACATAACAAAAAATCCTCTCTACCATGTTATTAAACTAACTTTACTCTCATTCCTATTTAAATACATGTTATATTGAAGTTATGCATTATTAACTTTATTCCCCGAAGTGATCGTTGATCTTAGTATCTACAAAGCTATAGAGAATGGATGATTAGTGAGTACAGGAAATACCTGCAAATTACTGATAACATTAGATAAAAAACAGATTGAACTGATCCTTAAAATATCTTGAAAAATTCAGTCATAAGGTCAATGGGAGCGGAGGGGGAAGAATGTCACATGATTAAGAGCTTTACCACCTTTCCTGGGACATAGGAAATAGAGGCCTTGTGTCTCCATCTTCCTCTCTGAAAAGCTACTATGTGAACATGGGGGTCTCTTAAGGGACATGTTTTGATTTTTATAGGGAAAAAAGATACTCCCACATTCCATTTCTCATGGTTTGTTAAAACATATATATATATATATTCACCAATATTTTGTCATTTAAAAAAATATTTCAGTGACATCCTTCCTTCCTCTGTCCCAACCAAGGGTTTACAAGTGACTTATGTAGAAGTCAGTTGTCTATTATCTGTACTTTTATTTGTGAAAACTTGTAATTTAGGAGTAACTGAACACTCTCACAAATATTTGTATTGAAACTACTTGTGCCATTTTTCTAGTGTATGGCTTCTTTTATATTTTTCTAAATTGCAAATGAATATTACTGAAATAAATTCAGAAAGAAAATTAAACTTTTTAAAGACCTTGTAAGATGCACCACCTCTTCTTAAATTAATATCCCTGAACTCTAATAGGAAGCAAATCAAAAAATGTGATTAGACATAATTCAAGGGAATGCCTCCCAAATAATGCTTGTATCAATGTAACTTAAAACCTGACATATTCAGGTCCCCATCCAAAGCAAATCAACAGATGAGATAAAACTGTAAAATCTCTTCAATAATAATAACAACAAAGATAATAGCAATAATAGAAAATAGAGTAAAAGGCAGCAGTGGGAAAGTAGAAAAGGTCACTAAATACCAACTAAGTTAAACACAGCTAAAGAAAAAAAAAATACATGCTATAAAAACAATCTCTAAAATAGCCAAGTGGTTATTTTAGTTCCACCATTAAACTACTGGAATAAACAAAAGAATTATTGATCGATGTAATTCCAAACAGTTGATCATAAAACCCTATAACCAAGTTATTTGGGAAATTGCTGCCTACCTACATTACAGTTTGTTCCTGAAACATTTGGAAATAGATTTGAGCTGGACCACAGATATAAAACCCCTGATACAACGCCGTAGGCAGCAAGGCTGTATACATTCCAAGAACCAAGTTCTAAGGCAGGCAGAGACTTCGCAATCTTAATTAGAGACAACGGGATAGGATAGAAAGAAAAAGCACCGTTTAGTTTTCTCTCCTTTCTCACATTAATTAGTATGTGACCTGGACAAGTCATTCAATCTTTCCAGGGCTTAGTTTTTCTATAGGTGAAATGATGGTTGTGGAGCGGGTTATCTCTAGACTCAAAAGCTTTTAATTTCCATGGTTCCACAATTATAAAGTCCAGTCTACGGCTCTGATCCACGGACTCTGAGCACAGTGCTGCCATCATGTGGTAGGTACTGTGATAGCGCTGCATTTTTAAGTGGCTAGGGGGAAAAAACGTACAGAACTAACTGAAGACAGACAGGCAAAAAGCTACCAGCAGGTTTATAGGGTTAGCCACAGTGGAGTGATAAAACAAATGATGTCTAACCATGTAGCATTTGAAGAAAATTAAGAGGTTAAAGAATAGTTTAAAACATATTGAATTGCCTCACAGAAGATGAAATTTGTTTACCTGAAATGCTTTCTCAAAAATTCAGTCATAACAAGGAGTCAACACTCTAGGTAATTCCTCCAGCACAGGAACCTGCGCTGCATGCATGGCCTTCTTCCAGCATGTGTTTGTGGAATAGTCTTTCTTCCAGCTGGTACTTGATAGTAAAAGTAGAAATTCAAAATAGAAACAAAAAATATGCTTTATTAAATAAACCTCAATTGCTCTGTAAAATAAACTTTCCTCATAAGTAATACATAGGCACATAATGTATTTATGTGTAACAAGTCTGATTTCTAAAACCAATTTAAGAAGTTGGAAGAATTAAGCAGAGGTAGAATATTCTTAAATCATTAATTTTGAAATCATACAATTATAAACCATATCCATGATCTGTTATGAACTTTTGAAATACACAAAGCTTTGCTCTACCATGTTTAATGTATTATTAAATATTTCTTCCAATCAAGCCAGTTTTGGGGGTGACTGGGAAAACAAAACATCTAGTTGAGCGGTCACATTTTTCTATACAGTGTGACAGATTAAAATTGCATCTCTGACTTTTAAAACTACAAAAAAATATTGTGCAAAGTTTCTTTGACAAAGAACATGAAGGGAAAATAACTTCCATGTCAAGTGGCGTGGTTGCTGAGAGGTTTATGATTTGTATAAAACGCACAGCTAGATAAAAAGTGAAATTTCTACCAAATTATTCAGATGTTTTAGTTGTTTGATTAAGGGGAAAATTCCTAGTATATTAGTAGTATTAGTAGTAGTACTTCATTGCATTTGCTTCAGCATAGTTCCAAGATAAGCTTTTAAGAAGGCGACTGTGGAGAAAACACAGGCTCTGCTTCCACCAACCTCATGAATGTAACTACAACGGTAGAAAGTGGCGGTTGCCAGTTACTGATACGTGATCTTGCGCTCTGAGAGCGAAGATAGAGGACAGTTCACTTCTGACTGGGAAGATGAGGAAAATGCATGAGGCAGGGGCTCTCAGAGCTGGGCCTCTACTGTTAGTATGATTTTGATATGAGAAGGGGACGGGGGCAGAGGAAAGCATAACGAAGTTGGAAAGAACCGCCTCAGCTGAAGCTCAGAAGAAAGCAGGGAGTGGACGGTCTGAGTGGGCCTCCATGCAAAGCCCGCAGAAAGGAAGCATTATGGGAGATATATTAGGGAAGGAGCAGATGAAAAAGGACTTTGAGATGCAAACTAAAGGTTTTGACTGAAGTCAAGAGATGTCTTGAAATTACATTTAGATCCAAGTTCCAATATTAAATCCTAAATGCATTTTAGTCATTAAAAAGTTTGCAGTAACGCAAGTTTAGCTCAACTTAATAGAATTGATATGTACTAATTTGGGGGCCGTTTCAAGAAAAAGGATTAGTAAATAAGTTATTTCCAGTTTCTGGAGAGAACTACTAAAATACTTGGGTTCTAAGCATCAGTTTATCAAAACTCCTGCATTTCTATGTTTAATTGCTTTTTGTGCATATATAGACAGAGCCCAGTAAAAAGCGAACGTCCATTCGGCATTTTAACTGAATTCATTTTCAGAAGCTAACCAAATGTCAGATTATTTATCTCTGTACTTAGATACCAGGTTAAGAAGAAAAAATTCAATAAAACACCAGATGTTTTAAGATAATGCCAAGCATTAATTATTTGAATTATTCACCTAACTTCTAACTGCCCAAATTTCTATGACTCAACATTACATGTAATTTTATTTTTCGAAGATGTTAGGTAGACTTGGACTTATTCCAATATATGTATATGTCTCCTAGGTTTGGTTTTCTTTCATTTCATATTTCTTATAAAATATTTGCCTGCATTTCAATTGACAGCACTTGCTCAGACTTTCCAAATGAGATTTCTGTTCACCTAGACAAGATAAAAAACAGTCTTTCCTTAAATCTATTCCTAGCCTTGTTCATTTCTTCTTGTATCATTTTACATTCTATACATATCTACAATTTCTCAGAAGAGGAATAGAACAGGTAAAATCATAATCCACAGAAAACAAGACTGAATATTTTAAAATGTAAATAAGCCATCCTGTCTGTAATGTAGCTAGTTTGATATATTATGACATTGCTCTTGGATAAAAATTGTTTTAACTTAGTAAAATTAAGTTGACTTAAATGTACATACTGATTAAGGTTTGCCTTTGAAAATAACATATTGAGAGTTTTCCAGTTGATGAAATTACAGTGTTTCCTTCAGTATCATACTAAAATATTAACAATCTTTTGGTTGAATTATATAATGTCAGTCAAAAAGCATGGCAGCATTCCTTTGCTTACAATCAGTTGGCCAATCTGACTCATTATGTGGTTGATTATACAGTTTAATTTACTTCATAAATGTTCATAATTTTTATGTCATAGTCATATGACCTTTGCATTGTTAAGTTATCCTTTTAAAAAGTCCTCTTTTTAACACTTATTACACCATCAGGGTTTCCTCTACATTAGTTGAAGAAAATGTTGAATAAACGTAACTATCATTCTGTTTCTATATATTCTATGGGTCACTAGTAATTCATTGGTGACTGGCTAGTTAACAAGAGCCACGCCTTTTTCTAAAGAGCTATTCCCAACTTATAGGTACCTGATATATAACGGACAACCGTTTCTTATCCCTATTCTGAGAAAGTGACCGCACTGTCACTGCAATAGATGTCATCAACAGTCCTGGTGATTTCAGAGAATATGTTGTCCTGAAATGGAAGAAGGGAAAAAAGTGGGGGAAAAGCTAAAACCTTTGGAAGACTTGATCCTGACTACCCTGAGGGTGGACTTCCTCTCCCTCACAATGTTTATATTTTTCACTTCATTTGTTTATGCTGGTTATATGAAAATTCCACCAGATTAAGAATCACTGTTTTTGCATACATCTCTTTAAGAAGAATGTAGATACCCTAGGATCATTACCAGCTCTTCACCAGGTAGTGTGAATCTATATGTCTGCCTGAGAAACCCCTGACCCAACAGAGGTGTATTTATGGCCGAGAGAGACTCTCTGTGGTTTTGTAGGCTAGCATATGTCTAGAATTAGAAGAGAATCTAGGCAGATTCACTGTTAGGGGCTAGGCACGCTCAAAGGCGGCAGGAGGCAGCCATGGGCAGTGAAGCCCTGAAGGGTGTGGTCCGTCCAACCACAAGATGAAGTGAGTCACTCGGCACTGACCACCTCACTCCTCATAATCGGGCTTCTGAGGGGGCATCGTGGACCCCGTTACTTTCAAATGAGGAAATTGAGACGTCTTAGATTGACTCCAGAATGAGTTGGGATTCAAAACCACGTCACTATGATCAAAGCTCATGCTCTTAAACTCTGCCCATGAGGCAGAAGGCAATTTCAAAACTCTGCCTCGGGAAGTTTCTCTCCTCAAAAGTAGAAGAGATGTTTTCTCTTCCTTCTTTTTGCAGCTAAAGTTCCTTCCGAGTCTCCTCTGATCTGGAACTCCCCTAACAATGGAGTACTCCTGCATAATTTACAGCCCAAAATTATCATGTTTTATGGGATATGGATTCTTATATCCACAAACTCAAACTCATGGCATTTTTTAAACAAGTCCCAGTCATAAACTAAGAAATGCTTACCCGGAAACAAATACTTTCAAATTAAAAACCTCCTGGAGAGAGTTGGTGGAGCTACACATAAGCAAGCACAGA
This sequence comes from Phataginus tricuspis, assembly GCA_029783875.1. NCBI lineage: Eukaryota > Metazoa > Chordata > Mammalia > Pholidota > Manidae > Phataginus > Phataginus tricuspis. The sequence continues at coordinate 7,423,155 of JAQQAC010008880.1, read as the reverse complement.
ATTTTCAATTGTTTCTTGAAACTCTCTGTTCAGTTTTGCATCTTCATTTCTCAGGAGAAAAACAGGTTATTGGTAACTAGTTGGAAAATAATTAAGCAATTTTTCCTTATCCTGCTACCTCCATCTACTCAATTCTTTCTAAATTCCTTTCTCCATGAAATAACCCAAATTCTTAAGTGTTTGGCAGTCATTATTGCAATACCATACAGATAAGCCACAAAAGTAATAATAATTATAATTATCATAATAGACTACATGCTATTTAAACTCCGTCTAAAAATATGATGGGTTTTAGACTCCGTCTAAAAATAGTGATTGTTTTTTCCTTCGTATCCAATAAAAAGAGTCAAGTCCTTTAGTGTTGCCGCTGAGCGTTATTGGTGAAAAAAGAAAATGAAAGGCAGGTTAAGAAATGTAAGGTTCTTACTAGAGATGTTTCTTTGTACATGTGAATAAAGAAAAAGTAGTTTCGCACTTGGGCATCAGTGGGAGTGTCACTGACCGTCTGTGCTGTCGCCTCTCCCCGCACCCTGCAGCCAAGCCCGCCAATCAGCGGCCCGCAGACAGCTCGGCGTCCGGGCCCTCGGGCGGCAGCTTCGGGAGCGGCCACGGCGTGGACAGTGAGGGAGGCGGCAGCGCCGCAGGGGACGCGAACCTGTTTCCTCTTCCAAGGATGTGAGCACTCCTTTTTTTCTTGTACTGCAAAGTTAACAGCACCATGAGTAAGCTTTTCTTAACATTTAACAGGAAATAACTAGTTATCCAATTCTGAGTCACTGTCCCTGAAGGACTTCAACTGTTCATGCCTACCTAAAAAAAGCATAATAATAGACTCTTCAGGAAAGATTGAGTTAATTGGGTTAATTCTAGGGACGAATGCTGATCACCACCAGGACCACTTAATCAGTACAATCCGCATTTAATAGGAAAACTGCTAAATAATAACTTGGCGTGGCTGAATCAAGTTCAGAGCAGTATATTGATGCTTTAATCACATACCAAACACAAACATTATTGGTATTTGAGATTATAATTTGCTTTGATCATATTTGAAATAGAAAATACATTAGGCTACTCAGAAAGACTTTTCAGTTATAAATCTCAATACAATTAAAATGGAAGGTTCTGAAGTGTTTGCATATTTTCTAGAATAAATATCAAGTTATAACTAGGCCCTGAATAGATACTCTGGGAATAAAGTTCATTTGTAAGATGTTAAGCCTCAAGAAAATCATATTGCATGCACATCGATGCAAAACTAAAGCAGTTTGTGTTTAGAATGAGTTCGGATGGGTTTAGCCATATTGGTAGCAAAATTTAGCAGCATGCAGATAAATATGTGGTTGTGTTTGTTACAATATCAAATCGAAACTTCCTGACCTTGCCTTCTCCTGCCAGGTAAGTAATAGTCTACGTTTTCAAAACCACCCCTCTGGCCACACTGCTGCGGGATCTAGGCCAGAGCAAATCCAGCCTGCCGCCTAGTTTTTTCAAGGGCTGTGAGTGAGAAAGCAGCTTCTGCATTTTTAATGTTTGAGGAGGAAAAAAAAAGAAAAAGAGCAGTGTTACTTGGCACATGAAAATGATGTGAAATTGAAATTTGAGTCTCCATAAATTTTGTTGGAACACAGCCACACCTGCTCACTCATGTCTTCCCTAATGCTGCTTCTGAACCACAGGGGCAGACTTGGTGGCAACAGAGACCATTCCAAGCATTTACTGTCTGACCCTTTACAGAAAGAGTTTGCAGACCCAGGCCTGTGCCCTTGTTAAAAATTCTTTTTCGTTTCCTCCAATGTTGAGTCAAGCCTTCTCTGGGAGTAGAACTTTAACGTCTGTATGTCAGTGTTTTCATAAATCTCTCCTTTTGATTTCTGGAATAGTTCTAATATTTAGATAATGGCTCAGTTGACAAAGCAAAATAATGGGGAAAATGGATGTGTACAGCAAAAAGTGTGTTTATTATGTGATTTTGACTTACATTTTTCCTACTTAAACTGATTAATTCTTGAATTACCTGTCCATCTATTTTTCTTTTCTTTTCTTTTTTGAGATTTAGGTTATGGATTCAGCAAATATTTATGTTTAATCAATTCCTTTTTATTAGAGGTTATTTCTAAAAGGAGACTAATCTCATTAATCTCCATCTCTGATGGTCTAGTTTGAAGAGAATTTCAACAAATTCATTACATTCTTCTCTCTAACTACGAGTATCATATGAATTTGCAAAGGTTTTGAGCCACATATCACTTAATATCTTCCCAATTTTTCTGTCATTCAAAATATATAATTTAACACTGATGAGAAAATTTTAACTTCCAGAGTAAACCACATTATTCCCTGAACATCTGAATTTGTGAAGTAGAAGTAGATTATGTATGTTTTACATGCATACCACATTCCAACTTTTTTCCCCATTTTCCTGTTTCTCTTGTAATCAAAGCCTTTCAAAACCACTAAGAAGGCTACTGTTTTGCCCTCTGAGCATAAAGAAAATTTTCTTTTCTAAAGCATTACAGATGATTTGTAAGAAGCAGTATTTGATATTTCTTTTATATGGCCTAACACAGTTATTGCATGGGCAAACATAAATGTTCAATAACTATTTGGTGGTTGATTAACAAACATGAATTATAAACTGTGTAGACAGAATGTTAGGAGCTAAAGACTGTTTATTGGCAATTCTGGAAAAAATGCATCCTTCATACAACCCACAGTCACATTTCCTTTGCATTTCATTTAGCTTCACAGCTGCAAAACTTTTCTGTATGATCATAGAAATGCATTGTTAAGTATATGTTAAAATCAGCTTTCATTAGTGGTGAAGGCTGCCGCTGAATATCGCCATTAAACTATGAAATATAGGACCCAAGAGCAAATAAAAAATATCAAAAATTAATTTTTATTACGATTACTAAAAATTATAATTATTTTGTTAAAATTGGGCATAGACTAGAATAGTAATTTTCAGCACCCGGGTCTTCTAGATCAGCAGTACTAAAATGATCCTCACTTTCAACTGAGTTTCGCTCAGTAACGAGGTACGTTGTGGCTTGCTCTACCAGTGAGCGAAAGGCGGAAGTAGCGATTGTGTACTAAGTTACTAAGCTTTTCTCCCTGTTTAATCCTAATAGACAGAGCTGACTGATTTTTTTTTATTTATCAACTACTTGCCCTGAATTTCACTGAAGCAATTACACAAATTGAACTTTTGTGAATTGCTTCATCAACTTTTTTGCAAATATGTATTAAGGTGCAGACTATATTTGTGTGTACATATATATGTGTGTGTTTTGTATATATTCAGATGCAAACTATATATTCGTGTATATATAGTCTAAATTTTTACATGCACTTAGTCTTTCACATAATCACTTAATAAAAATTTGTGTTTAAACCTCTGACCTAGAATTGTTCTAATGGTTCAACGTAATGGTTTTCAAAATAAAATAATTTCTGGATTTGCATCTGTTCCTTTTATGATATATGCAGAATCATATAGAGTGATAAGAGGATCCTTAGAGCAATTTTCAAATAAAATATAATTGGATTCTTAAGAAATGGGTATGGTCACAGTTTCAGTAAGTTCAGCAAACCAAATATTTTTGTGAAAGTAAGAGTTAACTATTAGTAAATTCTGCTATGTTAGAATTATTGTCTACAATGTATAGTATCAAGACATTCTTTTGTTCAAGTACCCTTTTTAACATAACACTTAAGTGTTTTTATTCCATCTTTAAAGAACATCTCAAATATGTAATGTTGTATAGTGTGCCCTTATAGGCCATGTAGCTTCTCCTCTGACTGAAGAAATAAGTGGCCTGTAGTCTTTTGGCTGTTACATGATCAATATTCTGAATCCACAGTGCTCAAAGTATCATGAGTTCTTCATCTCTTTGACCTTCCAGAAAGTTTTGAGTCTGGAACTGAAAGTGAGTAGACTTTGGCTGAATTCTGAAGCTGTTATATGCATACCTACCTATTAATACTTTTTAGTTACTTAATCTTACGATGTTTTTCAGGCACTGTATTTAGCACTTTATATACAGTTTCCATCTGATTTTCTCATACTGAAAAGGTAGTTAGTGTTACTCTTCTTATGTTACATCCGAATAGAAGAAATAGTCTTCCCCATGTTAAGTAGATTTGCCTTAGATGATACTTGGCATGAAATAGCAAAGCCAGAAGCAGAGACCAAGCAGTCTGACGTCAAAAGCCAATATGCTACACACAGCTGAAAACACAGAAAGGATCTGAAAGAAAATCACTAAGTGAAAGAAATAAAAATCTATGTTATTTCAATATTGTTATGTTATTGTTTAGTTCAAAATTTGCCTTGTCACCAAAAGATCTATACAGCTCTTCATAACAAAGTGTAAGATATAAAAACTCTCCTCACTTCTTGAGTTAAAAAAGGAAAAAATGACCCCTCCCCCAATTCTAAAACAAAATTTGAAAACTTATGATGGTCTGATGTTTGATAAATGGATCAACAGGTAAAACTGAATTTCGAGGAATTATATTTAGGCTAAGTAGGAATAATAAACAAGTTCCCATTAACATGAATTATTAACACAAATTAACAATTTATTGTGTTTATATTTGCTATTCAAGTAATTTATTACAGGTCTGAATATATAATGTCTTTCTATATTTTGTGAACTTGGCCTCCTCATTTGCATTTAGGAGATCCTAACTGAATATATAACCTATTATATTCTTTCTAAACAGAGGGAAGATGGGGCAGAATGGGCAAGAATCTGTAAAACAACCAGGAGTAGGAGTGGGGCTAGCAGACACTGAAGGTAAGTTAAAATTTATGATACTGGATTTGATTAAATCCATGTTACACTCTAAGTATTTGATTTGTTTTTCTTTTAATCTGAATGTAAATTTCTAAGTACTAGTGGAAAAAGCACTAGGTTGTAAGTCATCCTTGTCTACGTTATGAATTATAACTTCATTTAACAATTCCCCAATTTCCTCATTGATATTTGACATTTAAGTACTTTGGAGTAGTAAATATGTTAAGGAGAAAGAAGAATGAGAAGAATGACAGCAAAGAAACTCAGAAGACTTTCTCAAGGGAAAAAAATCAACTTGAAATGTAAAAAAGTTTTTCATTAAAATACCATGCAAATAGAAATTAAATCATGAAACCTCATTTAAGTCAATGGAAATCCTTAAATATATGGAGTAGAGAGGAAACTAATGGTATAAAAATTATTCTATAGAAAAAATAATGACTTCCCTAACTTCTGAAGTGAAAAGTCTAATTTGAAATTAAACTTGGTTTTATTAAACAAATAGTGAATGTATTACAAAGGAGAAAAAAATCTTTAACTTGAACAAACACATAATCAGTATCTGGAAGATGTGTGATGACTAGCTTATCCTTCATAATATTGTGATAAGATCTGATAGCACTGATATCCTTCATGAATTGTACCAGCCTCTCAGTAATTTTAACTCTCCTAATTACTTTACATTGTTCTAAGTACTTTTCATGTATTATCTCATTTAATTCTTAAAATGACCTATGAAGGTAAATAATACCATATACTGGTTATACCTAAAAAAAAAAGTACTGAAGTGCAAACATCACAGAGGATAAGAGCAAGTGCCTTGAACTGAGGAAAATGTTACCAAATCACACGCTGTTAAAAAGCACGATTAATGACATGGTATCCAAGGACAATAGATGGGGAAAAAGGAAACCCTGGTCCCGTTACCTAACTTGCGACCTGACCGCTCTGTCCTCAGAAACCTCATCTGACAAATGCTGCATCTAAGTGATGCCTAGGGTTTCTTGTGGACTTCAGTGGATATCACATTTTTCTGGTTCTACTAAAAATTGTTCTTTACACTCATTCAAAGACTGTGCTCCTCTAGCTATGGCCACATCTCCAAGGTTTCCATCTTCAATCCACCAATCCTTTCACCTACCCTGACTGCATAAACCCATCAACTCTCATCTATATATTGATGAGTCCCAAATCTACCATGCAAACTCCCTGGAATTCAGGCTCAGATAGATAGCTCATGTCTGCCAGGCACTTGTGTCCAACCAAGAAAAAAATAGGAACCACTCTGAATACTTCAAATAGAGGAAATTTATGACTCGCAATTATTATATACTCAGGGATGAGCCTGAAAAACCAGGAGGTAGTGAAGTAGCAGAAGGAAGCTACTGTCTCTGTAGACTGGAGGCCAGTGAAAGCTGAAACCAGGACAAGCCTGTATTGCTGGGAGCAGGAGACAAAGGAGAGACACAGCAAATGCCAGAAATATATGCTGAGACCAATAAGGGAAAGGATGGGGAGAAACATCAGTTTCTCCCTTCCTCCCATCCTCTAATCTGCTGGTGCTTGATTAACTCCACCTGGAAGCCAACTACAGGGGAGCCTTGGAAACATCCAAGGGGGCCCTGACCCCGCGATGAAGGCAGGGAAAGAGAGAATGCATCTGAGGGCACATAGGTCTAGCACCCGCCCAGCATTTCACCCAGAGACCCCTTGTGTGCATGAAACTACATATGCCCTCACCTTAACGCTCTTCTCCATTTTGCTTCTTTCTCCTCTGATACTCTTACACCACTCATAAGACCTGTGTGTATTTACACCATAATTTGCATATTTTATCACACTTCCTTTATCTAAAGTTATTTGTTTCTATGCCTGTCTCCTCCATAAGGCTGAACAACTCCCAGACCAGAGCTATGGTTTATTCATCCTGGTGTACCAGCACTTAGCAGAAAGTCTTGCCCGTAGAGTTGTTTCAACTGTATTTATTGAGTGAATGAATAAACATCACAATGAATGAATAAAACTACAATCATATATAAATGTAATGGCCATTGATTTCCACATGCCTCTGGAATTCAGATATATGGAGAAGCAATTCATGTGTAGCTTTTACAGTTTTAATTACTTAATCTCACCTTTCTTTTAATCTTAAAGTTTGTAAATAGAATTATTTTAGTATGAATATTAACAGCTGTCAATGCATAGAAAGTGTCCATCCTAATACAGCTCCTTCCTTCACATCAGTCCCACAGAAAACATTCTAGTTTTCCAAGAAGGAGCCAGTCGTAGGTTACTTTATATTTTATTCAAGCTTATGAGTCAATGTTTATATTTTAGTGAACTGACACTTATCAACAATTAATACCAGATTAGTTATTTAGCAGAGGGTAGGGTGTTGAGTATGGGAACAAGATGGAATTTGTAATGTAATGTGGATCCTTTATAGTCATATGCCTTTTTTGGTAACAATATTTTGACAGATTTTTTTGATTAAGTTACTTCTGACATTTAGACAACAGGCAGGTTTGTAATTTATATATCTATATGAAGTTGGGCATGACTAGTTCTATAAGAGGTATAGAAAGAGATTGCTAATAATGTGGGAAAGAAAAAAGCAAAAAATATTAAACCTGCAGAAATAATTTTAAATTAAGAATAATATATAGACAGAGGATAGGGATAAAATTATTAAATTAGACAAGAATTGATTTGTTTTAAACAGATAAGAAGACATCAGTTTTGTTTTTTCCCATAAATATATGGAGTCAACTTTGTATTTTACTTGAGATACCATATCTATGGCGAATATTTGTTTTGAGTCATCCAGAGTATTGCTCTCACTTCCTTTTGTTGTCAGGGTAAACAGCCAATTCATGAGAAAACAAAAACAAACAAAGCAGAGTAAGCTCTGTTTGTTTTCCAACATACTATATGGTTTCCTGACTGGATCAGAACAGCAGAACAGTGTCTCTTTGTAGATGAGTAGTTTTCTTGGAATGGTACATCCTGCAATGTTCCAGTTCATCTTCAGTCTCTCATATAATTCATTTAAGCACTTTGTTTTACGAACACCTTGGTCGACTCTAAGGGAAATGGATCTACAAAGGTATACATACTTTATTTTTTTATTGGAAGATAGTTGATATACAATATTATATTGGTTTCAGGCATACCACATAGTGATTTGACAATTACATACATTATGAAATGCTCACCACAAAAAGTATAATTACCATCTGTCATCATAGAAAGATATTACAGTATATGTCTCTATTCTTGATGCTGTACTTTATCACCATGACTGTTTTATCATTGAAAGTTTGTACTGTTCCGTCCCCTTCACCTATTTTACGCATTCCCCTATCCCCGCCTCTGTGCAACCACCAAACTGTTATCTTTTTTTAGGAGTCTGTTTCTATTCTGTTTTTTAGATTTCACATATAAGTGAAATCATATAGCATTTGTCTTTCCCTGTCTGACATATTCCACTTAGCATAATACCCTATAGGTCCATCCATGTGGTCACAAAGGCAAAATTTCATTCATTTTTATGGCTGAGTAATAATATCCCATTGTATATATGTACCACATCTTCTTTATCAATTTATCTATCAATAGACACTTAGGTTGCTTCCAAGATATACATGCTTTAAATCAAAAGTATATCACAGATTTTAATTAATCACCTTTAGACAGTTTGTTTTCATAGAATTGTTATTCTTGTTTTTTAATTACAGTATACAGAATGCAAAAAGTAATGTTTTATGCAACTGAAATTTTATGTTGAGGATGTTATTGAGACTTTTTAAATGCTGTGTAGCCACATCTTTATTCTACTTATTGAGCAAATCTTGTTCTGGGTTCTGATTTTATTTTTAATATATTTTCTACATAGTCATTTTCTCTAATAATCTTTCATCTTCTCGATAGAAGTAACGCATGAATCTTGATAACAGCATGAGATTAATTTAGTGGGTCAGACTGTGAGATCAATCAGAGGTTCTGGGGTTCTGACATAAGCTGTGGCAGAAAACAGTAATTTTCTTGTGGACTATCTCTACTAATGAATGATTGGACTTTTCACAATTTATGTAAGTACACAATGTAAAGTGCAAATAAGTACTGTGTTCACCACATGATTAATGTCCCTTGAACTGTAGCTATTATTAAATTAGAAATGGTTAGAAGAGAGAGCTATTTGAATTCCATCCAAAAGAGTGATATTAGTCAAGACTGATAAAATATCATGCACTCATTGGGATAGCTATAGAAGACCACTTATCTTAAAGACTCAGAAAAAAAGTAGGCTTTCCAATTATACTGACAAATGTTTTCCCAACACCTTAAAAACCTCTGATACCCTCAAGACAGACAATCTGGCCCTTTCATGGATTTTCTTAGTAGGTGTATTTGACAGTGTTATTCTTTGCTACTGGGCATCCATGCATATTACATGCAGTGACGGGCATGACCCATTGATTCTCCTAACCAAGCGTTCACAAGCATTAGCAGTAGGCACTAGGATGCCACCTTTGCACAAGGTCCAATTTGCCTGGCTGCATGCACTTAAGGAACAGATAACCCTAATAAATCATTTATTTTCTTAAGTATGTTTGAAAGCCTGAATTTAATCATTCAATTTCCATTTTCAATGGGCCAGAACAAATAAACCCCTACCATTATAGAAGTAGATTAAGCTCAATTCGCAAAATGTTTCAAATAATCAAGTTTGTGAAAACACAAGACCAATAATGTGAACCTCAGAGGCAGACGGGGGAGCCAGGGCAGAGAACAAGGTCTGATTCCATAGCTTACTGGAAATGTTTGTTTTTTTGTGAAAAAGAAAGCCTAACAATTTATGTAGCAATAATGGAGATCTATAAAGACCACAACAATGTCATTTTAACTGGTATCTCAAGTCTGTTTTATAAAGATATATAATTTATATGTAGACCTAACAGTGATTAGGATAAGTTCTTTTTAGGTGAATAAATTTTTTGCAAATTCCATAAAACAACTGTGGAATAGAAATGACTTCCTACATTAAACCAGTAAAAATCTAGGCCTCAGTATTGAAACCCTCAATATATATTGCTATCTTGTTTTGATTACCACAAAGCAGATTTTTTTCTTAAAAATCATTTTCTCCAACTATTTCCTCTTTTTAAATAGGAAAAATGGTTGGTGGAAATAATGGGTATCTCTCTAAGGGTTTATAGATTGGAATATCTAAGAGTGCAATGCAAAATACTCATTTAATTTCCTCATGCCCTGTCCAACTGGGCTGTTTAAAAATTAGCCCAAAAAGAGAAAAATAAAATATTAAAATATAACAATTAGAGCATAATCACAGCTGTTACTAGATCATCCAGGAAGTCACTCAGCAAATATTTATTGAACACTTGTTAGTGGCACCGGGGATGTGATGTGGAATGAGACAGTCCTTGTACTCTAGGGACTCCTAGTAACGTTCCCACAACTCAGGTAATACTTATGATCTTGTTCTTGACGAAAAATTCTTGTCACCTTCTAGACATTCCCATTTCTTCAGGCTCTATCTCTAATTAAAGTAAGGAACTTACAAATTAAATATGTAATGTTTTTATTTTGTCTTCTATACATCATTTCTCCTTTTATTATTTTGGTATTTTCTAACTCACTTCATCTTACCAATATCAAGAATGACCTCTCAAGGAGTTAATTTTTAAATTAAAAAATTATCTTTATTAAATTTCAGTTTCATTGACGATGACAGTGGATAAAATTTATTTACGGTATATTTATTATTGTAGCCATGTTGTTAAAATTAATCAGGTAATGTGCTGTTATTTAATTTTTACCTCAGTTTTGATGTCAGGGTATTATCAAAGGCAGTGTGATTAGCAGATTCTTTTGTGTCATTTGATTACTTGTCCTACACAAACTGTACTTAAAAACTAACCAGTGTACACATTATGTTATGGAATTATTTTCAGTGGACTGAATAAGTTTGCTTGTTTGTGAATTTGCTGCCCTAAGTTTACCGGCATATATACTGTGCTTTTTATATTTCTAAAGTTGGTCAGTGTTAAATATAAGTGTGTCTATACAAAATGCAAGACATTGTGTTAAAAATTTGGATGCTACAGAGATCAATCCAATACATATGATGATCTGAGGGCGCTGCTGATCTGGGACAGTCCTAGCTCATAGTCATCCAGTAAGCATACATGCTCAACCAGTGTGGATAGCCAGCCGAGCATTTGTGTTGGTTGGAGACGGGGCCATATCTGTTGTTAGATATTTTATCACCTGTAATAGCAATAATGCAAAGAAGAATTATGATAAAAATTCATAAGTGACAGAGTAAATTATGTGTTTGGGACTTCGCTATTGCCAAGATTGCTATGTCTGTAGGAGTCAGCAGCACGGTTTTGTAAAAGAGGTTACGGGTGGCGACTCCTCTGAAAGATGGACAAGGTCTAAATATGTGGCAACAGGAGAGGCCGATTCTAGACTGAAGGGACAATGTGAGGAAAGATACAAATGGAAGAAAAGATTAAGGGCCTGTAGGGGGAAAGTAATTCAGTGAAACTAGAGTAAAGGCTACAAGGAGAGAGCAGAAAACTGGAAATTTGAAAACGTCAGGTTAGATTTGGGATCTCAATGCTTCTGTGAACAATGGAAATCTGTTAAATGTTAATGAGCAATTTAGACGGGATCAACATGTACAATATCGAATCCTTCTACGGAAGAAGGACCTTTTACTTTATTCAAATCCTATTTAGGACTCCTTTGGGATTGAAGTATGTATGACAAATACAAGCAGAAAATAATACTTGTAATGTAGTTGGATTATGAATCTAGAGTTCAGGATATAGTTCTCGATTAGGCTCTAGATTCAGAGTCAGAATGTAGTAGCATTTATGGAGCACTAGCACGAACCAGGAGCAGCGAGGAGCATTCTCCCTTTTGAGCACCATCCACCAGAAAACGAAAGATCTCAGTAACAACACACAAGGACTTCTTTTTCCCCTACAAGTCTTGTACAGGGAAATTGAAAATCAGAGGACTTTAGTGCCTTTAGGGGGAAATTCAAGACACAGGCCCAGTTGTATCTGACACAAAAGCCCATACTCTGCAGCACACAGCTCTGCATCACCAGGGTGTGCGCATGGCATTCCAAGTTAATGAAGTTACTGAGAGCGAACAGTACAGGTGGCGGTTGTTCAGCCCATGGGTATGAGTAACATAATATGTGAGCAAAGGGTAATGACAGTAAGCCAAGAATATTCTCTCATTATAGATGTAGAAATTAACAAGAAAGACGTACAAATATTACAGATAAACAGTGTTTACTTTGTTCTAAATGCCTTTACATTATCTCGTTCATTTGTCACAGACAGTAGGGGGTATAGACGTGGAGTAATTTCCACTTTATATTATGGAACCAGAGACTCAGAGCAATGAAACCGTTCACCCAGAGTCACATAGCAACTAATTAAACAGTCTGGGTTAAAAGCTGCAGATGGATAATCTAGTATTACCTCACTCTTGTCCATTGTACTTCTCAACATTTTTATTTTAATATTGATGGTTATAATGCTATCTCATGAAAAACTCTTTTAAATTTATAAAACTTTCTGCAGCGATTGGAAAAGAAACCTCCAACACTGTTGATGATTATGGCCCATTAACTAATGTCAATATCAATGACATTATGGGCATTCTGTAGTTTCCCCCCCCAAAAAATCTTGTATCAGATATTAAAAATGTCCATAAAATTACTGTATTCAAGACAGCATTTTATTAACACAAAATAGACAAATACACAAATGGAATAGCGTAGACAGTGCATATGTGATTATATTACTATAAAATTTCAATGGAAGGGACATGTCTGTTCAATAGAAAAAGGTGGTTTAGTTTGCGAATTGTTATATCCTAATTTTCTTCGGTAAGAAAAGAAAGAGAACTAGGTGATGCCCTATACCAAATAATTTTAAGTTGGATTAAGGAGATAAATTTTCAAAATAAAATAATAAAAATATGTGAAGTACATCTAGGAGAATATTTATAGAACATTGGTGGAATGTGGGGGTTGGCTTTCTAAGCATTATAGGAAACCCATTAACCATCAAAGAAATGACAGACCTTTTTGTCTGCAAAAAGTGGTAGAATTTATATTGTTAAAAAAAACTAAACACAAAGGCAACAAGCAAATGATGAATAGACTAAAAAATTACATATGATCATCAAATGATTAGTAGCCTAAGTGAATATCCCCCTAAATATCTCTCATATTTTGCTCAAAGAGAAAAAAACATGGTCAAAGGTTATGAACTGGCATTTCACTGAAGAGAAATGATCAATTTCTTATTAAAATAAGAAAAGTGAATGATAAAGCCATGCATTTCAAATTCTAACTAGTAGTAATTCCACAGAATGTAGAGAGAAGAGAGAGAAATATTATTCAAAAGAATAGCTCCTATCTCCATATTGGAAAACAATGAATAAAAAGAGACCTACCCCATGGGACTATATCATAATAGTTCAGAAAGCAAGAGATATGAAAAAGATTCCAAATATTTCCAGGGACAATTAATTAATGAAAATGCATTATATGCAAAGGAGGAAGGATAAGAATCTATACAATTTCTCAGCAGCAATAATGGACACTTGACAGGGAACAGTAGGTGATTCCCTTATAATTCCAAGAGGAAGGGATAATAAACTAAAATTCTATCCACAAACTATATGTCAAGTGTAAGGGTTAAATAAAAACATCTGGGGGACAGCTAGGTCTCAAAACTTTTACTTTCCATGCTACCTGTCTGGAAGTTATTTGAGAATATGCTCCACCAAAATAGAAAGCCCTTTTCAAACACACACACGTGCACACACACACACACACACAACCAAGAGAAAAGAAAAGTAGAGAAAAAAAGGGTGAGAACTTCAGTGATGAAATGAGGAGAATCTAAAGACAATATCTATATAGCAGGCACAGAGAATACCTGGGAAGTCTGAACAAAATATGGAGAGTTCTTGCCACAAGTGGTAGGTAAGTGGGGTGTTACCACGGGAGGGGAAAAGAGGAGTTGACAGAAGTCATGATGTGTCTGACCAAGCAAAACGTGGTAATGAGAGGGGTTTTAGTGTTCATGGAAATTTCAGGAACAAATACAGACAGGTACACATAAAACCAAGCAAATTGTAAAACAAAGTAATTAATAATTTGAGGGGGAAAAACTAAGTACAAAACTGCATGTATTATGCAAATTGTCACTTCCATCTACCAAAATAAAAAAAATCAATAAATTATAAAAGCAATGCAAAATTATTTTTGAGAGGTATGAATATAAAGAATCAAAGAAGCAGATAAAAATAGTTGACAGTAAATTTTTCTTGGCAATTTTATTAAGGGTTAGGGAAAATGAAGGGTTAGACATGGGAGCATTGATTTTTGAAAAATCAGTGATAAAATGTAAGATGATTCAACCTTTTGACATGAGTAAATAAAAAAATTAAAGATAGTAATCAAATAATGTCAACAAGTACAAGAAAAAATGGCATATTTGCTGTAAATAAGTTCCTAATATTACCCTAAATGATTATGAATATCCCTTCTGTTATAACTCTTTAGTAATAGTTATCGCAACTAAGTATTTATTCTCTTTGTCTAACACACTTATTAAAGATATCTTAGTAGTGCCAATGTTATACAAAGAGATTTGTTTTTCTATCATATAGATTATTAGTTGCTTTCTCCAATTGAAACATTCTTATATATTTTATCCAGAAAACCAGTTAGAAATTTACATAATCTTCTGTAGGGAAAAAAACTTTTCTTTATATTTCAGTCAAAATGTAGACATGACCAAAAACACCCAGCATGTTTCACAAAAGAAGCCTTTTCTCAGCCAACTAACACTTGCCCAGAAGACCAATTTTAAAGATAAGAAAGTAGTAAGACATGAGAAAATACGCTATGAGGAGAGGGCACACTGCTTCTTTACTAAGTTTTGACTGTTAGCCTCAAAATAATATATTTGCTTTGTGACAATAAAAATTGTAGGAAAAACATTTACCTGTTTAAATCTTTTATTTTAAAAAAGAATTGCTATCTACTCAAGTCATCTTTTGCACTTCAGTATTCTCCTGCACCAAGCAGATGCAATTTTTGACGGTTATCATCTAGACCAGATACTAACCATTTGCCAAATGTACACGGTTGTGATTTCTGTTATGTACATTGTCCTCTGAAGCCCAGAGACTGTCCCTGGGGTTATGGAATACTGACACTAAGTAGCAGGTAGCCAAGTTTAACCTTACATGTTTTTATTATGACATTGTTGCCTTTTATATACCTATCCCTTCTACTTGATGACTCATCCTCTCAAAAAACTCACACATCCTCCTTAACAACAATAACCACCCCAACCTCACTACTGCCATTTATTTATTAAGCACTCTGCTGGGATCTTTAAACATTGAGTGGCCCCAATTCTCACTACAACCCTCTCAAAGAGATATTGTAATATTTACAATATTCCCAGTATCGAGTATGGAGACTTGTACAAAACAGCCACTCAATAAACATTTTTTGAATCAAGAAATCAAGACTCAGAGAGACTAAAAGACAAGCCAGTCCTAGTAATTGTTGTGAAATCAAATATACACAAAAATATTGAGATAGAATCTTAAAAATTAAGATTCTTTGAATATACCTGCCACACCCAAACATCTTGAAAAGTGATGCTAATCCTGGATGTTGATGTACAACTTTCTAAGGAGATTTCCACCCTAAAACTGAACTCAGATGGCATTGCTTCAGTTAAAAACTACATAGTCTATTTAAAAGTATAGTAATTCTGCATTTGTATTGGTTGTACTGCTTTTTTTCCCCAAAGCCCAGCTGCATCTATAGAAAATAATTAATTATGAATCTCCACCAGGAAGAACAAGTGTCCTGGGACAGATATGCTGGTGAACAATCCAGATAAGAGTTGTAATAGAAGTGAATGCATATTGAATATTAAGTCACTCAGCTTTAGGGTGAATAAAGAAAGCCTTCTTGGCAGGGAATGCTTTCTTAGATAGTTCATGAAATAAAAGTGAGAAGTAATCTAACTAGAGGAGGGCTGGCAAAGTTTCCCACAAGGGGGAACTTTCATGTTCAAAGCCTTAGCAATGTGCGAGAATATGTATTTTTGGTGAACTTGTGGGCACTCGGTGTGATTGTAGCAGAATTCTGGTCTGGAGGGAAATAAGGCTTGAAAGGTAATCATGGCTCAGATAATTTATGAAATGTTAGACACCGTCAGGAGGAATTTAGACTCTGTGCTGTAGATCGGCAATTAGAAACTAGAGATGGATTTCAAGGAGGCAAATTACATGATCAGATTTGGTGCTGTGAAGGCTGGAGTATGAGGATCGCATATGGAGTCAGGGGGTCGGTTAGGGGGCAGTTCAATAGTCCTAGTAAGAGATGATAAGGATTTCAGGTCAGAATACAGGCAGAGGCGACAGTGGGAGAAAGGGGGATAGGCGGGCCTGGGAAGACAGAGATGCCTTTGTTCTAAAAATGATTTGGAACCAAAATGCAAGTAAAAGAGCTTTGGGCACAAGCATCACAGAGATGAAGTGACGTGATTATGGTCACTTCGTCAGTGATCAGTAGTTAAACAGGGGTAAAAGAATAAAAAAGTGTTAGCAGAGGTCAGTAAAAAGGGATAAAATAAAGGGAACCGTGGAAATGCAAACCTTTGCATCCCAGAGTTTTAAAGAAATTGGCTGTCTTAAAAGGCCATATGGTGTGCAATCAGAGCACATATTTTAAAGATGAATTAAGAGAGTAAAATGGAGTTTGAGGTTGAACACTTAAATTTTGCTCTCTTAACTTAGTGTGTATGTGTGTATATACATGTGTGTGCATGTATATATATATATGTACATATACATATATTGATCTACTGCTCCAAATAAGGAAAGCCTGACGCATCCATTCCTTCCATATGCGGATTAGCATCTGAGTGTGTGCAGGGCTCTCTGAGTAAAGGAGGAAAACCACCAGCCAACAATCACCTTCAGATGAGGTACTTGACCTTTTTAGTAAAATCTTCTAGGCTGTATCCTGAAGACAGTAAGAGGAATGTTCAATATTTTTTATATTATACATCTATGGTATTATACAAAGAGATAAAATATTCAGAACTTCCTAGTCTCCTAATTGCTCTCTTCATCTATACAGCATCATCATCTTCAAAAATCATCATCCTTAAATTATTGAAAGCAGTTTAATCAAAAGAAGTTACAATCCTATATTTGCAAAGGCATAAATGTTGATATCTGCATTTTGGAAAGTTCTCCGGGAACTCTAAGGGATTTCTTTGAACCAGAAGAAATAGAATATTTTCTTTATCAAAATGCTCCATCTCCTAAACATAAGAGGCCTGAGTTATCACTTTGCCCTTGTCTCACTTTTTTCCATTCACTAATATTTCATTAAGCCAGAGAAACAGCATTAGCGGTTGAACGTTGTAAATGACTGCACACTCTTCAGTACTGGAGTATGTGAGTCTGTTTCACGTTCTGCGGTTGTGCTGAGTTGGGCAAGGGCACATTTTATGGGGCTTCTGTCTGTTTTAATTGGTAGAAAGAGTGTAAAATGATTTCAGTTACTGCAAGAGACCAGAAGAGGAAGAATCTTTTGTCAGCAATTTATTTTCAAGACAGACAGCTTTTTCTTCAAGTGTTTGTTCCATTTGATAGTCTGATAGTTTGAGTTCATTTCCTTCAGTTAATGATGAATTGGCTGGGTCAAAATTTAGGTCAAGTTGTGCAGTTGGGTTTGATTTTGAGACTGCTATAATATTTCCCAGCCAACATGCAGTTAGCTTTTTTAAGTTAGCAATGAGCTTATCGGAGTAAATGTAATATGAGCTGTTGCCCGTCAGCTTGTGGATATTTTATAATTCTGGAATATGATCTATTTTCAGGATGTGTTTTTCTGTGACTTTAGGAATATGGATTAGCAATCTCAGATTGAGATTTTTTGTGTTTGACTTGATATATTAAACTCATATAACTAACTTTAATCATTTCTTTGTTCATAGATTTTTTTTCCCTTAATAAAGTGTTTAGATGTATTTAAAATAAGATATTCTACTGAAAAGTTCCTGAAAATAATTGCATTACAAATTAAGAGAATGGAATTATTGTGTTATTTAAAAACCTACTTTTAAAAATTGTAGCTTTATAAATTACTGAGTGCCTAATTATTCTTCTTGCCAAAATATTGCCTAGAATTCAACCTATGTTGAATTGTTATCATGGCAGATATAACATGGAGGTATGTTATGGAAAAGCACAATATTATGTTACTTAAAGAAATACAATTTTTTCCCCAATGATTTTGGCAACTGAAGAAGGGATGTAAGGAGACTGCCAGTGACATCCCATGTCTTCTGACCATGCTGGTTAAGAGTGTCTTGTAGAGGAACTTCCAGGAAGATGGCAATGTGAACAGACCGGCAGAAAAATTCCTCCCAACATTATATTTATTCATGAAAACACAGCAAATACAACTATTTCTAAAAGAGAGACCAGAATACACAGGAAAGGGCACAGCGTGCAGCTGTGAGAGAGGACCCGGCACCCGAAAAGGCGGTCATAAAGAGCCCAGCTGACATACGTGACAACTACCAACAACCAACTCTATAGTCATGAGAAGACAGAAGAATATGATACAAACAAAGCTTCAGACAAACACCACCCCAGAGAGAGAATCTAAAGGAATGGACATGCACAGTCTTCCTGAAAAAGAATTCAGAATAAGTCATAGCAATGCTGACGGATCTACAGAAAAATGTGCAAGAGATGAGGGAGGAAATGAGGAAAGACAAAGCTGAAATGAGACAAGCCATCGACGGGCTTAACAGCAGACTGGATGAGGTACAAGACACAGTCAATGAAATACAAAACAGAGAACAGGAATACAAAGAAGCTGAGGCAGAGAAAGATAAAAGGATCTCTAAGAATGAAAGAATATTAAGAGAACTGTGTGACCAATACAAACGGAGCAATATTTGCATTATAGGAGTACCAGAGGAAGAAGAGAGAGAAAAAGGGATAGAAAGTGTCTTTGAAGAAATAATTGCTGAAAACTTTCCCACGCTGGAGAAGGAAACAGTCTCGCAGTCCACGGAAGCCCACACAACTCCCAACACAAGGGACCCAAGGAAGACAACACCAAAACACATAATAATTAAGATGGCAAAGATCAAAGATAAAGACAGAGTATTAAAGGCAGCTAGGGAGAGAAAAAAGATCACCTACAAAGGAAAACCCATCGGACTGTCATCAGACTTCTAAACAGAAACCTTACAGGCCAGAAGACAATGTCATGATATATTTAACATAATGAAACAGAAGGGCCTCGAACCACGAATATTGTATCCAGCATGATTATCATTTAAATATGATGGAGGGATTAAACAATTTCAAGACAAAGGAAAGTTGAGAGAGTTTGCCTCTCATAAACCACCACTACAGGATATCTTAAACGAACTGCTCTAGAGGGAAGCACCACTAAGGCTAAAAAGATGTCACCAGAGAGAATAAAATCATAGCAAAGAAAGCAGACCATCCAAATACTAACTAAAGGCAAAGAATAAAACACCTAATATATAAAGAAAGGAGGAGGAAGAATAGGAAGGGAGAGATAAAGAAACATCAGACGGCGTTCACAATAACTTAACAAGAAAGTTCAGTTAGATTGTTAGATAGTAAAGAAGCAACTCTTGAACCTTTGGTAACCACAAATCTAAAGCCAGCAATGGCAATAAGTACATATCTATCAATAATCACCCTAAATGTAAACGGACTGAATGCACCAATCAAAAGACACAGAGTAACAGAGTGGATAAAAAAGCAAGACCCATCTGTATGCTGCCTACAAGAGACTCACCTTAAACCCAAAGATATACACAGACTAAAAGTGAAGGGATGGAAAAAGATATTTCATGCAAACAACAAAGAGAAAAAAGCAGGTGTTGCAGTACTTGTATCAGATAAAATAGACTTCAAAACGAAGAAAGTAGCAAGAGATAAAGAAGGACATTACATAATGATAAAGGGATCAGTCCAACAAGAAGATATAACCATCATAAACATATATGCACCCAACACAGGAGCGTCAGCATATGTGAAACAAATACTAACAGAAGTGAAGGATGAAATAGACAGCAATGCAATTATTTTAGGAGACTTTAACACACCACTTACTCCAAAGGATAGATCAACCAGGCAGAGGATAAGTAAAGACACAGAGGCACTGAACAACACACTAGAACAGATGGACCTAACAGATATCTACAGAACCCTGCACCCAAAAGCAACAGGATACACATTCTTCTCAAGTGCACATGGAACATTTTCCAGAATAGACCACATACTAGGCCACAAAAAGAACCTCAGTAAATTCAAAAATATTGAAATCCTATCAACCAACTTCTCAGATCACAAAGGTATAAAACTAGAAATAAATTTAAGAAAGAAAACAAAAAGGCTCACAAATACATGGAGACTTAACAACATTCTCCTAATTAATCAATGGGTTAACGACCAAATCAAAACAGAAATCAAAGAATATATGGAGACTAATGACAACAACAACACAAAGCCACAACTTCTGTGGGACGCAGCGAAAGCAATTCTAAGAGGAAAGTATATTGCAATGCAGGCCTATTTAAAGAAGGAAGAACATTCCCAAATGAACAGTCTAAAGACACAATTATTGAAATTGGAAAAAGAACAAATGAGGCCCAAAGTCACCAGAAGGAGGGACATAATAAAGATCAGAGAAGAAATAAATAAAACTGAGAAGAATAAAACAATAGAAAAAATCAATGAAACCAAGAGATGGTTTTTGAAAAAATAAACAAAATAGATAAACCCCTAGCCAGACTCATTAAGAGAAAAAGAGAATCCACACACATTAAACAGAATCATAAATGAGAAAGGAAAAATAACGACAGACCCCAAGAAATACAAAGAATTATAAGAGAATACTATGAGCATCTGTATGCTAACAAGCTGCAAAACGTAGAAGAAATGGACAACTTCTTAGAAAAATACAGCCTTCCAAGACTCACCAAACAGGAAACAGGAAAACTAAACAGACCAATCACCAGCAACGAAATTGAATCAGTAATCAAAAAACTACCCAAGAACAAAACCCCCGGACCTGAGGGATTCACCTCTGAATTCTACCAGACATATAGAGAAGAAATAACACCCATTCTCCTTAAAGTTTTCCAAAAAATAGAAGAGGAGGGAATACTTCCAAAATCTTTCTATGAAGCCAGCATCACTCAAATACCAAAACCGGGCAAAGAGCTCACTAAAAAAGAAAATTACAGACCAATATCCCTGATGAACGTAGATGCAAAAATACTCAACAAAATATTAGCAAACCGAATTCAAAAATACATCAAGAGGATCATACACCATGATCAAGTGGGATTTATCCCAGGGATGCAAGGATGGTACAACATTCGAAAATCCATCAACATCATCCACCACATCAATAAAAAGAAGAACAAAAACCACATGATCATCTCCACAGATGCTGAAGAAGCATTTGACAAAATTCAGCATTCATTCATGATTAAAACTCAACAAAATGGGTATAGACAGCAAGTACCCCAACATCATAAAGGCCATATATGACAAACCCACAGCTAACATCATACTTAATAGCGAGAAGCTGAAAGCTTTTCATCTAAGATCGGGAACAAGACAGGGGTGACCACTCTCTCCACTGTTATTCAACATAGTACTGGAGGTCCTAGCCACAGCAATCAGACAAAGCAAAGACATACAAGGCATCCAGATTGGTAAAGAAGAAGTCAAACTGTCACTATTTGCAGATGGCATGATACTGTACATAAAAAACCCTAAAGACTCCACTCCAAAACTACTAGAACTAATATCTGAATTCAGCAAAGTTGCAGGATGTAAAATTAACAGACAGAAATCTGTTGCTTTCCTATACACTAATGATGAACTAACAGAAAGAGAAATCAGAAAAACAATTCCATTCACAATTGCATCAAAAAGAATAAAATACCTAGGAATAAACCTAACGAAGGAAGTGAAAGACCTGTACTCTGAAAACTACAAGACACTCCTAGGAGAAATTAAGGAAGACACTAACAAATGGAAATGCATCCCATGCTCTTGGCTAGGAAGAATAAATATTGTCAAA
This sequence comes from Phataginus tricuspis, assembly GCA_029783875.1. Lineage (NCBI taxonomy): Eukaryota > Metazoa > Chordata > Mammalia > Pholidota > Manidae > Phataginus > Phataginus tricuspis. The sequence continues at coordinate 7,401,099 of JAQQAC010008880.1, read as the reverse complement.
ATGGCTATACTACCTAAAGCAATCTACAGATGCAATTCAATCCTTATCAAACTACCAACAGCTTTCTTCAATGACCTGGAACAAATAATTCTAAAATTCATATGGACCCACAAAAGACCCCGAATAGCCAAAGCAATCCTGAGAAGGAGGAATAAAACAGAGGGAATTACACTGCCTGACTTCAAGCTCTACTACAAAGCCACAGTAATCAAGACAATCTGGTACTGGCACAAAAACAGACCCACAGACCAGTGGAACAGAATAGAAAATCCAAACATTAACCCAGACACCTACAGTCAACTAAAATTTGATAAAGGAGCCTTGGCTACACAATGGGGAGATGACAGCCTCTTCAGCAGCTGGTGTTGGATAAACTGGACAGCTACATGTAAGAGAATGAAACTGGGCTACTGTCTAGCCCCACACACAAGGTAAACTCAAGGTGGATCAAAGACCTGAATGTAAGTCATGAAACCATAAAACTCTTAGAAAAAAACATAGGCAAAAATCTCTTGGACATAAACATGAGCGACTTCTTCATGAACATATCCCCCCGGGCAAGGGAAACAAAAGCAAAATGAACAAATGGGACTATATCAAGTTGAAAAGCTTCTGTACAGGAAAGGACACCATCAGTAAAACAAAAAGACATCCTACAATATGGGAAAATATATTCATAAATGATGTATCTGATAAGGGGTTGACATCCAAAATATACAAAGAATTCACGCACCTTAACAAACAAATAGCAAATAATCCAATTAAGAAATGGGCAGAGGACATGAATAGACACTTCTCTAAAGAAGAAATTCAGATGGCCAACAGGCACATGAAAAGATGCTCCACATCGCTAATCATCAGAGAAATGCAGATTAAAACCACAATGAGATATCACCTCACACCAGTCAGCATGACCAACATCCAAAACACAAACAACAACAAATGTTGGCGAGGATGTGGAGAAAAGGGAACCCTCCTACACTGCTGGTGGGAATGCAAATTAGTTCAACTATTTTGGAAAGCAGTATGGAGGTTCCTCAAAAAACTCAAAATAGAAATACCATTTGACCCAGGAATCCCACTCCTAGGAATTTACCCTAAGAATGCAGCAGCCCAGTTTCAAAAAGACAGATGCACCCGTATCTATTGCAGCACTATTTACAATAGCCAAGAAATGGAAGCAACCTAAGTGTCTATCAGTAGATGAATGGATAAAGAAGTGGTACATATACACAATGGAATATTATTCAGCCATAAGAAGAAAACAAATCCTACCATTTGCAACAACATGGATGGAGCTAGAGGGTATTATGCTCAGTGAAATAAGCCAGGCCGAAAAAGACAAGTATCAAATGATCTCACTCATCTGTGGAGTATAAGAACAAAGAAAAAAAAAACTGAAGGAACAAAACAGCAGCAGACTCACAGAACCCAGGAACGGACTAATAGTTACCAAAGGGAAAGGGACTGGGGAAGAAGGGCGGGAAGGAAGGGATAAGAGGGTAAAAGGGGCATTACGATTAGCAGACATAAGGTGGGGGGGCATGGGATGGGCTGTACAGCTCAGAGAAGACAAGTAGTGATTCTCATCTCACTACACTGATGGACAGTGACTGTAATAGGGTTGGTGGGGGGGACCTGATGAAGGGGGTAGTTTAATCATCACAATATTGCTCATGTAATTGTAGGTTAATGATACTAAAATAAAATAAATTGTAAAAAAAAAAATTAAGAATAGGCAATATTGCCTTATAGTCAAGAAATTTAACAATCAGGTAGGAGAGGCAGAGATTAGGGAGGACACAAAAGATGAAAATGAAGGAAAAGAAAAATGAGAGAAAAAAAAAAGATATTCACAGAGACAGAGAAATAGGAAGACAAGCCAAGAACATAGGGACAAAGAAGAATATCAGAAAGACTGTCACTGAAGTTAAGTGGAGAGGAAAGATAGACAGACACTCTACAAATAGAACATCATTCATTTCTAAGACAAAGGTTTCAATGAGGAAATGGCTTACTTAATGGCTTTGAATGAAACAGATTTCATAAACATTCATTTTAAGCCATAAGAGGTATATGGGAAATAACCTCTTGGAACTGACTTCTGGACTAGCTGAAGACAGAAATGAAGACTGAATCAGACATTCTCCAGTGTTATTTCAGTTCATTAAAATTAACTTATTCAATGGGTATTCCCTACATTATTGTGAAGTGTTAGAAACTAACTAGAAACTGGTGTGTTGTCTAGAAAGGGAATGAGAAAAATTTTGGACAGGATATAAACAATTTTTCAAAAGTATTTTGTTCTCCATGGGAAAAATCAATCATTTAGAATTTTTCATGGGAATGATTTATTTACACTTTTTAAATAATGTCTTATTTAAATGAAATTATTATCTTCCCCATCCTCATTATTATCAAGGCATTTTATTAACTAGTTAACCAACTGTTAACATCAATCTCTTTTCATGTTATTATTAATTCAAAATAGAATATTTCTGATATTAAGGATTTAATTGCTCATTTTTTAGGTTTTATAGATGACTCATATTAAAAAATATATCTTTATCAATTGAAGATATAGTAGATATGTATGACTGAAATGACATGATTTCTTTTCATATAATTTGGCAGAAATGTATGTGGGGGTTTATAGATTTAAAAAAAGTCCCAGTATTGACAGTAACTGAATTTGGAAGATGGGTACATAAGGGTTCATTGTATTTTTGCATTTTTGTGTATATTCGAAACTCTCTGTAATAAAAAACTTAAAGCATTTAAAAAAAAAAAACAAAAAAAAAACCACAATGAGATATCACCTCACACCAGTCAGCATGACCAACATCCAAAACGCAAACAACAACAAATGTTGGCGAGGATGTGGAGAAAAGGGAACCCTCCTACACTGCTGGTGGGAATGCAAATTAGTTCAACCATTGCGGAAAGCAGTATGGAGGTTCCTCAAAAAACTCAAAATAGAAATACCATTTGACCCAGGAATCCCACTCCTAGGAATTTACCCCAAGGATGCAGCAGCCCAGTTTGAGAAAGACAGATGCACCCCTATGTTTATTGCAGCACTATTTACAATAGCCAAGAAATGGAAGCAACCTAAGTGTCCATCAGTAGATGAATGGATTAAGAAGATGTGGTACATATACACAATGGACTATTATTCAACCATAAGAAGAAAACAAATCCTACCATATGCAACAACATGGATGGGGCTAGAGGGTATTATGCTCAGTGAAATAAGCCAGGCCGAAAAAGACAAGTATCAAATGATTTCACTCATATGTGGAGTATAAGAACAAAGAAAAAAACTGAAGGGATAAAACAGCAACAGACTCACAGAACGTAAGAACCGACTAATAGTTACCAAAGGGAAAGGGACTGGGGAAGAAGGGCGGGAACGGAGGGATAAGAGGGTAAAAGGGGCATTACGATTAGCAGACGTAATGTTGGGGGGGGCACAGGGAGGGCTGTACAACTCAGAGAAGACAGGTAGTGATTCTCATCTCACTACGCTGATGGACAGTGACTGTAATAGGGTTGGTGCGGGGGACCTGAGGAAGGGAGTAGTCTAATCACCATAATATTGCTCATGTAATTGTAGGTTAATGATACCAAAATAAATTGTTAAAAAAATAATACAATTTTCTTAATTTATTAAGAATAAATTCCTTGCTAATTTCAACATAAAACTTTGAAGAAAATTCAAATTTATTGTTGGGAAAAACATACCAGTTTTAGTTTAGTTTAGTTTTGTTTTGCTAGAGGACAGAAGGGAAAGCTATAGCTCTGTATAACTGTAAACCCCTCCTCCTGTATTTTATTTCAGGTCTGGTTGCATCATTCTTCCCAGGCACTGTCTCACTTCCACAGTTGGGCAACAGCCAAACCCTTGAAGATTTTACCTCTTAAGTGTTTCTTAAATTTCTTCCTTTTTCCATCCTAACAGTTGCCCAATTTTAGGTTTTATCACATTTTACACAGAGAACTTCCTACTTTCCTAATTGTTCTCTTAACTTACAGTATCATCATCTTCAAAAATCATCCTTCACAGCCACTGTCTAAGCTGTCTAATCTCTAGCATAAAACATTTCTACGGACCCGTATCGACTCAATTACTTAACGCTAGCTAGGTTTTAATACAACAAGCCTCTCTTTCCACTTCTCCAGTTTACCTCCTGACATGTCCTCTCTCCCACTTTATATCCTGGTTATATCAAAACTGATTGTAGTTTTCATACAGCCTCTAAGGTTCCTCCTCCACTTACATTTACTCATGCTCTTTTTCTTAATATAATATCCCCTCCCAAATAGCTTTATTCTGGAAAATATTCATCCACTGAGACCCAGCTTTCCGCTTCCAAGAAGCTGTCCATGGGGCCACTCCACCTGACTCTGTTGGAGACGTCTTCTCTTTGTAGCCCCAGCGTCCCTATCATTGCACCAACCACATTGTACTATAATAATTAAAATGATTCAGAAATGGACAGATAGAGGGTTAGAAAGAGAGAGATAGGGAAGAATTGAACTCTTTGTTTCTTCAAGGACAATAAAGAATAATAGTCTTCTTTAGCTAAGGACAAAAATAAAATATGAAATAGTACTGATGAAACATAAGTTATTTGTTAAGACTTCCAAAGCCATTAGTAAAGTAATGCTTTCTAGTTTATTTTGTGGTTGTAATGTTGGAGGCAATGTATGGGTCCATTACCAGAGAAGTGTATAAATAAAACACATTATATGCACATAAAGGCAGCTGTCAGAAAAATGACCTAGATCTACATATTAAAAAAACAACAGATTTCAAAAACATAACTTAGAGTGGGGATGAAATTGAGAAAAAAGAAATTTATATTGCAGTAATATTTCAGTTAAAAAGTAAATACAAACCAATACAAATATGGTTATGGCTATACCATTATGTACACATTCATATAAATAAATATATGGAAGGTGTATTGATTATAGGAATTACACAAGACTGGGTACCTACGACTGGAAAAATGGCAAGACGAAGTTAGTGGGATGAAAAGGGAAAAATAAGAACAAAATTAAATACTAAACAAATAAGGATCCCTACAGACAATGCTAATTCGGTGCTTGTGTGCTGTGAATTGAAGAGTTTGAGCAACTCAATTTGGAGCACCTGCACTTTATAAAAAAGTTGGAATTAGCCTTGTCTGGGAAGGCTTCACGGGAAGATGACAGTTGTGTACACACTGCAGGAGATGAGGGTGAGAGCCGCGTGGATGCCTGGGGAAAGAAAGCGCCTGGCAGGACAAAATGTGTCCAAGGAGAAACATGTCCCACACATCCAGGAAAAAGGAGGCTGGTGGGCCAAGGACGGGGGAATGGAGGGTCTGGTAGGACACTATTAAGAACTTTGCCTCTTTTGAAAGTGGTGTAGACACTATTGGAGGGTTTTGATCCGAGGAAAGAAAACAGTCTGGCTTAAATTTTAAAAGATTCACCCTGATTACTATTTGGAGAATATTCTGAAGAAAAGCAAGGTGGAAGGAGGAAGAGCTGATAGGTATTGGTGGCAGGTGTCAGGACGATGATGCCTCAGAACAGGGTTAGGGGCCAGTGCAGTGAGAAGGGCCTAAATGTTGCATATCACTCGGGGATTTGTATATATGCAGTGATAGTATTAACATAGCAAGGTAATGATCATCATTAAATTAATAATGACTACTTTGGGGATGTGGGAGAAGGATGCAATGGGGGAAGAGATACATAACTGACTACATCTAAATTTGTGTTTTCTTCAGCTGGCCTATCATTACATGAATGTTTATTATATATTCCTATATTTCATTATGCCTGCCTAAACTGTTTTTAACAAATTTAAAAACAGTATTGGATAATTTTAACATTCATTTTTCCATTACATCCAGAGTGCAATTTCTTGACATGATATTTATTCAACTATATCTAAATAAGGTGGTATCTTCCACCGGTAGGAGACCAAAAAAAGAACACAAATTAGCATAAAATGAAAGAATACTTACTGGTCACTATCATGGAGAAATTTATAGGTAGAAATGACCTCAAAAAATACCAGCACATGGGGGGGACCTGATGAAGGGGGTAGTTTAATCATCACAATATTGCTCATGTAATTGTAGGTTAATGATACTAAAATAAAATAAATTGTAAAAAAAAAAAAATACCAGCACCAGGCCTATTTTACTTTCTCAACTCTTTTCGGTTTTCTCTGTGAGTGAGCCTTGCACTCAGGCTGTTTCATGAGGCTTGGGCCCCTGACTGCCCTGGAACTCAGTTTTAAGTTCTTTATTCAAAGGAGAGAGAATCTGTCTCATAACATCCTCAGTGAAGGACTCTGATTTTTCCATCTCTGGGACAATCAGTGAGGCAAAAAGTGGAGTATGACAGTTCCCAACTTGAAGGACCTATATGGATTTGGGGGCATCCATTACCAAAGTAGTGGCAGAAGATGACAAACAAATAACTTAAATGATTTGTGTTAGAGTATTTTTGTTTATACTTACATATGTCACTTTTAAAATGTATTGAAATCTGTGAATCTATATGAAGTGGGCAGGGCTATGGCAAAACAAACACAGACACACAAAAAAATACCTTGCATAGATGCTAGAAAATTCCCTACTAAGTATGAGAGGAAAAGGGAAATGTAAAGAGTAGAGGGTATTTTTAAATAATATAAATAATGATAAGAATAGTAAGAAATATAATTAACTTCTTACAGAAAATGTAGAAGTTTTGCCTGGAATGAAAATAAGGTATAATAAATTTCTGAAATGAGTTTCAATATTCTGTAATATATTACCATGAAAAAGTGTTTCAGAGTTCATCAAGTATTAATGGATGATTTATTTAGCATGTCATTTCAAATGTGGCATGGGGACTATTTCTTCAACATTGTACTCTCTTTTCTTTGCAGCTCCTTTTGGCTAACCAGAGTAGACTCGCAGTCTTGGATATACTGCATTATCAGTCCTCTAAAACTGACAAAGCCAGTCCCTATGGTGGTTTAGCAAAATAAAAATAATAATAAAACAAATTATATTACTGTAAAGGAGACACTACTTTGTAGGGAGAAGGATGAAAGAAAGTTATATGCAGTCATAGATATGGCAAGTCCTCCACATTGAAACAAGATTGTAAATCATAATATAACAAAGATGATTAATTAAATATATACTGAAATGTTTAGGAGCATGACCTTAATCTTACCCGAAGAAGAAAATATTTACAAATTGATTCAGATAAATTTCAACTAAAAAAACCTCCATCAGGTCATTGTGTTTCTGTTCAAAAGTCTGCTTACTTCTTTAATTTCTAAAATATTTATCGGCGTTTTACTTATTTTAAAATAGTTTACTCTTCTTTTGAGAGTAAACTCATCCATATCAATCCACTATTGACAAAGTATTTTTGAGTCTGTTTTCAAGTATTATTTTACTATGAGCTGAAGTTACATACCAATCTTTGCAATATCTAACAGCATATTCTCAATATACCTCCGCCAATCTGAGTATTATGATTCCCATTTCCTATAATTTCAACCTTCTTTAAAAAAGAAACCCAAAAAAAGAAGTCTAATATAATAATTTGGGGGATATTAATGCCAAGCAGTTCTGTATCAGATACTGTTATATCAGTTGAGGAAAATGTCTGACATATTGGGCTTAAAAGTCAGATAATATTAATAACTACCTATTTAGAGTATCACTATGTCCACTGAGCATAAAGAAAATATAAGGAGATTTTTATTTTGGTGTTGAAGCACTTGGAGAGATGATAGCTATTTTTGACTAGAAAACTGCTTAATTTCAGTCAATCTGGAAGACTGGAATTTGGTATCAGGTGCTCAAAGGAGGCGGAGAGCCGTAGCAATTAGTCCACAGAACAAACATACTGTTATTTGTTCTTTTAAGATAGGTCACTGATATTTCTACTTAATAATTTCAACTTTAATGGTAATTGTGTTTTGTATTTATCAAGAATATTAATCATCTTTAGTGTTTCATTTACTAGGACATCTAAGGGCAGTGCCACCTATGTATGGACAAGTAGGACGTTCACTGCCCAACTCGAGGAGGCACTGTTCACACAAACGAGTTAGTGAATGGTACCCTCGAGCATTATGAGTGTGGCCAGAGGGACTCCTGCCAGAGGGATATAGTGCATTACCTGGACTTGGGGTGCAGAATGACTTAGGGTTTACAAAAATTCGGTCATAAGAAATAGTTTCCATTATAGTAAGGAAGAACTGATAATAGCTTACACTTATTGAGAGCTTAAAGATGCTGGACACTGTATTAGCTCATTTAATCTTTGCAAGAACCCTGTGATGTAAAACCCTTTTATCCCTGACCCGTATTATTGTGTCTGGAAGGTAGACATGATACCTGGATATGCAGCATAGATCTTGCAACCATTAGTCAAAAAGGGTGAAATGAGTGTTTAAAAAGATAGAGTAGAAAATAAAGAATCTGAGTTCCTAAATTTATTACTGGATTGGCAAACCTATCTCTGGATTTCTTGTTATATTAGAAAAATATATCCCCATTTGTTTAATCATTCTGTTTTTCTGTTACTTACAGCTGAAAACATTTCTTAAGGATGCAAAAGGAAAAGAATAGGAAAGAGCGCATTTTTTAAAAAAAGAATTAAACTGAAGTAGAATTAATTCCAAATCACTGCTAACTCTTGTTGATGTGTTCAATCACCTAATAAAGGATAAATTTAATCCAAGCTGATTAAGCATTCTCTACCCGCATGCTGTTTACAGCATGAATATATTTAATGTAAAATCTCACAGAAAAGCTTGGAAAAAAGGAGATGAAAAGAAACATGTGCAATTATGATTCAAAATAAAACTGGTGAAATGGTGTCAAAGTCAGACAAAATAGACAGAAAAGACAAGGCAAAAAACAATATCCTTCTTATGTCACCTCTAATGTCCACTTCAAAAACAATAAAAAAGAGAACCTTTTCACAGCAGCAGCATAAAGTCTAAGATTCCAGGAAATAAATGTAACAAAATGCTTACAACACCTTTATGAGAAAATGACAAAATACTGTTGAAATCCATCAAAGACATGAATGAATAGGCATATACAGCATGTTGTAAAGATTAATGTCATAAAGATTGCAATTGTTCCCAGTATGAGAATACCATGAAAGTTCAATTAAATAACAGAAGCCTGTTATGGAAGTTTGAAAGCTGACCCTAAAATTCACATAGAAGAGCTAAGACCAAGAAAATGATTTTGAATAAAAATGAAAAACTAAGGCTATTCCTAGTTACCAAAATTAATTATAAAGTTTTAGTATATAAAATACTATGATAGATAACAAGTGTAATCTAGTAGATCAATGAAACAGAAAAGATGGACCAGAAAATGGCCTCATGTATCTGGAAACTTTCTTTATAACAAAAATTGCATTGCATATAAATAATTCAGGGAAAATTGGCTGCCTGCATGGAAAAAAATAACTGCTACCTCACACTATAAAAAGCAATAAATAGGTAACTGTGATGGTTTTAAGTATCTAAATGGAAAAATAACACTTTAAAGCCTTCAGAAGGAAATAGAAACTATCTCCCTAATGGCAGAACTGTTAAATAACAAACGCAAACCATAGTGTAAAAAACTAATATGACTACACTGCAATTAAAATAAATTTTTGTGCAAAAAATGACACCATAAACAACTAGAACAATATGAAGACTGAGAGCAGGTATTTGTTACGAAAAGGATCAGGCTCCAGGTTTGTGTGCGTGTGTCTGTGTGTGTATTGTTTTCCTAGAAATCATTAAGAAAAGCTGGACTCCGCAGAAACGTGACAAAATGGAATTGCATGCTGCTAATAGAAGAGGAGTACCTACAGAATGTTAGTATAAGCATTTTGAAGGCTAATTTGGCAATAACAACACAATTATAAATTCATATACTGTTTAAACTAACGATCCCAAAATAGCTTAAATCTTCTATTATATCCTAACTTAACTCTTTTATCCATGTGTGAACAGCTACTAATAAAATGTTCATTTCAGCTTTGTTTATAATAATGTGGAATTGGAAACTGCATTCATGACAAACTGATATATAAATAATTGTATATATTCATTAATATTACAATTGTAACTATAAAGATTAATGAAAATAATTTGATTTATATTAAACACCTACTTTTGATACCTTCTAGCAAATTAGGAATGGTAGGGCCCTTCATTAATTTTGTAAAGATTATTATTTTTTTTAAATCATTTACTTACAGGAGAAATTTTGGCACATGCCTTTTAAGATCAGGCCCAGCAAGGTCGTTCAATACCACTACTAATATGTAGCCTGGCATTTTTCTTGATTAATATGTAAAGAAAGAAAATTAAATAAGAGGTACAGTGATTGGAAGGGAAAAAATAAAACAGATTATTTGCAAACAATTTGAATACATATTTAGAAAACCTGACAGAATCAAGATAAATGTTAGAACTAAGAATCACTCTAGATCGCCAATAAGTAACCATAAACACACAACATCAAAGCGTCTCAAGGATAATATCATTCAGAAGACCAAAATAAAAAGTAACTTGGAGTTAACTTTTAAAAAAAACAACCCAAATCATCTACAGAAAAACAAAAGCAATTTGTTGGGTATGAAAGAAGATCTGGATAAATGTAGAATCTATGCTTCTTAATGGAACATTAAAATATGACTCCATAAAATTCCAATTAAATTCTTAGCTGGATGTTTTCAAGGAACTCAATTTACTTATCCTAACATTCATGTGCAATAATAGAATATCTCAAACATCCAAACCCACCTTGAAAAAGAAGAGCGAAGAGAGCTTCGGTGTCCAATAATGCTGATGAGTGATTTCCATTTCCCTGACTGCTGGACTGTCTGCCTCCCTGTAGCACAGTGGGCCTTTGACTAGTTCTAGCCAGTGTGTCCTGGTGGTCATGATGCGCGCCGATTCCGGACTGAGCATTTCATCGCTGGTATGAGGCTTTCGGAGTTCTCTTCTCCTCCAGGCATGACAGTCAGCAGTGGGGAAGAGAGTGACTGGCCCTCAGCCTGAGACCCTGCTGGCCTTCAGCGGGCATGTACAGTGAGAGAGAACTAAATCTTCAGTTCCCTGAAATCACTGATATTTCAGTTGTGTTTCTAACTGCAACCGAATCTAATCAATCCTGATACAAGAGTGAAGTTCCCCTCCGAGGTATACAGATTACAAGTTTGGTACTTGGGCAAAGTGAAGGGAACCGTGGTATAGGGTGCAAAGCCTAGGGACAGACCCAGGGGTATATGGAAACTAGAAGTGTCACCACCAATCAGAAGGGACTGTTTCATGGATGGACCATTTCTCCCTCTAAGGAGAAAAACAAAGAAACAAAATCCTGGATTATTATCTACTTTGGATGCACTAGCTGATGTCCCATGCGGCTGTAGCAGGGAGCAGTTGACCCATTCAGACGGGATTGTTAAATGCACTTTAAGAAAGGACCCTATATAAAGTGGGGGAAAGGTGAAACATCCAAGGCCTGGACGCAACAAAAAGCCCCTCCCAGCCCAGGTCTCGTGAAACCCGAGGAGGGAGGCTGTTGCCAGAGCCCAGAGAGCTGCGCCCTGGAACAGGAGATCCCAGGCCGGAGAGGAGATCGGCGCCAGAGGACGGCGCCAGAGAAGGCAGAGCAGCTCGGCCTCTCTGCTCCTATCCTCACACCTCCTGCTGGCTTTCCGGGACTAAAACCCCTCCGGAAGTCAGAAGGTAAGGACACCAGGTGACACTGTTCTTCTTGAGGCAAAGCAAGGTAAGAGTAATGAAGAGGGGAACCAGTGAGGCAAAGAAGAATGTCTCCCACAAGCGGTCAGGAAATAACGAATTGAGGTGGAATTCTCATTTGTTCTTTTATTGCATGGCAGTTAAGGACAAGAGAGGGAAAGTGATAGCTGGAAAAACTAGGCTCTGGGAAGGGTTTTATAGAATGGAACAATAAAGTACTCCTCAATGTTGCATTAGTAGAGAATAAAAAAAATGAAGAGTCAGTTAAAATTGAAAGATCAAAGTTACTATACGCTAAGAGTGGTGCAGGTACTCCAAGAACAGAGAGAAATGATGTAAGTAACCGACTCGGCCAACGTACACGTCTGATTCCCATAATGTCGTTCACCCTCGCGTCGCCCCCCGGGGCTATTCCCAGGTTCACGCCGAGGTTACTGCGCAGCCTGGTCACACCCACCCCGGTGAGAAGCTGCCCGTCATCCCGCAGCGGACTGGTAGCCGCAGCCTTACAGTGGCAAACGTTCTTCTTCGCAGGAGCTCCCAGTTTCCCTAGCACTGTATTATCATCTGGTTTTATTTCCACATTCATTGCACAGTGATGCTAACGTTCCTCTGTATTCAGAGAATATACATAGACCCACCACTAATCCCAGGTGGGTAATCCGCCTGCTTTCAGACCACTCTCTTGGTCTGCAGCACAGATGGGAGGCCTGGCAAGGCCTTGGGAGCACGGACGCTAGCCTTGCCTTCTTAGGCTTGGCTTTGCACTGGAAAAGAAACTTCCTAACCTCCTGCCCTCTCGCATACCAGCTCTCTTACTCCTGAGATTTTTCTGAGGCTTTTCAGAGTTATTTCAAAACTCCAAACATATGAATTGCAGTGTCCATTTAAGTTTTCAGGTTTTCTCCTCAAACAGTGAAAGTTTGTCACTGGTTTTTGCATTTTGGCTTTTGTGTGTGTGCGCCTCATACAGCATAATAGGAAGCTTTCAATTAAAATTTCTTAGAAGAGCTCTGGTTATTTCCAGTCACAGTAAAATGAATGCAAAGCAGCATGTACCAAAGGACAAAAAAAAAATGCCTGAAACATTGAAGGGGATCAATCAGAAACATCTATTTTTTCCTCCTAAAATTATGTTCTTTCTGGCTTTGTCTCAGAAAGAATGGATTTCTTTATATAACAGAACACAGAGAGAATGTGCAGACTTGTCCTATTTTCACAAACTCCTAAATCCTGTTAGGCCAGGATGACTGCCTTATTGTATAAAATATCTCCTTGAATCTGGGTTATTTCAAATAAAGGTCTTAATAAAAGCTCACAGAACTCTTCTGCCTCAGGAAAAATTGTTAATGAAAATGTAACAAAACACTTCCTCCCTCAGCCCCCACTAAGCCCTGAAAATGTAGACATGAAAATATATTAAGATGTCCCTGCCTAGCTGTGAGTAATGAGGCTTGGATATATACGTAGAGAATGAAATTAATAAACCTACATACAAGCATTTATCTGGGATGAAACCAAAGGTCTGAGAAAAACATCCCAAAATATCTGAATTCAACGGCCACAGCTTCGTTTAGTGGAAAGAGCATGACCTTTGGAATCAGACCTGATAAATCACTTTCTTGACAAGTAGGTGGAAATGATACCTACCTTGTAGGTTTGCTGTAAAGATGAGAGATATTTTACCAATTCATTCATTGAACATAATATATACTAGGTGCTTTTCTCTGGCTAAAGACATGGGGGTCTGTAAGGCACAGTCCTTGTACTGTGTACAGTAATACATAAAGTGGCCGACACACAAGGGTTGTTCCATAATAAACTGAGTACATTGTTGTTACCATTCAAGTAAATTATAGCTCCTTCCTTGTAACAAATCCAGAAGTATATTTCGTAAATTAATGCTTTGGGAAGGAAAGGTGTAAGCACTTACACCTCTGTTAATTGTTCCTAGTCCTTCAGGACAACTTCCCCACAGAGCCTGAGGCCCTCTCCAAGTCTCAAGTTCCCTTGCCCCAAGACATGCATGTTCACCAACATGCGCATGAATTTGGCACACAAAAGCTATCACCTAATAGATTATCACAATTTTGTCCATAATCTTAGGCTGTCTTGCTGGCAACATCTAATCTAGCTTTGTGACTTTAGGCAAATCAGTCAACCAAAAATTTACGTCCTTCTTCCTTTAAAGTGAAGTTACTACTACTTCTATTTAACATGTTTGAGGAAAAATGAGACAGTAAGACAAGTTTAAATATGTTCTTTAAAAAATTAATTGGTATTCATCATTCATAATATAACACTGTTCACTTGCTTACAGATGAGTGTATACTTAAACTATAAGAGAGTAGAAAATTATATTTCTTGGAACATTTGGGATGAAGATTCTTTTTTCCCTTGGAAACAAAATCCATTGAATTACACTCTGAAGAGACTATGTATGATAACAAAGCGTCTTTACAAATCCTGTCTTAGGAATTCTCTAACTCTTTATTAATAGTATGTGTTGGTTCAAAGCATTTACAATCATCTCTAAGCTCCAGAGACAGAAAAGGAGCTGCAAAATAGGGCTAGCTGCATGGTATCGTTTTCCTTGTGTGAGCTAGTTGGTGTATCGAGAGTCAACATCATGAGATTTTATAGGAGGGTTCTAGGAATAGCATTTAATACACTACAAAGTGAAATCAACTAGCTCCATTTTTGCATCCGTCTTTAAACATTAAACTACGAGGATAAACCTTCAAACACTATAGTTCTTTACTCCTTCTACTTAGTGCTATATATAAAATATTCTATATAGGTAAGAGACTGTCTAGAAAACCTGTTTCTGAAAATTAAGTTTAAAACATACATGATTTCAACACAGCCTGTGGAAAACAGCAATACACCAGGAGATTAAGTTCAAAACAGATGAGATTACCAGAGCTGTTAAAGGATCTAATAGCTTCCCCTGCTCTTCAAGGACACAGTGTAAACAAAAGGGAAGTGTCAATTACAGATAATTATGGGGTACCACAGTCATATTACTGAGTACCACCTTGAAATTTTGGAAGACAGATACGATTTCAGCATGGAAGGTAAAATTATTGCAGATTTAGGGTAGGGTTAATACACCTGGTTGTAAATGACAGAGGTAAAGTTGGTAAATAGAACAAATTATAGTGAGCTTATTTACTGTCCCTAACAGACTCAGCAAAGTGGAAAGGCCTCTTTTCTTTTTTTAGGAATTTCAAATTTTTATTAGAAGTATCAACTTATGTGAATATTTCAAGACATATTTTGTTTTGTTTTGTTTGCTTACTCTGAATAAATTCAGCAATTGACCGAATGGTAGAGATATGCTTGCTAGTGTATACTGTCAATTATTTCTAGAACTGATCTTCCATTGCAATAAATGGTGATAAATAAAAGGAATTCATTCTTATTGAATAATGCAGGCATTGTGCTAACAATTTGCATTTGTTATGCTAGCATTTTTTTTTAATCACTGTTTAGACTTATAGTTTAGAAATACTTGAAAGAAAATACAATTGTGCATGAGGAGCTCTGTGCCATTACTTTGACTGTTAACAGGTATTAAGGCATTAATAAGACTTTCTGTAATGACTGGGGGTTAAAAACCTTGAGTGAACATAAACTATTTAGAACAGAGGATGTTTAGTAGAGGGACAGAATTAAATATTTAGGTCATATCAGAAAATGTCCAAAACATACCATCCTAGACAGCTGAGACAGTCTATAAATAATCTTATGACATATTTTCACTTTATAATATGAGGAAATATAAAGCAGAGATATTAATGACTGGCCTGCCTTCTCACAGGACTAGAAGCCCGAATTCCTTGTTTTTAAAATCCAAAATCTATTTTAATTCCACATTAGACTTTGCTTAGACTTGGAATGAGTGACAAGAGGAAGAGAACAAATTAGGGGGTGGTAGACTGTCAGGACTAAGTCTGCACTTTACCCAACGCCAGTTCTGCTTCATTCACTAGCACCTGCGGCATTGGGGCGGCATATTTATTAACGGAAATTTGCAAATGTAAAGAAATCGAAGTGTTGAGAATTTTATTCTCTCTATGCTTTTTTTTGTTACACAGACTTCCTTTTTACAAAGGCCCATTCTTTCCTTCTATTCTTTTCCACTTTTTATTCACTTCTAGTTAATTAAATATCGCCTCACAAGAAATTTTTTCCCAAAATGGTCTCACATTGGCAAAAGCTGCTTAATTTGCAATAGAATTCTTAGAGTTTTGAGAGAGAGTAAACCTCAGTTTACACTATATCCATTTAAGTATTACGGATACCAATAATATATGTAAAAAAAGAGATATATTCTCATTCTACAGTATCTTTTTTAAATTACCTTGTATGTTTAAATGATTTCCAGATAGTATCTTATATAATTAGGAATACTTCAAGAAATATATGTTGCTGTTTTTGTTGTTTAATAACAGTAACTTTGACCTAGTATATACACATAGAGAATAGCACCTCGCTATGGTTTAAACCACTTAAATGAGTTGCTTGCTCGGCCTTCTCTGCTATCGAAAGTCCAGTATGTGGCTACAATAAAATAGCAAAATAGCTCTTGAAAATTCTTTCATTCTGGTATTTAAAAAAATGTATTTTAAAATGAATATTCCCATGAATGAGCCAATATTTCTTCAATGGTATTCATAATAAAATACTAACTTTTCATGAGAAAATAGAGCTCTAGACTTGAAATCAGAAGATCTAGAATAAAGTTCTGCTTATGCCACTTAACGATTTGGCAGATTACTTAAAACACCCAAGCCACTCTTTTCTCATCTGTGAAATGGGGATATACCAACCTTATTTCTTGTTGTAGAATGACTGTGTTAGTTAACTGTAAGGTTTTCTTAAAATATACTTGCCTAAAAATATATGACAAATTGATGGAGGTGTAGATACAGGTATGTGTATAAATGTGTGCATGTAGATAAGGCATACACATTTTTCAAAGATAAAATATATATGTAAACAATTTTTCTGAGGGAAAAAAAAATGTGGGAAGAGCAATGCATACCTTACTGGAGAATAAAGCACCAGAGTGTGAAAAAAGAAAGCGATGGAAGATAAAAATAAAACAATTTTACAATACACCTAGTTGGAGCACTTTAGCTAAAGAGAGAGCAAGACACACACAATTTTGTTAAAGTGAAATTAACAATAAATCTTTATATTGTTTTAAATTTAATGAAGAGAATATGTCACAGTAAATACAAAGGATTAGCTTATTTCTATAAATATTTCAGCCATATTAGTTTATAAAATCTCACCATGTTTAAGAAACAAAATTGAAAATATTGAGGTTGTTATTATCACTTTTAATACTATATTTTAATTTTTAATTTTATTAACTCTTTGCTTAAAGGAAATCAGAACTATTCCACTTTCTTCCACTTTCATCTCCCATTATTGCTTGCCTAGATGATTTTTCCTGCTGCTTTTCTTTTCTTCTTTTTTCTTTCTTTCTTTCCTTCCTTCCTTCTTTTTTCTTTCTCTCTTTCTTTCTGTCATTAGTATAGCTTCTATATCCTCTGCCACACTCCTTAAAATATTTTAGAAAGGCTATTTCTTCTATACACAAATGTACTCTTTCAGGGAACTTTTTCTTTTTCCCCTAGATCCTTTAAGAATTTTTCTATATCCTTGAAATGGCTTAAAAGGGGTATACCGGTGTATCAATTTATCAATATTTCTAGAAATATAGGATGCTCTTTTGATCCACAGATTTATTCTTCTGTCATTTCAGAGAAATACCTTTATATTTTAGATGGATGTTATCCTCTATTCTGTTGTATTTACTTTTTCAGAGCCATCTATTATATCAGATCATATTTTTCAGTTCTATTCATCTATCCTTGTTTACTATTTACAACTTTCCTTTCTATATTATCCTAAACCTTTCTTCCCTCTAGGTCAATAATAGTGATTTCTATCTTATTTAATTCTGTTCCATAATGTTTCTAATTCACTGAAAGTTTTAAAATAGGATATTTGTGTTTTACCCTGTAATCCCTATTTCACCTCATCTATTATTTTGTCATTTCGTTTTTGAACTTTGACCTCTACATTCCTTCATCCCTTCTTCCTCTTCTTTCTATTCTAATACTGTAGATAAGTGCCATATTATAGGGAAAATATCTTCTCTAGTTTAGATTAACTTTTATTCTTTTAACACAACCAAGCATAAGTTTCAGGACACTAAGAGACAGATCAAACATTTTTCTACTGCCCATTTACTCTCTTCCAAACCAAAGTACAAAATACCCTCATGAGACCTCTCTCTGTGTGTTGTCTTTTCAGTTCAAAGGCTCAAGCAGACCTGGAGCTGCTGGTCCTACCCTTGTGGGACACAGAGGTTTCTGTCCTCATCCAGGCACCTGCTTTACATGACAAAGGCATGTGAAATGTAAGGAAGGGCCGTCATTGTTAGCGGTGACTCACAATTCCGGTAACCGTCCTTTGAGACCACCTCAGTAGATGGGCCTCTTTCCTCCTCTAGTAGAAACATTAAAAAGTAAGCTGAAGCAGCCTTTGAACAGGAGAAATGTATCAAGAACTTCACAAGCACCACACTGTGAAGCATGTGAATTCAACCTCCGAAGAAAGAAACAAGCAATGTGATGACCTGAGAACTCTCATTAGCAAGTTTTTAATTCCACCTTTCACGTTTAGCGTGTTGGAGTTTTAAGGCCAATAAAAGAGGAATATGACCCATAAAAGTGAATTTCTCTCAGAAAAATGTGTCCTGCCCTTTCATTTCATTATGCTCATTTGTGTGGTCTGTTCTGTTTATGACTTCTATGGGCTGCAAGTGGCGTAAGAGAATTTTCCTTGACTCTTTCCTTACCATGTTGGCACCTCATTCTTCCACCCATCCCAGGTATGGTTTGAAAGACGGAGCAATAGTTCTGCCCACTTTTGTATAGCTTTGGAGGAAAGAGAGAGCTGTTCTGTACATAGGTTGGCCACCCTATTTGACAAGGGTTTCCTTTCTCTTTCGAGATTTTATTAAATGCTTTTTTTTTTTTGCCAGCATTCCCTCCATCCAGCCAAGATAGGTCTTATTCCTATGAAAAGATACTGTCAGCTTTGGATTTTTCTCCTACTTCATCTTGGAGTTTCAGGAAATAGGGAGCCTGGGCTGTTTTTCGTGATTCTCCTGAAACCCTCAGATCTTCCTAGTGATGAGCCAAAGCTGCCACTCTCAGGGGTTTAGTGTGACCTTCCTGAGGCTGCCAACTCTCACCGTTCATCCACTTCTCTGCAGTGGGGAGTTCGTAAAAATATTCAGAGTTTTGTTAACTCATCCCTCTTTCCCAGCAAGATGTGGTGGTCTGTGAGGTGTGGTCAGGAATGCTGCAAAGCAGTCTGCCCAGAACCTACCTTTCCATTCCTGGACACCAGTTTTGGGATTTTTCTGGCAGGAGGCTGTAGCCTATTCCTTGTTTGATTGTAACCTGCTAAATACTTTCCTAAATTTTACTTTTTCCCCTTAACTTCTCTAGATATTAAAGAAAACAGATTCTAAGATGTGTCCTATTTTCCCATTTTTATATAGAAGATTCATTTTCCTTGGAAGGTTTTTAAAATAAAATAGACTGATTTGAAGAGGCTTGTTTATACTTATTTTAAATGGTTAAATAATCAGAACTGGATGCTCACTTGCAAGTAAAAAGAAATAAATGATATTTTTCCATTACTATCTGTCAAAAATGTGTAAACAAAATGTGAGTGGATAGTTGCAGTGTATATTTATGACAGTAAAATGTTTATACCAAATCATTGAGAGGTGTCATAGTTAAGAGACCATATGGCATTTCTAAATAATAATGTTAAAAGGCCACATGTCATTGGCTAAATTCACTAATGGTTTTTCTAGTTTGTAGATACTATTTCACATAAAAGAATTTTGATTCATAAATTTTATCAACTATTTTTCTATTCTCTATCTCATTAATTTTAGTGTATGTATTCTCCCTTATATTTAAATTTTTTGCTGCTATTTTTTGTAGCTTTTGGAGCTGGAAGTTTAAATCAATTATATTTTTTGTTGATTGTTAATGCATGTGAATTTTCTTCTGATCATTGCTTTCAATGATATAGATGTTTAAGGCTATTGATTGTCATCTGAACATTTCTTTAACTATAATAAATTCTGATACATGGTATTTATATCATTATTTTTCACAACTTGTATTTTTTATTGTATTTTGGCATTCACCCAAGAATTGTTTAATTGAAGGCTTCTTTTTGTGATCAGTGTTTTTAATAGCTTCATTCTCTAGGACTTACTGATGTCTTTTTTGTAACTCACAATACATGATCAATTTTTGTGAAGTGCCATATATAACTGATATTTTCTCTTTTATCATGATGTAGTGTTTAATATATACCATGAGATCTGTTTTATTGATTATGGTCTTTCAATACTACATATCTTTACTTATTTTAGTCTACTGGGCCTGCCTTGTACTATAAATATTATGCTTAAGTCTAGTATTATTCTCTTTATTCTACCTTATATCTCCTACATCTTTTTTTTTTTTCATCATGACCAAGTGGGACCCATTCCAGGGATGCACAGATGGCAACATTCATAAACCAATCAATCATACACACTAACAAAAAGGATAAAAACCACATGATCATCTCAATAAATGCCGAAAAAGCATTTGACAAAACCCAACATCTGTTCATGACAAAAACTAAAAAAATAGGTATAGAGTGGACATACCCCAACACAACAAAGGGCATATACAAAGAACCCACAGTCAACATCACACCCAACAGCAAAAAGCTGAAAGCTTTCCTCCAAGATCAGGAAGAAGACAAGGATGCCTACTCTCCCACTTTTATTCAACATAACACTGGAAGTCCCAGCCACAGCAATCAAACAACAGAAATAAACAAAAGGCATCCAGATTGGCAAGGAAAAAGCCAAATGGCCATCACCTGCAGGTGACACATTACACACAAAAAACCCCAAAGAATACACCCCAAAACCACTAGAATAACTGAAATCAGCAAAGTTGCAGGATACAAAACCAACACACAGAAATCTGCTGCACTCCCACACACCAACAATGAACTAGCAGAAAGAGAAATCAGGAAAACTTCGTTTCCAATTGCATCAAAAAGAATAACACCCAGGAACAAACCTAACCAAGGAGGTGAAAGACCCACACTCTGAAAACTAGAAGACACTCTCGAGAAAAACCAAAGAAGGCACATAGGTGCTCATATTTTGGGTGCATAGATATTTATGACTATCCTCTTGTTGGACTGACCCCTTTGTCATTATGGAATGTCCTTTGTCTGTTATTACTTTCTTTGTTTTGAAGTCTATTCTGTCTGATACGAGTACTGCAATTCCTGCTTTTTCCCCCCTATTAATTGCGTGAAATATCTTTTTCCATCCCTTCACTTTTAGTCTGTGTATGTCCTTGGGTTTGAAGTGAGTTTCTTGTAGGTAGCATATAGATGGGTGTCGGGTTTTTTTTATCTATTCCGTAACTCCATGTCTTTTGATTGGTGCATTCAGACCATTTACATTTATGGTGATTATTGATAATACTATTGCCATTGCAGGCTTTAAATTCATGGTTACCAGAGGTTCAAGGGCAGCTTTATTGTCTAACAGTCTAACTTAAATTGTTTATTACACTTTTTGAAACACAATTTAAAGGCTTTTTTTCCTACTCCCTTCTTTTTCTTCCTCTTCCACTCTTCATATATTAAGTGTAATATTCTGTACTTTTTGTATCCTTTTACTGACTTTGGGGGAAGTTGATTTAATTTTGCATTTGCTTAGTAATTAATTGGTGTACTTCCTTTACTGTGGTTTTATCTTCTCTGGTGACAGCTATTTAGCCTTAGGAGCACTTCCGTCTACAGCCCCTTTAAAATTACACTGTACAGGTGGTTTGTGTTGTACAACTTTTGCTTATCTTCAGATTGTTTAATCCCTACTTCAAATTTAAATGATAATTTTTCTGGGTACAGTATTCTTGGTCCAAGGCCCTTCTGCTTCATTGCATTAAATATATCATGCCACTCCCTTCTGTCCTGTAAGGTTTCTGTTGAGAAGTCTGATGATAGCCTGATGGGTTTTCCTTTGTATGTGATCTTTCTTCTCTCTCTGGCTGCTTTTAATACTCGGTCCTTGTCCTTAATCTTTGTCATTTTTATTATTATAAGTCTTGGTGTGGTCTTCCTTCGGTCCCTTGTGTTGGGAGATCTCTGCACAAGCATGGCCTGAAAAAGTATTTCCTTCCCCATATTGAGGAAGTTTTCAGCAATTATTTCCTCAAAGAGACTTTCTATCCCTTTTTCTCTCTCTTCTACTATAGGTACTACTATAATGTGAATATTGTTCCGTTTGGATTGGTCACACAGTTCTCTTACTATTCTTTCATTCCTAGAGATCCTTTTTTCTCTCTGTGCCTTAGGTTCCTTGAATTCTTTTTCTTTAATTTCTATTTCATTTACCATCTCCTGTACCTCATCTAATCTGCTTTTAAATCCCTCCACTGTATGTTTCGTGTCAGATAGTGTATTTTTCAAAGCTTTCATCTTTTTCCTGAAGTCCTCCCTGAGATCTTGAATATTTTTCTGTAGCTCTGTGAGCAGGTTTATGAGTTTTATTTTGAAATCTTATCAAGAAGCTTTGTGGTTTCAGTTTCAATTGGCACTCTTTCTGATGTTCGACAGATTTTGGTTCGTACAAGATTCTTTTGCCGTTTTATATTTCTAATGATTACTATGGAATAATAACTTTGTGTAGGTGGTGCCCTTTAGTGCCCAGAAGCACTATTCTCTGTAGCTGCCCAGTACCTGGAGCGGTAGCAGGTTTTGCAGGTGTGTGACTCTGGTGCCTGCCGGGAGGAAAGAGCTCTTTCCTGCTTCCCAACTGCAGTGCCTGCCCCCACTGCCAAGGCCAGTGGGCCACGTGTGCAGGAGGAGCCTCTGCTTTATGCCCTTGTAGCTGCTGTAGGTGGGGCCACAGTCTGGCTGTCCTGGCGTGATGGCAGGTGCAGTGGATGAGCAGACTGGGGCCTGCCTGGAGGGAGGAGTGGTAGGATGTGTACTGCAGTGGGGCCTGGGTGCTGTGTTGTCAGTCAGGGGAATGGAGCACTTGAAGGTCCTGAATGTTCCCAACCTGCTGGGCTGAGAGTATAGGACGACTTTGTCCACCTGCCCTTTTTCCTGAGCAGCAAGTTCTGTGTAATCCTTGTCCCTTTAGCACCCCTCTTGCTGTTTGGAAGTCTTTCAAAGTGCCCACCTTTATTTTGTCCTGGAGTGGCTGGCTGTGGGTGCCTGTTCTCCACAAGCAGCTGGAATCTCAGTCTATCCCAGTATTCCACCTGTCTTTGCTTTCCAACTCACCTAATCTCCAGAACTCCAGGTATTGTCAGTTTGTGCTGCTGGAGCAGATCTCTAGGGCTGGATGTTTAGAAGTCCTGGGCTTCTACTCCTTGCTCACTCCATTTCTCTTCCTCCCACCTGTAAGCTAGGGCAGGGGGGTGGGGTGGGCTTGGGTCCCACCAGATCGCGGCTTTGCTTCTTTGCCCCTTTCTCTGAGGTTTTCCCTAGATGTAGGCAGTCTGTACCAGTCTTTAGGTCGCTCTTTCAGGATTAGTTGTATTTGCTGGTTTTTGTGTTATATGTGGCTTCAGGAGGAGGTTTCTGCCTCACTTCTCACGCCACCATCTTTTTTCTCCTATAATAAACCCTTTAATCACACAGTACCTTTTATTATTGGACTTCAAAATTTGGAGATGAGTCAAAGACACTAGACTCTTTGCTTTAGGCTCTAGATAGAGTCAAGTTCTCTCAAACAGCTCCAATGTGCCATTCAATTAAGGCAGTAATTGGACATGATTTGTTTCAGAGGAGTAGGAAATGGGGCCACATGAGTCCAGTGGGAAATGGCTGGTTTGTCAAAGCTAAGAAACACTCCAGGGCACAGGACACACAGCCCGTGCTGAGAATGAATCCAACTTCGAGCTTTAGGCTGACTGAAGTTTTGTTCCCTTTATCCATAAATAAGCATGGCTATGTTCCAATGAAACTTCAGTTTACTGGTTTCAGCAGTCATTTAAAAATTAACAAATCTGAGTAAGAGGGGACTGGACAGAAGTGGGGTGGTGGGAAATACACCTTCCATTGCCTTCACAGTGGCAGCTAGGCCAACAGGTGGAGCAGAACCTTTACCGGTTTAATAAAGGATTCCGTAAAGGATACAAGTTAACAGCCAGATGAAGAGAGACAGAGGGTATTTCCGAATAAAGGAGAAGCTTCTGTCCTCGTGGAGCTCGGGTCCCGGCTCCGTGGCACGTGGAGGAGCTCCGGCTCCCCAGGCAGAGCAGCAGGATCCAAGAGCCTCCTACATCTTTACATCTTATTTTGTGGTTTCACCCTTATTTCAGTAGTACATAGGTTCTTGTAATTGTTGTAACATCATTATAATTTGTGTTTTTAGCTTTTTACAATGTCTTTTTTTTTGTTTGATCACAACTCTGCATTTGTTTAATTATTGTACATATTATATTTATTGTATTTCTCCACTCAGTATCTTCTACTTTTTAAATTCATAATTAAGAAAGATTTGTAGCTTTATTTTAATGATTTTCTTTTTATTTATACCTTTTATAATGCTTGCTTTTCTTAACCACTTACTGATTTGTCAATTTTAAATTGTGTCCTTTGTTACCTGCCCATTTATCTATATAAAAATCAATAATCTCATTCTCCTTTTCCCTCTCCCTTCTCTACCCATTCAGTTTTAGTTTCACCCCTTATACTCTGTCAGAACACATAATACATGCTGATCTTCTACCATCTATGTCCTCATTCTTGTTTGAGTCTCAGCTTTACAATTAAATATATTAAATACTATCAGCCCATTTGCTGAATTTTCTCTAGTATCTCTCTGGTTTGATGAAATGCAGCCTTTCACATACTTCTTGGAAATTCAACCTTTGAATAGTATTTCTGGGTTCCTTTATGCTCTAAACTACAGGCTTAGCTAGATATAAAATCCTTGGCTTTCCATTTATTTTCTTGAGTTTCTTGAGAGTGAAGCTAACATCCAGCTACTGTGTACTATCTATGAACATTGGCCTTGATTATTATGATTTAACTACAGCTGGAAAATGTGTATTTCAGTTTTTAAAACATATAGAGGACAACTCCGTTTTTGTTCCCTAGTATTAGTTTTTTGATGGAAAGAGAATAAGGCAAGATATGGTATTGATAGATATTTTGCCACATGTCAGGGTACATTTTGGCAAAAAAATCTAAATTAATTTAATCAAACAGCTAATCCAGGAAAGAAATACATCAAAACAACATATTCTGAAAGTGAAAAATTATATCAAAATGACTGAAATATAATATTTTTACAGTTTTGCACATAATGCTTTGCTATTTCAGTTTCCTCTCAAAGATCGCTCAGCTGTATTCTCCAATGGTCATTTTCAAAGCATGGTTCAGAAACCCCTTGGGTCCCCAAAACTGTTTAAGGGCATCTATGAGGTCAAAGTTATTTTTCAAGTGTATAAAGATATTATTTACTTTTTTGCTGTGTTGACATTTACAGTGATAATGCAAAAGCAATGATACCGAAAACTGCTGGTGACTTAGCACAAATCAAGTTAATGGCACCAAACTGTACTAACTGTCACTGTATTTGCTTTTTTTACCATCATGCACTTATAGGGAAGGAATTGCCAATTTCACTTAAGAATATCCTTGATGAATAATTTTAAATTGTTGTGATTAAACCTCAACCCTTAAGTACATGTGTTTGTAGTATTCTGAATGATGATATAGGAAATACACAAAAGCATTGCTGCTGCACAAAAAATGTGGCGGTTGAGTTGAAGAAATAATTGTGTACAATTTTTTTTAGTTTCAAGCCTTTCTTTTATAAGAAACACCATTTTTGCTTGAAAGAACAATTGACAAATTCTGCTTGTTCTCAGAAATTAACAAAGTGAGCTTGTCCCTTTAAGAAAAATAATTGATGATAGTTCACAATGATAAAATTCCGCTTTTAAGTGAAAATATAATTTTGGAAACCTTGTATCTGCCTCCCTGAGCTTGACAGTTTCTCACTATTTAAAGACCTTTTTAATGATATTGATGGTGATATTAATAAATGTGTTTTTAATATTGTATTTCTAGTATTAATAGTTGTAATCCACACAAAGATTCTTTAAGGACTCTCACATTTTTTAAGAGTGTAAAGAAGTCCTGAGGCCAAAATATTCCAGAACAAATGATCTACACCCATATTTAAAGACCTTCAATAGATTCCTATTTTTCTAAAGGTAAAAACCAGATTCTTAAAATGGTGCCAATTAGCAATATGTTGTAATCTTATGGACATTTACTTTTTCCTTATTGCCATGATGTTCCCTTTCTGAACACAACATTCCTTCTCTTTTGAAAGTACTTCCCCATCAATTTCACCTAGTTACTTCTTTCTCATCCTTCTGGTTTCAGCTTAAGCAGCACTTCCCCAGGCTCTCTTGTAACCATGCTTTTGTACTTCATAACCTTTTCTCACTTTATAATTATACATTTATTGGTGAAAATATTTCATTCATGGATTTCTTCTCAATAGACAAAAAAACATAAAACCAATAAGCATGTGTTTTGGCTCACCATTGTATGCATTCATCCTAACAGAGTGCCTATCATTGAGGTTAGTGTGGGAATAAATATTTGTTGATGAATGAGTAAGAGGATGAGCATATGAGTTGATAGAGGAAAGGGGGAAACAATAAAGAATATGACATAGCATGAATAGCATCTTTAGAAATGTATAAAGATCCAAGATAAACACTAGAGAGAAATACACTTATTCATTTACATCTCTCATTGTATCTTTCCTTATGCCTTGTGCCATTTTATTACTCCCTATTCTTGGCTATTTCCTTTACAAACGAAATAGCAAGGAAGCAGAAATAATATAAAATGACATTAGCTGTGTTAGTAAGTGTTCTTGAGCAAGTCTGGTCATCAACAATTGTTGGCAAACAATTTCTTGTATTTCACATGACTTATTATTTCCTTTAAATTATATTGGAATTCCATTCTTTTTATGTATATCTGTCTTCCTGTAGTCTCCTCTATTACTTCTTTTGCCTTGAAAATCTACAGTTGAGTAACACTCGTCTACTTGCATTTCCTCCATACCTCCCTTCTTACTAGCTTATCATACTCACCATACTTGTCCTAGTGTGTAATTTACAGTCTTGCCATAAGACCTTTCACTCCTTAAGAGCTTGGACTGTATTTCATGCGCCTGTGTATCTTCAGGACACAATAATATGTTTAGCACTTCATAAACACTTAAATAAATGTTTGAATGAATTATTGAAGTAAACATTTCATAAATGGCATTCCATATTCCTTAACATTTTTATTAAATTCTTCCAGTTAAAACTCAGGTAATGGGAGAAATCAAGATTGCATTGAAGAAGGAAATGAAGACAGACGGTGAACAACTAATAGTTGAAATTCTGCAATGCAGAAATATCACCTACAAATTTAAATCTCCTGATCACTTACCAGGTGTGTAATTTTTTGATAATAACAGTATAGGAATTTTTCAGGTATATGTCCTAAATAGTTTAGAAAATGCAAACTAAAATTTGGGTAATATATCAATCATATCTGAAAAATGTGAAATAAAATTAGTTTCTCTTATATAGCACATGTTGATGTTTTACTAGTTTTTAGCTAGATTTTCAACATGTAAACTTAGAATGATGTTTTCAACATGGAAAACAAATTTAACTTGCCAAGAAAATTGATGTATCTTTTAATCACTTTATGTTGTCTGAAACAAATTAAACACAGTCTGCAAGTCTTTTGTATAAAATGTAAGTGAGCTTTCAGGATACAATTATAATTCAGCAAAAAATTCTATGATTAATGGGCACTTGACAAGATGAATTCTTATTTTCAGATTTATATGTAAAAATATATGTGATAAACATCTCTACCCAAAAAAAGGTGATCAAGAAAAAAACAAGAGTATGTAGACATGACCGAGAGCCTTCATTCAATGAAACTTTTAGATTCAGCCTAAGTCCTGCTGGACATTCTCTTCAGGTAACTCTGTATTACAGTTATTTTTTTTAATTTTTCATTCATATAGTACTTATTTTCCATCCAGCTATTCAATATGTATATATTGATCATATACTCGTGATATTTTACAAGTTAGTTAATTCTTAGAGCTATCTTCCCAGCGACCCTTTAGAATTCCACAGCCCATCCAACTAGCTAATTGCTACCACATCTATTCTGTCTGCACGGTTTATTTTATATAGATTTCTCTCCATGCTCACTGCCACTAATCCTCCTTGGATCTCATCTTTGTTACTCAAGTTACTTCAGCAGTACACCTGGCCCACTGGCCATCAGTATCTTAACCCTTCCAATTCATTTCATCACGCTGCTGGCAGATGGATCTTTTAAAAACACTGGCTAGGTTACATTGAAGCCCTTCAATAATTCGCCATAACCCTGACTTGTTCGGAGTCCGTAGGTGAGTTCTAATTGTATTGATTTCATCTCATCTCCTTGCATACTTACCCACACACTCTGTACTCCTGTCACACCAGAATCTTTTCAAATCAGGTTAAGACTCCAAATCTTTGTTCATATTTGCCCTCCCTTTCAATCTGTCTGTCTCTTCGCCATCTGTCTCTATCCATCGTAATACTTCCCATCTTTCGGTGTAAACTCAGCCCTTTACTGATGATCCTAAGTGTAATTCATCACACCTTTTTCACATAACAGTTTGCTTATCTTCTGAGCCTATCAATCCTAATCTGTCCTGTCCAATGATTAATAAATTTACCTATCACTGCTTCTATATTATCAGCTTCTCTAGGGAAGGCCTAGTTTTCGATGCTGTTTGCTCTACAGCCTAACACAGTGTTTCTACATAGTATTTCCTCAATAGATGTAGAGACAAAGAATTAAAGAGGAAAAAGTAAGGGAGAGGGAATAGATGAAAAAATACGGAAAGAGTAGACCACGCTACTGGCGTTTAAAGGCCTGCACTAGAGACAAATATAAAAGGTATTACAAAGCAAACACTGCATGGAGAGGATTAACTGACGTTAGAATGGAAGGGAATAAAAATACTAAAGGGAAGTCTGAAGTCTGTGTGAACAAATGTGTCATTCACAGAGTTAAAGTAGTTAGAGAGGGAACCTAGAAGAAGAAAGATCATGCATGCATTTGTCTGAAACATGATAAATGTGGTAAGAAGGCATGATATAAGTGAAAATGTACAATACTATTTGAAATCCCAAAACCAGAGGCCGGAAGAGAAAGTCATAACTGGAAATGTAGATTTTGAAGTCAGAAACTTAAATGTAAACTTTTAGCCAGGAATAAAGATGAATTCTCTGAAGAAAAGAAAAAGCTGATTGTCAAGGATTAATGTTCAGCTCCACCAAATGGTCTTTCCCTTTCTTTCATATGGCAAGAAAGCACTCTGCAAGTGCATACTATAGCAAAATCACCAGTAAATCAAGGGCTAAACAAAATCAGGGTTGTGTTTGTTCTATCTGCCTTGTGAACTCATTTTTACTCAGCACTCAGACACTTTTGTATTTGAGTTAACATTTCACAAACGAGTAAAAAATGTACTTAGCAAAGTTCTTTTGTGATACTTTCCATCAGTTTAAGCATAGCTCTACTTAGAATTAACTGGTGAATACATGTCTTACTTAGAATTCTCATATCCTCTAGGACATGTCTTTTTCTTAGGGAAATGTTGATGTGATTAATTCATGTTATGCACATATTTGAAGACATAGTGGGGATTAGTTCTCTTACAAGGACACCTGCTGTGTCTTCTCACCCTTTCTTATCTGTGTTATTTCTTTGATGATTGGATTAAAAGAGGTTGAAAAATATACACCTGTATGTGTAATTTTGGCTATTTTTTCTAGATTTTACTTTTCTCCAATGGAGGGAAGTTTATGAAAAAGACCTTGATTGGCGAAGCCTGTATCTGGCTTGACAAAGTGGATCTCAGAAAAAGAATAGTCAACTGGCACAAACTTTTGGTCAGTCCTACTCAAACTCATTGAAGAACTATGTCTGCTCAGGGTATAGAAACTTACTCTAAATAATTTCAGATCAGGACTACAGCTGGAGACCACTGTACTATGTTTTCAGAGTAAATGTGACAGGAGAAACAACAGGTAGAAACATAGTTAAAGCCTTATAAATGTGTTGTGGAACATAGAAGAAAGAAAAAAACTCAAATAAAAAGTTCATATATTAAGGACAAAAAAAAAAAAAAAACAAGCTCTGAGACCCTGTATTTCTCATGGCTGTCAAGAAAAATAGAGAGAAAAATGTTGACTACTTAATGCAAAAATCTTGGCACAGAGTTGAGCTGTCACTAAAGGCAGAGACTCAAAGATTAATATGGTTTCTAATGCAAAAGTCCTCCTTTATACAAAAGAACCTTGGTTGAAAGGCAAGAACTGATGTAACAAATCTATTTTCAAAAGTCTAAAAATCTATCTTACTCATCTTCTCAGACAACTTAATGTTTTGAGATTCTGACAAAAAAATACATCTACAATATGTGTCCAAGGCTAGAAGTAAGGTGGTTGTGTTCAAAAGAAAAGAACTGGACATGTAGAAGTTATGGCTTTTAGACCATATGGTACAGTTTTTCTCTGTGTCTAAACGTTACAAGGGTGAACAACACCAGTTTTGGAAATCCATGTTGTAAAAGCACATTTGTATAACTTGAAATAATGTAGAGTGAAGATAATACTAAGTGGAAATGGAATTACATTTATCTAGAAATAAAGCCGTGACTGGCTAACAAAGAATGTTGTCCCATAACACATAGCAACCTTAGTTGAAAATATCAAAATCTCCATAATTTACTCTTAAGCCAAGACATATTCAGTCTACATACCAAAGGACATAGATTAAATTGGTATGTTCTAGGAAGCATGATAACTTGTTCTTTGTGGAACTGCAAATAAATGTGTTATCCCACACATTTCCTCTCTCCAGAGTGATGTACTGACAGAGAGAAAATTCTTCCTCTGGCAAACAGGTAACATTGGTCTGTGACACTCATTAAATTGGTATTATTTCCTGCTCTTCCATAATTTTAATTTCCCTTAACACATTAACTGATTGTATAATGAAAACCCTGACACCAAAGTCCACTTCCCTCTAGTACTCCATTGTCCTCTTTTAGTGATGACATCACAGTGAGATCAAGTTCATCAATGTTGGGAAAATATGTGAAAAATCAATATTATATTGAAGTTACAATATAATTTGAGCTATTTTAATAATACAGAATAAAAGGGCCAATGTCTAAGTCATTAAAAGGAAGCATCCTCTTCTCCATCAACCAACAATACTAACAAAGGAAGTAACATGGGGTTGTAGGAAACACACTCAGCTGGGATAAAAAGCCTGGCTTCTGATCTGGGTCCTGCCAATGACTGTGTCACCTTGGGCATGGCACTTAAACTCAACATTTCCCCAGTTTTCTTATTTGTACGATAAAAATAATTATCTATTCCGAGCCTTCCTAATGCAATGTTGGGACGATGAAACTAAGTGATCATAGAGAGAAGATGAAAGCACATTTCCAAATAGACTTTTATACACATAAGTGAGGAATAATTATTATGCAGCATTTTACTTCGCAAATTTTATATGTGAGAAGGCACTCCGCAAACCAATGGCAAGCATTGACATGGATAAAAGCAGTATATTAGCTCCAAAACTGATTTTTCTTTAAAATGGAAACTGTCATTTAATTTGAGAAAAAGGTGAAGAATTAAAAGAAAATGATTTGCAAACTGGGTTATTATAAATTAAATGAATTATACTGTTCTTATCCTATTCCCATATCCTACCCCAAAATAAATTAAATTGTTTCTCAAGTCATTTTGAGTTTAGAAAGTGCTTTTTTATTCAAGGGTGAGGTTTTAGTGGGTTTAGATAAATCACCTCCAAATAAATTGGTTGGATACTGAATTTTCTCATATTTAAAGGAAACCATACCTTAAATTTGAGAGGAACTGATTAAATGTAAAACATTAAAAATAAAAGAATATCTAATAAATCCCAGGCCATATATCTTTATTATAGTCATAAAGAAATACCAATTCAATTTTCCCCAATCTAAGAAAGGTGACAGTCACTTTTTCCCCCCCTCCCTTGACAACACAGTCATTTACCATTGATATTGCTCTAACACGAGCATGTGAAGAGAGATCTCTAAAGATTTCATATTGCTAGGACTTTATTTTTAGAGACGACTAGATCTGCTGATGGTTGCCATGGATATTTCCAGCAAAGTTAGCACTTTAGGAACTTATAATCATCACTCAGCATTGGGGAAGAAAAAGCTTCAGGAAAATCTCCTATTGACATAAAAAGGCTCTGCTATTTGCCCTTAAAAGGAAACTCTGGCTCACCTTAGATCCTCTTCTGCAGCACTTACATCCAAAGGTGTGCATGAGAGGTTGATGTGCATGAGAGGTTGTATGACCAGTTACTTTACTTCATTCCAGTTGCAATTTTTTTTAGAATAATCCAAATGGAGGTGCCACCGAAACAAAGATCATCCCTTGGTACCTATCTGACCCAAAAGAGTGGGAGTCTTTCCACTATAGGTGCCCCTCTGTTGCAAGGCACTAGCCATGGGGCCAGATCAATCAAGAGAGTTAACGATAGGGCTTCTTTTTGTGCACCAGCATCCCCCTAAGGAGAATATAAGATCCTGCCAAAGTGTGCCAAGTTTGCAGCTGACCAAACTCCTAGGTTGTACTGGAATTATTCTATGCAACACTAATCCTTAAACGAATGCATTTCTTCTAAATGATGTTGATAACCCTTCTTACAACAAAACAAGTTCTTTTTTAATTGCAAATAGGGCTCTTGGTATTTTTTACTTTTTTGTATATATCACAGCACATGATTTTCCACTTTTTATTTCATTTTATTTTATTGGAATCAGCTTTTTTTTAATCCAACTAGCGACAAAGTTTGTAATCTCTAAATAACATGTGATTAGTCCAATTACAGCACCTACACCTATACCTTGAGAAGCATTATCATGTTTCCCACAGTTAACTGAGTCATCAGAGA
The DNA here is from genome assembly GCA_029783875.1 of Phataginus tricuspis. Lineage (NCBI taxonomy): Eukaryota > Metazoa > Chordata > Mammalia > Pholidota > Manidae > Phataginus > Phataginus tricuspis. The sequence continues at coordinate 7,368,098 of JAQQAC010008880.1, read as the reverse complement.
ATGAAGTTGCTCCTTGGTTTAAAATCTGGTCCTAAAGAAAGTTATAGCTATAGAAGCAAAAGCACAGAGTGAACTTTTGCAAAAGACAGGGATTTATAGAATGGTCATTACAGACATAGAGAACACTAGTAGCAAGAAGTTGGTGTTTTCCCTGTTTTTACTTAAAATTAAGATTTTGGGTGACTCTGAACTCTTTATTTACCATTTCAGTTTAGAAGAACAGTATCCAAGACTAAGAGACAGTGATTGTCTTTGCTCCTTAAAGTTGCCCATATTGTAATTAATCACACTACTAAACATATATTTTCAGTATATCAATGGGGTTAATTTTGTGGATCACACACATTAAAATAGTCATATTGTGGGAATATTATAGCTGGTAACCAGCTGATATTGATTCTTATTATTGGAATGGTTGTGATGATAGTGGTGATAGCAGTAGTGACAGTAGGCTGGTGGTGACGTGAAGTGAAATAAAAGCATATACTATATCGTGCCCAATTTATTATAAATTATTTGATCAATGTTTCATTTCATTAAGATATCGTAAAGATGTTTATAGTATTTTTTTACTTTATTATTTAAATCATAACTAACAATATTTTTGAAAGCTTATTTTCATTGCTACGATGTCTAATATTCCAAAAGCAGCCGACTACAGCTCTATATGTGTTTATAACTCTATGTGTGACAGAGTGATATCCCTCTATTTGGGCTTGAGATGGAAGTGAAAGAAAGCTCAATGAATAATTATGAGCTGTCTCTTTGATAATCACTTGCTTTGATGTTATACAAGAATGAATGAGTGAAACAGATATTCTCATTGAATATGACACATGGATGCTTTCTGTATGTTCCATGTCGTTGTTGTTATTAAAGATACCCATTAAGTCAAAATCATTTATTCAAATGATTCCTTACCTGATAGGTAGATTGAGAGTATTCTCTTAATTTGTTACCCTGTAAATAACTATACAGTTGGCAAAATAGACAGAGTTGAAATATTAATTTTGTTTGGCATTCAGCATGTGAATACGATTATCATTTGATCGCATCTGTATCTTTGTTGGTGATGTGCTCAGGTGCTCCCACTACCGATAAATGTGTGTGCTGATATCCTAACAAAAAACACTTCTGATGTTAAAGGAAAAAAAAATTCCTGTCTGACAAAATAAAAACTGAATAAAATTGATTTCAAAATAAAAAATAAAGTACTTGGAGATATGTCTCGTTTCTAACTACATGTTGCATGCGGTGTTGGTGATTTGCTAATGTGCTCTTTTTTTCTGTCCTACCCAAATCTCTCTGGAAAACCTAATGAACAAATACAAATTCTTGGGCTAAAGGTTGTATAAATTGAACTGAAAAACATGAGAATTGTATTTAAAAATGCTTGTAAATCTGTCTTGAGTTTTCTCTACGTAAAAATCTGTCTTGGTTTTGTGATTGTATACAAGATGTATCTTGATAACTTATGCATATTGTGCTGTATAAAGGCTGTTGCCTCAGCCTTACTAATAAATATTGAAAATATAGACTTTGGTTTCTTGGGTTTATCAACTTGATAAATTGGTACTTAATACAGAAATAGAACTTTCTGGAACATTTTCTCTGAAACTTATATCATAAATACATTCCCTCACCCAATTTAAAAAATGTATTTTAAACACAGCACACATACAGAAAACAGAATGAAACAAATGTGTAGCTTAATAATTATTGTATGTTGGATGCTCTTGTAACCAGCACTCAGATCAAGAAACTGAACTTTGACGCATCTTGTAAGACCTCCATTTAATCCGGCCCTATCACAACTCCCTCCCAACCTCCAAAATGTAATCATTATCCTGATTTTTATGATAATTATTTCCTGACTGATTACTGACATCCGCCCGGTAAACATTAGAGTAGTTCTCCTGTCTCATTTTTAATGTTTTCTAAGCCTCTTTTAATATACATACTCTCCTCCCTATCCTTTCTTTTTCAGTGAATCTTATTTTTTGTAAGCCTGGTCTTTCTACCTGTAGTTTCTTGAAATCTGTTTTTTTCTGAATCCATACTCACAGTGTAGTTAACAAGTTCCTCTGACTGTATTGACTGCAATTCATTCTTTTGCTCTGAAGATTTGACCCGACACATATTTAAGCTCTGTCACACGCTGGTCTTGTATTCCTCCATTGAGAGGAACGTGTTGGGCTGTCCCCCATTTTGTCCCATTTATGGCCGCTGGTGTTCAACACCTAGAATAAAGCCAGATGTAACTAGATGTTAGGAAACAGTGACCTTCTAATTCAATCATCATTTCTTCTTGGAATACTTTAAAAAAGATAAACATCCCCTCAACCAGTATTTGATTACCCAGTGGTATAGTTTGTACAGGAAAGTTAAGACAAAGGCAGAGAAAATTGGACAATTTTTCTCTATCTACTTAACCATTTTTCAAACTAATAAGTGGTCCCCTATCATCCTCCAAAGGTGGCCAGTTAGTTTTCATTTTAATTTTTTTAATATCAGTGTGAACTCAAGGATTTCAACAAATTTGATATGTTTTAATTCATTGAAATTGTTCTTATTAATGCTCAAATTTACCCTTTTTGGCCAGTAGGGACATCTTTGAGTGAGCTTCTGTGTTTCTTTCTTTGATAACTTTCTGCAGTAAGACCTCTACAAAGGAAATAATAAAATTGTATTGCTACATTAAATAAGACCTAAATACAATGTCCACTGATTGAAAAACTGAATACGGTAGTGATATTCAATTTATCCCAAATTAAAAATCCATTGAATCAATGCAATTAAATGTGTGTCTGTGGAATTTGATAAGCTGATCATAAACTGTATGTTGAAGTACTAAGGGACAAGAAAGAGTATACCAGAGAAGGAAAAACAAAATATAAGAATATTTTCTAACAGATATAGATATATTGAAAAATGGAACAAAATAGTGAGATCAGCAGACTCACACATGAATGGACACTGCATATATAACAGAGGAGATAATCTGCAAAAAAGCATGAGCTTTCAATTAAATAGCATAGGTCAATTGGGTAGGCACTTGAAAAAGAAATGATATTGGAGCCTCTCTCTCAAACTTTGCAAATAAAAATTCCATGTTAACCTAAATTCCATGTAGACCTAAATATGAAAGACAAATTTATAAACATTTAGAAGATCATATAGCAAAATAACCTCATAAACTTGGAGGAGGGGAAGATTTCTTAAGACACACAAAAAGAAAATTTGGTAAGATCAACTACATAAAAATAAAGACTTCTGTTCCTCGGATGCCATTAAAAAAAAATTGATGAAAAATCCGAAAAATTAGAAAAAAAATTTGTTACATAAAACAAACAAAAAAGACTAGCATCCAAAATGCCTAAATTATACACATCAGAGGAAAAAGGAAACAATGTAATGGAAATGTAGGAAAAACACTTGAACAAACACTTCAATTAAAAGAAATCCAAATGGTCAGTAAACTTAAAAAACAGATGCTCCACCTCATTAGTTTTCAGGGTAATTCCAGTTTCAACAACAGTTAAACTACATTCACAAGAATAAGAATCTAGTCTGAGGAAGCCAAACGGAAATGGAATTCTCATTTAAGTGTAACTTGATTTAAGTATAAATTGGTTGAACCATTTTAAAGGTAGCTTGAATTTACTTTGTTTTGCTGAAAATTTCCACACCGTACAACTCAATAATCCCACTCTGAGATACAGACATCAGAACGACTCTTGAACATTTTCAAGTGTGCTGGGGTGGTTATCTGGTGTAGTGTCCCAGAGAAAGTCCTTCCGGGTTGGTAAGGCTTCCATTCAGATGCGTTTGGCAACTGTCCTGATTGCTATGGGACCTGGCCATACACGTCATTAAGTATTTTGTTGGTTTGTTTTGCTTTGTTTACTCACATTATGATTTATTACAGTGAAAGGATACAAGACAAAACTGGCCAAGGGAAAAGGCGCCTGGGGAGCAGTCTCAGGGGGCCAATCCGGGCCTTCAGGGTCCTCTCCCGTGCAGTCACCAGTCTGTTCTCCGGGTCTGTGAATCTATTTGTTTTGTTTGTTCATTTGTTTTGTTTCTTAAATTCCACATGAAGGTGAAATCATGTACTTGTCTTTCTCTGCCTGACTTATTTCACTTAGCATAATAATCTCCAGTTCATGCAATTAAGTATTTTGAATTTCATCATTGCCTGTATATTTATAGCAATGTTATTCCTTATAGCCCTAAACTCAAAACAACTAAAAAATCCATTAATGATAAGATGGGTAAATATTTTGTGGTATAGTAATGCAACAGAATAATGTAAAACAATAAAAATGAACAAACAAGAGCTATACATATGAGTGACCTTCACAACTATGTGGAGAAAAGTAACATGCCACAAAAAATACAGTATGATTCTAATAACCATAAAGAAAATTAAAGGGAGTGTTTATCACAAAAGAAAAAATAGGTTACCTCCTGGAAGATAAAGCAGATGTGATTGGGGAATAGTATTTACGGGACTTCTAAGATACTAGCAATGTTCTATTTCTTAACCGGCGTGGCGATTATATGGAGATTTGTATAATTATTATTTATACCATGCACTCTTCTATGAATTATATTTTTCACAATTAAAATTTTTTTAAACGGCAAGAAAAAGTAATGATTAACTGTAATTATAAGTTTTTCGAGAAAGAGAGTGAAAAGTGTGTTTGGCAAACAAGGTTAATTATAATTTCTGTAGGCTGTTTCAGTGGAATGATGGAGATCGAAATCAGTTTTTTAAAATGGATTTAAGTATTTCATTCTTTTCAGACATTTTGATTATATCAAGGGTTGACTGGGAACTGAGGGCAGAATCCAATGCTGACTGCAACCCACAGGTGGAATTTCTTCTTTATTTTGGAACCTAAGCTTTTGAAAGGTTTCTAAGGCCTTTCAGGTGATGAGATCAGGCCTAGCCACCTAGATTAATGAGAATGATCTCCTTACTTAAACTCAGCTACTTAGAGAAGTAAATCATCTCTACGAAATACCATCACAACAAGACCTCAGGCAGTGTTGAACTGAGTTATTACCCATGAGCCAAGCTGACACACAAAATTGACCATCACAGGTAAGAGGGAAAAACCAAGTTTTTTGTTGGTTGGTTGGCTGGTCAGTTGGTTTGGTTTGGTTTTTGAGAGAGAATCAAATAACTTGGAAAGTCAATGGGAAAAACATATTTGAGAGGGAATGACTAATACTCCCTGTACATACAGAGAAGGAATGGATAAATTGTAGTGCAAGTATGAGATGACATACCTTAATACTTGTTCAACAGCTCCTCTTTAAGAGGGGAAATTTCTCTGATGGTTGGTTCCCAGCCCTGACAACACATTAGAATCATCTGAGGAGCTCACTTTTGTGAGTTTAGTATGCTAGAGATGAGGAGAGGTGGACAATCACTTAAACGTTCTGGGCCTTCGGTAAGATTCTCTTCCAGGTTCTAGCATTCAACTGAATTTTAGACAAATGGATCTTTTTTCTTATGAGTTCTGTCAGAACATTTCTTGTTAATGATTTTAATATTAAATGATCACTATTGCATAACATGTATTTTACACTAATAAAAAATATTTTACAGTAAAAGACAATTGAATTTGTAAAATATGTAGAAAAGGAGAAAACTATTCTCAGATAAACTTTTATCATCTTACCATCTCAGTGGTGATCCATCATCTTACCATCATCCAAGTGATGATGATATTTAAAAAAATATGGATACCAAAACTGCAACCCAGACCACTTAAATCACTATCCTGGCATTTGGGCCCAGGCACAGGTATATTTTTAAAGCTCCCAGATGCTGTCAATTTGCAGCCAAGGTTTAAAAGTACTACCCTAATGAAACAAAAAAGGAAACAAAAGTAGGTAGATTGTAAATTTGATATGAATTGATTAAGAGAGTTTGCTTCTGATGGCTGTTTTCTCAGTAAGATAAGATATTAGGTAATCTGCTTAGAATGAAGAGAAAGTAAATAGGAGTTAGATGTTTGAAAACAGCAAAGAAGGTTTAAAATCATCCCAGAGATGCGTGAGAGAGCAAGGAGGTAGGAAGAGAAGGATGTGGGCCATAATGTGGGCCCTGCTGGGCTTAGTGACAACAATCTGGTCGAAGGACATTCCCCAGCCTCGATGTGATGTTTATATGCAAGAGCAGAGAACTGACAAGGTAAATTTGTTTTCCTATTTTTTTAATTGAAGTATCATTGATATACAGTCTTATATTGGCTTCGGTATACAACATAGTGGTTCAACATTACCCATATTATTAAATCCTCACCCCCATTAGTGCACTTATCTGTCAACATAGGAAGATGTTGCAGAATCATTGGCTATATTCTCCATGCTGTACTACAATCCCCATGACCAACTTATATTATGATTGAGAATTTTTGTGCCCCTTTATCTCACTCACCCTCCCCACTGCAACCCCTTCCCCATGGTGACCACCAGTCATTTCTGAGTGTCTATGAGTCTACTGCTATTTGGTTCACTTTGTTTTTTGTTTTTATATTCCACGAATAAGTGAAATCATATGGTATTTGTCTTTCTCTGCCTGGCTTATTTCACTTAGCATAATACCCTCCAGATCCATCCATGTTGTTGCAAATGGCAGGATTTCTGTTTTTATGGCTGAATAATATTCCATTGTGTATATGTACCACCTCTTCTTTACCATTTATCTATTGATGGACTCTCAGGCTGCTTCCATATCTGAGCTATTTTAAATAATGCAGAGATGAACATAGGGCTGCATGTATCTTTTCAAATCAGAGATCTTGTTTTCTTTGGGTAAATTCCTAGAAGTGGAACTACTGAGTCAGCTGGTATTTCTATTTTTAGTTTTTTTGAGGCACTTCCGTATGGCTTTTCACAAGTGCTGTACCAATTTACATTCCTACCAACAGTGTAGGAGGGTTCCCATTTCTCTACATCCTCGTCAACACTTGTTATTTCTTGTCTTTTGGATAGTGGCCATCCTAACTGGTGTGAGATGATATGTCATTGTAGTTTTGATTTACATTTCCCTGATTATTAGTGATGTGGAGCATCATTTCATATGCCTGTTGGCCATCTGTATTTCTTCTTTGGAGAAATGTCTGTTCAGGTACTCCACCCATTTTTAATTGGGTTATTTGTGTTTTTGGTGTTGAGGCTTATGAGCTCTTTATACATTTTGGATGTTAACACCTTATTGGAAAATTGTTTACAAATATACTCCCCCATACTGTAGGATGCCTTTTGGTTCTGCTGATGGTGTCCTTTGCTATACAGAAGCTTTTTAGTTTGATATAGTCCCTCTTGTTCTTTACTGATTTTGTTTCCCTTGCCTGAGGCAGTGTGTCCAGGAAAAAAAAATTTCAGCTTATGTTAAAGAGATTTTGCCTGTGTTTTCTTCAAAGAGTTTTATGGTTTCATGTCTTACATTCAGGTCTTTGATCCATTTTCAATTTATTTTTGTGTATGGAGTTAGACAGTAATCCAGTTTCACTCTCTTACATGTAACTGTTCAGTTTTGCCAGCACCAGTTATTAGGAGGTGGTCTTTTCCCAACTGCATATTCGTGGCTCCTTCATCATATATTAATTGATCATATGTGTGTGGGTTTATATCTGGGCTCTCTAGTCTGTTCCATTGATGGGTCTGTTCTTGTGCCAGTACCAAATTGTCTTGATTACTGTGGCTTTGTAGTAGAGCTTGAAGTTGGGGAGCATAATGCTCCCACCTTTATTCTTCCTTCTCAGGATTGCTTTGGCTATTCAGGGTCTTTTGTAGATCCATATGAATTTTAGAACTATTTGCTTTAGTTCATTGAAGAATGATGTTGGTATTTTGATAAAAATCGCATTGAATCTGTAGATTGCTTTAGGCAGGATGGCCATTTTGACAATATTAATTCTTCCTAGCCAAGAGCATGGGATGTGCTTCCTTTTATTGGTATGTCCTTTAATTTCTCTCATGAGTGTCTTGTAGTTTTCAGAGTATAGGTCTTTCACCTCCTTGATTAGGTTTATTCCTAGGTATTTTATTCTTTTTGATTCAATTGTAAGTGGAGTTGTTTTCTTGATTTATCTTTCTGTTAGGTTTTTGTTAGTACATAGGAATGCAACAGATTTCTGTGTATTAATTTTGTATCCTGCAACTTGGCTTAATTCAGTTATTAGTTCTAATAATATTTTGGTGGAATCTTTAGGGTTTTCTATATATAATATCATGTCATCTGTAAATAGTGAAAGTTTAACTTCTTCCTTACCAATCTAAATGCCTTTAATCTCCTTGTCATGTCTGATTACTATGTCTAGGACCTCCAGTACTAGTGGTAAGAGTGGGCATCCTTGTCTTTTTCCCAATCTTGGAGGAAGAGCTTTCAGCTTTTCACCAATAAGTATGATATTGGGTGTGGGTTTGTCATATATGGCCTTTATTATGTTATGGTATATACCTTCTATATCCATTTTGTTGAGAATGTTTTTCACAAACGGATGTTGAATTTTTTCAAATGCTTTTTCAGCATCTATTGAGATGATCATGTGGTTTTTATCCTTCTTTTGTTAATGTGGTGTATCACATTGATTCAGGTTATGAATATTGTACCATCCTTTCATCCCTGGAATAAATCCCACTTGGTCATTATGGATGATTCTTTGATGTATTTTTAATTCAGTTTGCTAATATTTTGCTGTGGATTTTTACATCTATGTTCATCAGGCATATTGGTGTAAAATTATCTCTTTTGTAGTGCCTTTGGTTTGGGAATTAGAGGGATGCTGGTGTCATAGAATGAGTTTGGCAGTATTCCCTCCTCTTCCACTTTTCAGAATACTTTAAGAAGGATGGGTATTAGCTTTTTTAATGTTTGGTAGAATTTAACTGTGAACCCAGCTGCACCTGGACTTTTGTTTTTTGGGAGTTTTGATTGCCAATTCAATTTCATTACTGGTAATTGGTCTGTTCAGATTATCGGTTTCTTCTTGGGTCAGCTTTGGAAGGTTGTACTTCTATAGGAATTTGTCCATTTCTTCTAGGTTGCCCCTTTAATTTGAATATAATCTTTCATAGAATTTTCTAGTAATTTTTTATTTCTGTGGTATCCATTGTGAAGTCATTCATTTCTGATTTTGTTTGTACATTCTCTTTTTTCTTGATAAGTCTGGGTAGGGGTTTGTCTATTTTATCTTCTCAAAGAATCATCTCTTTGTTTCATCAGTTTTTTTCCTATTGTTTTATTCTTCTTTATTTTATTTCTTCTCTGATGTTTATTATGTCCCTCCTTCTACTAACTTTGGGTTTTATCTTTTCTTCTTTTTCTAATTTCTTTAATTGTGAGTTAAGACTGTTTATTTGGGACTGTTCTTGTGTCTTGAGGTAGGCCTGTAATGTTATGTATGGCCCTCTTGGAACTGCTTTTGTGGCATCCCACAAATTTTGGATTGTTGTATTTTTGTTTTCAGTTGTCTCTATGTATTGCTCATTCTGTTTTGATTTGTTCATTGATCCATTCATCATTTAGAAGCATGTTTTTTAGCCTCCATCTGTTTGTGGGCTTTTTTGTTTTCTTTGTGTAATTTATTTCTAGCTTCATACCACTGTGGTCTGAGTTGTTTGATGCAATTTCAATCTTTTTGAACTTATGGAGGCTCTTTTTGTGGCTTAGTAGGTGATCTATTCTGGAGATCTTTCCATGTATACTTGAGAAAAATGTGTATCCTGCTGCTTTTGGGTGGAGTGTTCTGTAGATGTCTGTTAGGTCCATCTGTTCTAATGTGTTATTCAGTGCCTTGTCTCCTAACTTATTTTCTGTCTGGTTGACCTGTCCTTTGAAGTGAGTGGTGTGTTGAAGTCTCCTAAAATGAATGCATTGCATTCTATTTCCCCCTTTAATTCTGTTAATATTTGTTTCCCATATTTAGGTGCTTCTATACTGGGTGCATAGATACTTATAATGGTTATATCCTCTTGTTGCACTGACCCTTTTATCATTATGTAATGTCCTTCTTTGTCTCTTGTTACTTTCTTTGTTTTGAAGTCTATTTTGTCTGATACAAGTACTGCCACTCCTTCTTTTTTCTCCCTATTGTTTGCATGTAATATCTTTTTCCATCTGTTCACTTTTAGTCTGTGTATGTCTTTGGGTCTGAAATGAATCTCTTGTAGGCAGGATAAAGGTCTTGTTTCTTTATCCATTCTGCCACTCTGTGTCTTTTGATTGGTGCATTCAGTCCATTACATTTAAGGTAATTTTTGCTAAATTTGTATTTATTGTCATTTTATTAATTTTTTCTGGGTGTTTTTATAGTTCCTCTCTGTTCCTTTCTTCCTCTTGTATACTCTTCTCTTATTTGATGATTTTCTTTAGTGGTGTGATTGGATTTTTTTGTGTGTGTGTGTGTATATATTATAGGCTTTAGGTTTTTGGTTACCAAAGGTTCAAGGAAAGCCTCCCTACTATATAATGGTCTGTATTAAGTTGACAATTGCTCTATTTCAAGCACAATCTAAAAGTACTTCTTTTTTCTTCTTCTTCCTCCACATTTTATGTATTAGATTTCATAATTTGCATTTTTTATGTATCCCTTTACTGATTTTGTATATAGTTGGTTTTACTAGTTTTGTTTTAATTTCATACTTGGTAAGTAATTGGTCTAGGACCTTTATATGGGTTTATTTTCATTGGTGAAAACTATTCAAGCTTAGGAACATTTCTGTCTACAGAAGTCCCTTTAACATATCCTGTAATGCTGGTTTAGTGGTTATAAATGCCTCCAGCCATCATTTATCTGGAAAATGTTTACTCTCTCCTTCAAATTTGAATGATAATTTAGCTGAGTAGAAGATTCTTGTTTGAAAGTCTTTGTTCCAATACATTAAATATTTAATGCCACTCCCTTCTGGCCTGTAAAGTTTCCTCTGAGAAGTCTGATGCTATTCTGATAGGTTTCCCTGGTAAGTAGTCTTTTTTGTCTCTCTAGGTGCTTTCAATACTCTCTCCTGTTCCTTAATCTTTGTCATTTTAATTATTATATGTCTTGGTATTGTCTTCCTGGTGTTCCTTTCTTTATAGGCTCTCTGCACTTCCATGACCTGAGGGTCTATATCCTTCCTTAGACTGGGGAAGTTTTCAACAATACGTTCCTTAAAATGACTTTCTATCCTTTTGTCTCCCTCTTCTCCTTCTGGTAGCCCAATGAAGTGAATACGGTTTCATTTAGAGTTGTCACAAGCTCTCTTAGCAGCCTCTCATTTCTACAGATTCTTTTTTTCCTCTGTTCCTCAGCTTCATTGTGTTCCTGTTCTCTAATTTCCATCTCACTGACTATCTCCTCTCCTTGCAGCATCTATTATTCATTCCCTCCATTGTATATTTCATTTCAGTTACTGCATTCTTCAGCTCTGTCTCTTTTTCAAGTTCTCTCTTTGCTGAAGTCCTCTCTGAGACTGTCAATACTTTTTTGCAGATCAGTGAGCATATTTATGACTATTACTTTGAAATCTTTATCAAGAAGATTGGATCTCTGTTTCATTTAGCCCTCTTTCTGGTGTTTTATCCTGTAGTTTTGATGGACTATATTCCTCTGCCTTCTCATTTTGTCAGGGTTTCTTTGTTTCTTCTTTGGGATTAGATGGATCTGCTATGCTCCCTGGTCTAGAAGGTAATGGCTTCATGAAGAAGGTGTCCTGTGGTGCCCAGAAGCACAAGACTCTTTACTTTCCAATGCTTGGTTCTATTTTACAGTGGAGCCCCATCTGCTTTTGGTGGGCCATGGGAGGGGCTGCCTTTCTGTCTCACTGCCATCAGTGGTGTCCATTCTGATGGCAGTTTGCCTCAGTCTGCCCTTTGTGAGCTGAGCAGCGATGCTTCTGCTAGGATTGTTGAGGGCAGGGCCACCCTCTGCCTGCCCTGCAGCAGTGACAGTGCTGCTGGGATAAGGGGTGGGCAGGACAGTTACAGGGCTCTGGGGTAGGCAGGCAGCATTGAAGAGCATGGTGCCAGGGAATGTGGTCTCTCAGCAGCAAGATGCTTGGTGGTAGGGCACTTGGGTGCACAATGTCAAGGCACGTGGTGCCTGGGCTTGTGGGCGCACTGGTCACGAGCAGTGGGATGTGTGGCAGTGGGGCACACAGGTGCATGGGTGCCTGGCACCAGCCTGGGGCCATCTGCAAGGAGGAAGGAGCACTCGGGGCTAGCTCCCACAGGCACCTCCCCATTTGGGCTGAGATAGGGCCGAGAATGCTGTGAAAGCCTCCCTCTGCCTGCCAGGCAACAGACTGAAGCTGCTGAGCCCAGCGGGCAGGCAGGTGCTCAGGGAAGCAACTTGGGACTGAACCACCACAAGGGGGATGAAGTGTTTGGGGCTCCCAAGAGTGCCCAACCTGTTGGGATGAAGGACAGCTGGGTAAGTGTCATCCACCTGCCCCCTTTCCTGCAGAGAGAACTCTTTCCAACATTCACCCCTCTGTCACTGCTCCTGTTGCTAGTAAATCTCTCAAACTGCTACCCCTGTTTTGGGTCTCAGCAGTACCAATGGAGCACACCTGTCCTTCACAAGCTGCAGGAGTCTCAGCCTCCCAGAGTCCTCACCAAAGCCCAGTTCAGAGTGCACTCTGTTACCAGAGTAGATCTCCAGGTCCAGGTGTGCAGAGTTCCTGAGTACCTATACCCTCTCCATTCCTCTTCCCCCCACATGTGGGCTGGGATGGGGAAGGGCTTGGGTTCCCCGGGACATGGCTCTTCCACTTTACCCTTCTCTGCATGGTCCTCTTTCTTCCCCAGGGGCAGGTGGTCTGTGCTGCAGTCTTCAGGTCATTTGCAGGGTTAGCTGTATTTGCTGTAGTTGCTGCCTTGGTGTGTGTGGGAGGAGGCTTTTACCTTTGCCCCCCTAGTCTGCCATCTTTTCCCCCCTCCCTCCTGTCAGAACATTCCTTGTTAATGAATTTAATATTAAGGGATCACTATTAAACAAAATATATTTTACATAATAAAAAAATTTTACAGGAAAAGACAATTGAATTTATAAATTATGTAGGGAAGAAGGAGAAAATTATTCTCAGATGAGCTTTTATCATCTTTTGATCTCAGTATTATCATCCAAGTGATGAAAACAATTGCATTGCTGAGGAATCTCTAAAAGAAAAACACATTTAAAGAAAATTGGTGTGACATGCTGATGAGCCAATGCCCCAGAAATAACCTGAAGCTGAGAATCTGAAATGGAAATAACCCTAAAATGAGCTGTCATTAAACTGACCAAAAGCACACTAAAATTTTAAATAATATCTTAAAGTTGAGAATGGAAAATTTACAACTTCATCTCAAGAGGGTACATGGTAATCAAAAAAATAGTGTCCAGGGGTAGAACTGGTTAATTAACATTTTCCAAAATATATTCACTATTAAACATGTGATCAAATGGCTAGGAAAAATTAGAAATTTGGGGATTTTCAACCTGCTATCAGTTTTCACACTTGTCATCATCAGCACCACTTTCTTTTTTATTTTATTTTATTTATTTATTTATTTACAACTTATTTTGGTATCATTAACCTACAATTACATGTGCAATATTATGGTGATTAAACTACCCCTGTCATCAGATCCCCCCACCAACCCCATTACAGTCAATGTCCATCAGCATAGTGAGATGCTATAGAGTCACTACTTGTCTTCTCTGAGTTGTACAGCCCTCCCCATGCCTCCCCACCTTACGTCTGCTAATCGTAATGCCCCTTTTACCCTCTTATCCCTCCTTCCCACCCTTCTTCCCCACTCCCTTTCCCTTTGGTAACTATTAATCCGTTCTTGGGTTCTGTGAGTCTGCTGCTGTTTTGTTCCTTCAGTTTTTTTCTTTGTTCTTATACTCCACATATGAGTGAAATCATTTGATACTTGTCCTTTTCGGCTTGGCTTATTTCACTGAGCATAATACCCTCTAGCTCCATCCATGTTGTTACCAATGGTAGGATTTGTTTTCTTATGGTTGAATAATATTCCATTGTGTATATGTACCACATCTTCTCTATCCATTCATCTACTGATGGACACTTAGGTTGCTTCCATTTCTTGGCTATTGTAAATAGTGCTGCAATAAACATAGGGGTGCATCTGTCTTTTGAAACTGGGCTGCTGCACTCTTAGGGTAAATTCCTAGGAGTGGGATTCCTGGGTCAAATGGTATTTCTATTTTGAGTTTTTTGAGGAACCTCCATACTGCTTTCCACAATGGTTGAACTAATTTGCATTCCCACCAGCAGTGTAGGAGGGTTCCCTTTTCTCCACATCCTCGCCAACATTTTTTGTTGTTTGTGTTTTGGATGTTGGCCATCCTAACTGGTGTGAGGTGATATTTCATTGTGGTTTTAATCTGCATTTCTCTGATGATTAGCGATGTGGAGCATCTTTTCATGTGCCTGTTGGCCATCTGAATTTCTTCTTTAGAGAAGTGTCTATTCATGTCCTCTGCCCATTTCTTAATTGGATTACTTGCTTTTTGTTTGTTAAGGTGCGTGAGTTCTTTATATATTTTGGATGTCAGCCCCTTATCAGATACATCGTTTATGAATATATTTTCCCATATTGTAGGATGTCTTTTTGTTCTACTGATGGTGTCCTTTGCTGTACAGAGCTTTTCAACTTGATATAGTCCCATTTGTTCATTTTTGCTTTTGTTTCCCTTGCCCGGGGGGATATGTTCATGAAGAAGTCATTCATGTTTATGTCCAAGAGATTTTTGCTTATGTTTTTTTCTAAGAGTTTTATGGTTTCATGACTTACATTCAGGTCTTTGATCCACCTTGAGTTTACCTTTGTGTATGGGGATAGACAGTAGTCCAGTTTCATTCTCTTACATGTAGCTGTCCAGTTTTGCCAACACCAGCTGCTGAAGAGGCTGTCATCTCCCCATTGTATATCCAAGGCTCCTTTATCATATATTAATTGACTGTATATGTTTGGGTTAATGTTTGGATTTTCTATTCGGTTCCACTGGTCTGTGGGTCTGTTTTTGTGCCAGTACCAAATTGTCTTGATTACTGTGGCTTTGTAGTAGAGCTTGAAGTCAGGGATCGTAATTCCCCCTGTCTTATTCCTCTTTCTCAGTATTGCTTTGGCTATTCGGGGTCTTTTTTGGTTCCATATGAATTTTAGAATTATTTGTTCCAGTTCATTGAAGAAAGCTGTTGGTAGTTTGATAGGGATTGCATTGAATCTGTAGATTGCTTTAGGTAGTATAGCCATTTTGACAATATTTATTCTTCCTAGCCAAGAGCATGGGATGCATTTCCATTTGTTAGTGTCTTCTTTAATTTCTCCTAGGAGTGTCTTGTAGTTTTTAGAGTACAGGTCTTTCACTTCCTTTGTTAGGTTTATTCCTAGGTATTTTATTCTTTTTGATGCAATTGTGAATGGAATTGTTTTCTGATTTCTCTTTCTGTTAGTTCATCATTAGTGTATAGGAAAGCAACAGATTTCTGTGTGTTAATTTTGTATCCTGCAACTTT
>JAQQAC010008880.1:7196746-7352554 GCA_029783875.1 Phataginus tricuspis | reverse complement strand
AGGAAAGCAACAGATTTCTGTGTGTTAATTTTGTATCCTGCAACTTTGCTGAATTCAGATATTAGTTCTAGTAGTTTTGGAGTGGAGTCTTTAGGGTTTTTTATGTACAGTATCATGTCATCTGCAAATAGTGACAATTTGACTTCTTTACCAATCTGGATGCCTTGTATGTCTTTGTTTTGTCTGATTGCCATGGCAAGGAACTCCAGTACTATGTTGAATAACATTGGAGAGAGTGGGCACCCCTGTCTTGTTCCTGATCTTAGATGAAAAGCTTTCAGCTTCTCACTATTAAGTATGATGTTAGCTGTGAGTTTGTCATATATACCCTTTATGATGTTGAGGTACTTGCCGTCTATACCCATTTTGTTGAGAGTTTTAATCATGAATGGATGCTGAATTTTGTCAAATGCTTTTTCAGCATCTATGGAGATGATCATGTGGTTTTTGTTCTTCTTTCTATTGATGTGATGGATGATGTTGATGGATTTTCGAATGTTGTACCATCCTTGCATCCCTGGGATGAATCCCACTTGATCATGGTGTATGATCCTCTTGATGTATTTTTGAATTTGGTTTGCTAATATTTTGTTGAGTATTTTTTCATCTACGTTCATCAGGGATATTGGTCTGTAATTTTCTTTTTTGGTGAGGTCTTTGCCTGGTTTTGGTATTAGAGTGATGCTGGCTTCATAGAAAGATTTTGGAAGTATTCCCTCCTCTTCTATTTTTTGGAAAACTTTAAGGAGAATGGGTGTTATTTCTTCTCTATATGTCTGGTAGAATTCAGAGGTGAATCCATCAGGTCCGGGGGTTTTGTTCTTGGGTAGTTTTTTGATTACTGATTCAATTTCGTTGCTGGTGATTGGTCTGTTTAGTTTTTCTGTTTCCTGCTTGGTCAGTCTTGGAAGGCTGTATTTTTCCAAGAAGTTGTCCATTTCTTCTAGGTTTTGCAGCTTATTAGCATATAGATGCTCATAATATTCTCTTAAAATTCTTTGTATTTCTGTGGGAATCATCGTTATTTTTCCTTTCTCATTTCTGATTCTGTTTATGTGTGTAGATTCTCTTTTTCTCTTAATGAGTCTGGCTAGGGGTTTATCTATTTTGATTATTTTTTCAAAGAGCCAGCTCTTGGTTTCATTGATTTTTTTCTATTGTTTTTTTCTTCTCAATTTTATTTATTTCTTCTCTGATATTTATTATGTCTCTCCTTCTGGTGACTTTGGGCCTCATTTGTTCTTCTTTTTCCAATTTCAATAATTCTGTCTTTAGACTGTTCATTTGGGAATGTTCTTCCTTCTTTAAATAGGCCTGGATTGCAATATACTTTCCTCTTAGAACTGCCTTCGCTGCGTCCCACAGAAGTTGTGGCTTTGTGTTGTTGTTGTCGTTAGTCTCCATATATTCTTTGATTTCTGTTTTGATTTGGTCGTTAACCCGTTGTCCATTCCTTCAGATTCTCTCTCAGGGGTTGTCTGGGTTTGGAGCTTTGTCTGTACCATATTCCTCTGTCTTTTCATGGCTATAGAATTAGTTGCTGGTAGTTGCCCCCTATGTCAGCTGGGGTCTTTATGACTTTAAAAAGGAAAGAGAGGAAAGAAGAGAAAAGAAAAAAAAATACTAATAAGTTAAAAAAAAAAGAGAGAGAAAGAACGAAAGAAAAGAAAGGAAAGAAAAAGCAGCAACACCTAAAAAAAAAAAAAGCCCACCAGGAGTGGTTTCTGTGTGAATGCTGTAGGTGGCACTGTTGCTCCACTATTCCAGAGACGTGGCCGCGCCGCTCGGCAAGGCCCTTTAAAGCTGTGGCCGGGGTGAGAATGAATGGGAGTTGGTTGAGCTCTGTGGGAGTCCTAAATATGGCTACCCTTTCCCAGTCACCCACTGAGGGGTCCGAAGCTCCCCAGGACTCCCAGCCTGCTGGGCTGAGTGTGCCGGTGGCGATGCGGTTCTCTGCTGGACTCCTGTCTCTTTAAGACCGCTGAAAAAAAAAAGCGTGCGCTTATCT
Source organism: Phataginus tricuspis (assembly GCA_029783875.1). NCBI lineage: Eukaryota > Metazoa > Chordata > Mammalia > Pholidota > Manidae > Phataginus > Phataginus tricuspis. The sequence continues at coordinate 7,350,546 of JAQQAC010008880.1, read as the reverse complement.
CCTTTTTTTTTTCTTCTCTTTTCTCCTTCCCTGAGCCAGCCGGGAGCAACCAGGTGCGTTCCCACTGAGACCCTGCGTCCTCTGTCTCTCCAATCTCTGCTACACCGTGCTCTGTGTGTCCGTGCTCCCTGCGCAGATCGCTGGGGCTGCTTATCTCCTGGGCCTGCACGTCCACTCCCTCCCGGCTCTGAATCCTTTCCTTCCGCCAGTGAGCTGGGTTGGGGGAGTGCTCACATCCTGCCGGGTCACGGCTCCATTTCTTACCCACCTTGCCGGATGCCGAGTCCTCTCCAGTGTGGCTGCACGATGTGTGCTTTTTTGTGTGTTCTGGTCTCTCTTTTAGGAATAGTTGTATTTGCTGTGTTTTCGTGGATAAATATAATGTTGGGAGGAAAATTCTGCCATTCCATTCACGCCGCCATCTTCCCTGAAGTCTCAGCACCACTTTCATGAATGGCATTTTTTAATTCTTGTTTTGAAAGAAGCAAATTCAGGAGTTATTCAGAGCCACCATTAAGATAAATTCAATTAAGAGATCAATTATTTCAAGGATATGAATTTCATGTTGGTAACCACAGTATTTTCAAACAATATATTCTATGTACAAGAGACTATATGACTTAGTGGGAAAACACTAGACAGATTAACTGGGTTCTAACCCTTGTTTTACCACTAATTGGGGCTATATCACTATGTCTCTTCTCAAGGCTTCAGTTTTCCCAGCTTAAAGTGTTGGACCACATAATCCACAAGTTTCCCTACAGATTTAACAAAATTTTATTTCATTCCTTAAATAAACCTTTCTGCTGACTCAATTGCTTCCCATTTTATATAATTTCACCCCAAAAAGTCACTGTAATTAGCCAAGTTTTAAAACAGGATTTTATATTCAGTCTGAGTCCACATCTGAATCTAAATATCTGTAATCAATAAAATAAGGCTCAGGTTCTGTGAAATTTACTGTTGCTTCTGGAAGGCCTCTGACTTGCTACATAATTATAGTACTGATAATTTTCTTCTGACCTCGTGACTTGTTTATATAGTTGTTATAATTCTTGGTTTCTATATTTTAAGCACAGTAGAAAGGTAAGGGGAACAATTAAGCCAGTAAACGTAAACATCATCTAGTCTTTGCTTATGATCAAGAAATACCACTATTGTGATTGTGGCTATTCCATCCATGTACCAAAAATACCAATTCTGGAATGGTCAATGACAACAGTGGCTAATGTCAACTGGTCAGATGATTTTGTCTACTTCATAGTTTAGTGCCTCCTCTTTGGTGGATGCTTTCTGTTTGACATTATTATCGTATTCAAAAATTATATTCAGGGTCAACATCTATGTGCCTATATCCACACGCTATATAGCTGATCTTCCTGTCTTTCCTTCCATCCTTCCATGTTCCTAATCAACCTACTTGACTATTTATTAGAAAATATCCAGAAATCTGCATGTTTCTTCCCTTGGGCCATTGGTCCTTCCTCAGAAAGTGGATGGCCAGGTTCTCCATCTACACCTCCACCCACTGGGAAGACCCTCTCCGTCCACTCTTCTCAAGTAGCAGTGCTGTCCTGGGTTACCCTGCTTCAGTTCGCACTCGTACACTGAGCCTGCCCATCCATAAATCAAGCTTGGATTTTTTTCCTTTTTCTACAACTGGTCATTTACATGCAAGTACAACCATGGTGAGTCACATGGGGTCTGAGCCACCTGCCCGTGCAGCCCCTCTGTTGTCATTTAGACTCAATCTCAAATGCACCGTTTCTAATCATGACAGACTTCTGCTGAGCCTCCTGACTTTATGACATGTGGGTCTAGGAGAACTCGGCTCATTATGGGCTGTTCTAGACACATAGTCACTTGGGCCTCATGGTAAAGTTTCAGTACCAGGGCCAAATATCAATCCAGCAGGGGATCTGCAAATGGAGTGTAGCTGTCCACTTCAGATGGCATGGCCTTTTATCCAGAATCCCAAGAGCATACATTATGAATCTCCACTGGGGCTTGCCATAGACGTATATTCTGTCTTTCCCCACCACTGACATTTCCAGCAGCATAGAGCCTGCTAGATTATATGGCCCAAGTGGTAGGGCTGCTTCACCACAATCTAAACCAACTGCAGGGTCCTTTTCTGCTCTGAGCCTCACTCAAACCTGGAAGCCTGCCCTATTATTGCTCTTAGGAGCCGTAACAGTATTTCCATGTATAAAATGTGTTCCAGGAGAACCCTGAAAGTTCTACCAGGTATTGTGCTTCCCTTCTTATGGTAAGAATTAGGAGATGCATCAGTTTGTCTTACATCTTGCAGGGGATATCTCAAATGGCCCTGACCAGTGGACCTCTAAAAACTTACTTGAAATCGCAGTTCCCTGAAATGTGTCTTAGCAAAGCTTCTGATGTACTAGCCACCTGTTTTCTGTTCTGACCAAATCGGCATAATGTCATCACTGTGATAATCTGTGAACATCCAGATGATCCAGATTCCTTTTGAAAATATTATGACAGAGGTGTGGGAGAGCTACAGTCCTGGGGGAAAATTATAGGGGAATACTGTTGTCCATTTCACATAAATGTGACTTTCTCCTGATTTTTCTGATCAGAATTTAAAAAGTGTTCATTTTCAAATCCCATGTCTGTATACCATGCACCTGGAGCCTTATTGGTCAGTTCTAGTGCCACCTATAGTGTAGCAGCTGTGACCAAAGCTATTGTTTGGCTGAGCTTACAGTAGACTACAGTCTGTTTTCCCAAGATCCATTCAGTTTTCTCCAGGGACCATAATGGTGAATTGGAGATATGTTAGGGCCGTAACTCAGTCCTTTAGGTGAAAAGGTGGTACTAATTTCTACCATTGCTTCCCATCCCCCAGGGATGCTTTGATTTACTATCTGGAAGGGATAAAGGGGGAATAATTTTGGTGTCTTCTACTTGGCCTACCAAATAAGCCTAAGGACTCAACAGAGGGAATACTCTGACTGCCAAGTGACAATCCCAGGTACATATCTGAAGGCCAGGAAATGACCACCATATGCATCTATGAAGGTGGGGACCCACTCAGCACAGACTTGAGCAGGACTCTACTGTTGTCATGGCGTCTGTAATCTCCACCCTAACTAGGGCCATGGTGCCACAGTGAGTCTCTAGGTGTCGGTGTCAGCTCAGACTGTGTCTAATAGCCCTCTGGGCCCTTCTCTTTGCCCAGGATATGGTCACATGGGCAAATGGCTGCAGGTCCCTTTAGGGAAGGATTTGAGGAATCATTACAGTATATAGTTGCTGTGGTGTTGTAGACATACTCCTCCTGTGCACATGGTCATCTCTTCAGACAACGGATTCTGGACCTCAAAAGGTTTAAGTTTGACAACTGGGCAAAGAATTGCAACTTTTATTTGAGGTAACAGCCCTCAGCTTCCTGCTCCTCCATTCTAGCCTGCTTCTGACTGTAGATGTAAAACTGCACACTCATTGGCTAAACATGTTTTGCACATCATGATGTCGTGATCTATTAACAATCTCTGTAACTCTCTGAAGGTCAAGCCCCCTTGGCTACTACTCCAGTCTGTGGGTCCCTTGCATTTGGCAGTTAAGCACTGCCACCTGGCCTTAATTAAGGCTTCATCATTCTCACAGACACTCTCATCAGACCAGCTCTGTGAGCACCCCCCTAGTGACTACCCCGTCACTCCAAGATGAGTTACCACTGAACTCACAGATCCTGGCACCCCTTACCAAGGCATTCCTGATGGCCTTGCTGAATGCTGCTTTCTCCAGGGCCTTCTGTGAAGCATGACCCTCTAATGGGTCTTCTGGCCTCACATAACATCCATGTCACAAGACCCACATTCCTGAATATATTTCTTCTGCTGCTACAATCAGCCAGGGGACACAGGAAAATTGCAGCTTCTTCAGTATATAATCTCTTTCCTCCTTTTTCAGGCCTATCAGATCTCTAATTAGATTATGCTAAGATGTCATCATACTTATCAGCCATAGTTACATAAGCCAGGATGAGGGAGAGGGACAGCAACTTCTGACAGGGTACCTGTTGTCATGCAGCTTCAAGAAGCTTGGGAGAAATGCTAGCTCTTACTCAGGGGGGTCATCAGTTGTCAGACTCAGAGGAATCTGAAGACTACTGTTCTCAGGGCTGTTGTTGAAGCAAAATTGCACAGGACAATGTTAGGCAGGAAAAGAAGACTTTATTCAAGGTTATTGAAATAGAGGAGATAGTTCAGAACTCAGCTCCATGGAAACAAAGGGCAGGAGACTTTTCAGGCTCTGGGGTGAGCTAGTGGAAAAATACAGAAGGAGGCAGGGGTCGGGGGTGGGAAGTTGGGGGGGTGGGGAAGTGGAAGGTGGCCCAGGGGGGTTGATCAATGGGATGTGTGTAGCACATTGAGTTTGACGACATTTTTCTCTGTGATTGGGCCTTCGGTGTTTGCTGACTGGTGTCCGTTGAGGTCAGGCTCCTGCCTTCCTGCAGAGACTAGGAGATGGTGCACTATCTTCCATGGCGAGATTTCAAAGGGATGGTTCCCTGGTCCTAAAGAAAGACTTCCCTGAGTTAAAAAAAGTCAAGAGGCTTTTTAAAAGGATTCACATTGCAAAGGGGCAAAGAAGAAATTACAATTACGTATTGCCTAAAGTAAATGCTCTGCAGAAAGGGAGGTCAAGGGCTTAAAGGAATGACGAAGTCTGTATGAGGCTCAAACTGAGGGGAACATCCGGCTCAGCGCTCACCCACAGCAGGTTTCACGAAGGACCAGGCGCTTCCACAGCCAAAGTCATTTGCAAGAATCCACTGAAAAATACAGCAACAGAGGCTAAAGAAATTAAACGGCAATTGAAATTTAAGACTATGGAAAACTTGGGGTGAGGTTTAGAATTAGACACCAGTGTGCCTTATGTTCAATTCTATCTGGAAAATACTGAACACAATTTTTTTGTTATTTTAAGTGTAATTTGAGTGTTAAATCCAAAAGAATATAGTTTCCTCAAATAGTGTGTTTCTTGCACCAAATGTGGTGCTGTATGGGTAAAGTTTGCCCTCTAAAAACGTATACAAAGAGAACAGTAAAACTGGGAAGATAAAAAGAATAGTGTTGGCCCAGTGCCTTATTTGTTGATGAGTAAACAAGCCGATGCCTTTTGAACTAAATCATTTTAGATAGCTTGATGTGCTTTTAATGCGTGAAAAAAAATGTATTAGCCCGGTGTGAACATATTTTTGGCTCCTGCATTTTAATATTGGCTTTTAATGATGGTGCAGCACATTTTTAGCAGAGCTTGAACTGGTTCCTTCATATATACTTCAAAGGAAGGCTCAGAGCAGCTGTCTCTGGAGTTGTTCAATATTCTCATAAAGTGGAATAGCAAAGCGTGTCTTCTCCCAAGGAAGCAAAAAATCCCAGAACCTAGATACACTCAGCTTTGTAACTGAGACAGAAATTATATTTTTCGTGGAGGTCTAGAGCCTCAGTGGAAACACATCTAGCCTACTGCCCTTCCTTTTGATACTTGCTTTCTGTGTTCTGTCTTGTTCTTTTTTCTATTTGCACAGTGCTGTTTTCATTACTCTCATCAATGACATCATCAGAAGTCATCATTAAAAGGATCACTTGGCCTTCAACGTGTTAATATCGGTAATTTATATCACCAGCCTGAGCTAGTGTTCGCAGTCTCCTTTGCACAGCCACACAGATTCAGGTGGGGACTTTTTTCTTCCAGTTATCGTGAAGATTCACCTGACTTGGACACGGAGAGCTCTGAGCACACCCGCAGAGCCGTGTTTGTATGGAAGCTCTTGGGCGGGGAGATCCGGAGGACGCTGAGCAACCCTGGCGACCGAGACGGGTTCCTGGGCTCCCCTATCAGTTTCATCCTATTCCCTGAACAGTTTTGACACCAGAAATATTCTTTAAGTACAACATATATATTTTAAGATACTTGCATAAGATGCGAAGTTAAGTATTATTCAATGGTGGGGTCGGTTGGTTGGTGTTTTAGTGCTGTATGGAATTCATTATGAAGAACCCTCTTCAACTTACGGGTACTTTCTCCCTACAGTCACTTCTCCTCCCTAAGATATGTTCTTAAATTGAAGAGAAATGTGTGTGTGGGGGTATTTCCTCTCCCAGCTTCTGGACTAAATAAAGCAGCTCATATGCATAATGGAAGAGATATGCCCCATCATTTTAAAGAAAAAAAAATCAATTTACGAAAAAATATTTTTTCAGTAAATATTTTAAAATATTTTATTCAATAACTAATCCCTTTCTAGAAAACCAGCTTCCTGTTTCTCATTGCCCCCTTTTTTAGGGTAAGAAGCATGAATTATGTTTTATTACTAACTACCTGAATCTAGACCGCTGCAGAAGGAGAGGGATCTGAGGTTGGAACAGGCTGGAATTCCATGTCCATCTTTATATATGTGTATAAGGTGTATGTGTGTGCGCGTGTGTGTAAAACATACGCATACTGCGAAATCTTCCCCTGCTGCAGCATTTGCGAATCATGCCCTCTGGTGGAGCCCCAAGGGTTCAGTTTAAGACTGTGGAAAACTTACTGCATGATTATACCTAGTGCACTAAGAACTCTTCAGTCAGTGATGGTCCCACTAATGGAGAAGATGCATAAAGCAGCAGTCCCTGGGGGATGAGAGCCTGCCCACTGTGACCCATTTGTGATTTATCTCTGGAAGGACTACTGAGACGTAGTCAGATGTCTCTGACAGGATCCTCAGCTTTCTGCTTTCAACATTTCTTGGCTATAATAGCAAGATCTATATTTAAAGTATTTTAGTTTTTCTTCATCTATAAATAGGTCCATATCTGTATGCATATATATATATATACACACACATAGACATCCCATACAAATGTACTCTTCCCTACTTCCACCTTCTAATATTTTGTCACAACTTCTGTATTCCACAAAAGGTTCTTATGCAGAGTATAGTTGGGGAGCTCGGGGGAGTCCCCTGTTTAAAAAACCTGCATTTAGCATAAACCAAGATCATTATTTATATCCTTCAACAGTGCCAATAGGTTGTCATAAGAAGATCCCCAAAGTAGTCCCTGTAGAAAACAAAAATAGGCTATGTGTAGTTTGTTAAGGACACTCCAATCTCCCAATTTTCTTTTCTTAGGAAAAAGTAACTTTCCTGGAAGCTTCTGGTCTGTTACAACCTGGACTGGCCTCTCTGTGAACACAGCTCTGGTCCTGGGCTCTCTCTTCGCCATCATTTTGAGTTCCCCTTCACCTTTCTCTTCTGTACGACCTTGTGTTTCCTGAGTCCCTGTTCCCCTGTTTTGCTGTTTGTTTGCTTGCTTGCTTTCACGTTTGGGTGGAGTACATATTCCAGATTCCTAATAACACGTACATATATCACTTTTTTTTGGCATATGTAAATATTCCCTTATTCACTTACTTCTCACATAATAGTTTAGCAAAGCATAGAATATTAGGTTGGAAGTTGGTGTCTCCTAAAACTTTGAAGGTATTTCTCCACTGTCTTCTAGTCCCGAGTATTACTGACATCATTCAAATTCTTGGACTTTTCTTTGAAAGCCGGTGGTTTCTCTCCCGCCCTCATCACCTTGTCAGTGAGCCCTTCTCGCCTCACAGATCTCTACTTGGACGGACTGTTCCCTTCCATTCTGTCAGGAACTCTGTGTGTGGGTCCCTTTGGAGTGGGGGTTCATCGTCTCCAGGTCTGGTACTCTTCTGAAAGTCATTTTGTTCAGGACTATCCTCTCTATGTACTTTTTTTCTCTTTTGGAAATTATTGTCAGATCTCCTGGACAGTTTCTCTATTTTCCTTTTTCTTATTTTCCATTTATTTGATTTTTTGCTCTACATCATGGGAGAATAGCTAACTTTATACAAATCTTATTTTGAACTTTTCATTGCGGCTATGTTTTCAATTTTCAGTAGGACCTCTGTTAGTTCTTTCAATGCTACTTTCTCAAAGCATCCATTTGAGTTTGTGAAGACAATGCCTTCTTATTGATCTGAGGCTATTTATGCTCTTTTTATGATGTTTTTTTCTCTCTGCTTAATTCACATTTTCCCTTTTTCTCTGCTTGTTGTGTGGCTGTGTCTTAGCTCATATTGAAGAGTGGCACATTAGAAACCCAGACAGAAGCTCTGAGCGACAATGAGGCTCTTTAACTGTGGTCTGCCCTGTCGAGGACCCAACTAGGACATTTCCTTGTGAAGTCGTGGTGTTAGCATTGCAACAGCTTTCCTCCTGGGCTGCCTGAATGGCCCAGAGAAGAACTCCCATGTCCCGTTGTTTGGAGGGAACTCTTCTGGTGGGAGCTTTTCTTTTTCTTTTTTCAGCTCAGTACATACATCTGGTTTTGTAATTTATTATTAAAATGACATTATATTTATAGAATATAAGTTTATTATATAAAATCAATTTGTATACAAATTAAATTACAATTTGTATAAAAGACACTTTTACATAAATACATAAAGTTATATAAGATTACTAGGAGGCAGAGATGTCAGGCACTTAAACGTTATCTCAACAGAATTTCCTTTACAATGGCAGCCTCAATACTGTTTATGAACACTTTTCACAACACTATAGCGAACTCTTAGAGTCAACAAAACTATGAACAAGATATGGGGTTGTGAAGTTGAGGGCAGATAATAGAGAAAACTGGCACTAACACAATTCTGGATTATTTTTTCCTCTAAACTATAAAGCCACAATCTTGATACACTAAATCAAAGTTATCCTTCCTCACATAGTTCACAATCTATAAAACAATGTTGAAAATCTATTTTGGTGAGTTTCCAAATAATAGAAATCTGTTTAAAAGTGATGCTGAGATGTGCAGACATAGACCCACACAAGTCCTTCTCTATGTTTGTGAAATTACCTAATACAGCAGGAAGTTTGGAGGTACATGGGGGTAAGAAAAAAAATAAGAGAGTACAAACTCCTTGAAGTAGACATAAAAACACTCATATTAAACATTTTTGCCCTTTTAGAAACAGACAAAAGTCTGTGGTTTCAGATATTGAATAAGAAGGTAGCACATAATATCCATCCTCATTAAAGTTTTCCAGAAAGTAGAAGGAGAGGGAATATTTCCAAACTCATTCTATGAGGCCAAAATCACTCTAATACCAAAACCAGGCAAAGATACCACAAAAAAAGAAAATTACAGGCCAATATCCCTGATGGCCATAGATGCAAAAATACTCAACAAAATACTAGCAAACCAAATTCAAAAATACATCAAAAAGATCATCCATCATGATCAAGTGGGATTCATCCCAGGGATGCAAGGATGGTACAACATTTGAAAATCCATCAATATCATCCACCACATCAATAAAAAGAAGGACAAAAACCATATGATCATCTCCACAGATGCTGAAAAAGCATTCAACAAAATTCAACATCCATTCATGATAAAAACTCTCAACAAAACGGGTATAGAGGGCAAGTACCTCACATAATAAAGGCCTTATATGACAAACCCACAGCCAATATTATACTTAACAGCAAGAAGCTGAAAGCTTTTCCTTTAAGATCGGGAACAAGACAAGGATGCCCACTCTCCCCACTTTTATTCAACATAGTACTGGAGGTCCTAGCCACGGCAGTCAGACAACACAAAGAAATAAAAGGCATCCAGATTGGCAAGGAAGAACTCAAACTGTCCTTGTTTGCACATGACATATTGTACATAAAAAACCCTAAAGAATCCACTCCAAAACTATTAGATCTAATATCTGAATTCAGCAAAATTGCAGGTTAAAAAATTATACACAGAAATCTATTGCATTCCTATACACTAACGATTAACTAGCAGAACGAGAAATCAGGATAACAATTCCATTCACAATTGCATCAAAAATAATAAAATACCTCAGAATAACCCTAATCAAGGAGGTAAAAGACCTATACCCTGAAAACTACAAGACACTCTTAAGAGAAATTAAAGAGGACACTAATAAATGGTAATTCATCCAATGCTCTTGACTAGGAAGAATTAATATTGTCAAAATGGCCATGCTGCCTAAAGCAATCTACAGATTCAATGCAATCCTTATCAAATTACCAACAGCATTCTTCAATGAACTAGAGCAAATAGTTCTAAAATTCATATGGAACCACAAAAGATCCCAAATAGCCAAAGCAATCCTGAGAAGGAAGAATAAAGCAGGAGGGATTATGCCCCCTGACTTCAAGCTCTACTACAAAGCTACAGTAATCAAGACAATTTGGTACTGGCACAAGTACAGACCCATAGACCAGCGGAACAGAATAGAGAGCCCAGATATAAACCCAAGCATATATGGTCAATTAATATACCATAAAGGAGCCATGGATATACAATGGGGAAATGACAGCCTCTTCAGCAGCTGGTGTTGGCAAAACTGGACAGCTACATTTAAGAGAATGAAACTGGATTACTGTCTAACCCCATACACCAAAGTAAACTTGAAATGGATTAAAGACCTGAATGTAAGTCATGAAACCATAAAACTCTTAGAAAAAAATAAAGGCAAAAATCTCTTGGATATAAACATGAGCAACTTCTTCATTAACATGTCTCCCCAGGCAAGGGAAACAAAAGCAAAAATGAACGAATGGGACTATATCAAACTAAAAAGCTTCTGTACAGCAAAGGATACCATAAGTAGAACAAAAAGACACCCTACAGTATGGGAGAATATATTCATAAATGACATATCTGACAAGGGGTTGACATCCAAATTATATAAAGAGCTCATGCACCTCAACAAACAAAAAGCAAATAATCCAATTAAAAAATGGGCAGAGGAGCTAAACAGACACTTCTCCAAAGAAGAAATTCAGATGGCCAAAAGGCACATGAAAAGATGCCCCACATCACTAGTCATCAGAGAAATGCAAATTAAAACCACAATGAGATATCACCTCACACCAGTTAGTATGGCCGCCATCCAAAAGACAAATAATAAATGTTGGCGAACATGTGGAGAAAGGGGAACCCTCCTACACTGCTGGTGGGAATGTAAGTTAGTACAACCATTGTGGAGAGCAGTATGTAGGTTCCTCAAAAAACTCAAAATAGAAATACCATTTGACCCGGGAATTCCACTCCTAGGAATTTACCCTAAGAATGTAGCAGCCCAGTTTGAAAAAGACATATGCACCCCTATGTTTATCACAGCACTATTTACAATAGCCAAGAAATGGAAGCAACCTAAGTGCCCATCAGTAGGTGAATGGATAAAGAAGAGGTGGTACATATACACAATGGAATATTATTCAGCCATAAGAAGAAAACAAATCTACCATTTGCAACAACATGGATGGAGCTAGAGGGTATTATGCTCAGTGAAATAAGCCAGGAGGAGAAAGGCAAGTATCAAATGATTTCACTCATCTGTGGAGTATAAGAACAAAGAAAAAACTGAAGGAACAAAATAGCAGCAGACTCACAGAACCCAGAATGGACTAACAGTTACCAAAGGGAAAGGGACTGGGGAGGATAGGTGGGAAGGGAGGGATAAACAGGAAAAAGGGCTATTACAATTAGCACACGTAATGTAGCAGGTGTGGAAGTGGGGTTGGGGGATAAGGGGGGGAAGGCAGTATAACACAGAGAAGACAAGTAGTGATTCTATAACATCCTTCTACATTGATGGACAGTGACTGCAATGGGGTATATGGTGGGGACTTGATAATAGGGGGAGTCTAGTAACCATAATGTTGCTCATGTAATTGTATATTAATAATAGCAAAAGAAAAAGAAAAAAAAAAAGAAGGTAGCACATGTACCAGTATGTTAAAAGGTCCCTATGAGTAACTCGAACATTATAAAATCACCTAATTTCCAAGTCAAAATCAATAATAATTTCATGAATGTCACCAACTAGTTCATGCCTTTTCTGGATAGATCCTCAGCTATGTGATAGCTTCTCATAACTGGAATATTATTTTTATATATTTGAAGAAGGCTGCAGGACAAGTTACTTTTGGAACCCAAAGCCACCAAGTAAATATCACTTTGTTATGAAAGTAATTGTAGTCCCCTCCACTTCAAGCTAGTGGTGTTAAATATTGATGGGGACCAGGACACATCACCCCAAATATGATACTGTAGTATATTGAATATTTTAACTGAAGAAATTTGAGAAACAGCATATGTGGGAAGGACTCTCAACTTCCCTTGAAGCAGGTCATAAAACCCTCAGGTGAGGGGTGTTGGGAAAATATAAGTTCCTATGGCCAGGATCCTCACCTGACCCTAAACTACTTGAAGATGTAATTGGCCTGTGGCTAGTCTACTGCCACACCCACAGGCAATAAGCTATTATTGACAGTCACTATATAAAGAGCTCTGCCCAGTGCTCTGGGTGGAGGCAGAAATGGAGGTGGGTTAGGGATCTGTGGGACTGCTGGACGCAGACGTGATTCTAATGCTGTACCTACCACTGGGAGAAAAAAGCTGGTATAAACCCTTTTACCCCAAGAACATTCCATTGTCATTTCTTGGTCTCACTGAATCCATAGTGAACTTGCCCGGGGTTGAAACACTCAAGTAAGACAGGTGCCCTCCCTATACCCAGAGGAAAGCTACATCCTTACCTCCAAGACCCCAAAAGGAATCCAAATGAACAAGTCTGGCTATTTCCCCCAATTTACCACACTAAGTTCATACCCTTTTGTCTTGCCAGTGGGTTTCAGCCCCAGGCAAGTTCACTATGGATTCACTAAGACCAAAGAATGACAATGGAACGTTCTTGGGGTGAAAGGATCATACCCAACTTTATTCCCACAGTGGCCCGTCAATCACTAGAATCCCATCCACTCAGAGCAAGTCTGCATGCAGCAAGCTGATCTCTGCCTCTGGGCCTCTCTGCCCCCGCAGCTGTCTCAGTCTCTGTCCTCAGTGGTGCCACCACTCCAGTATCATCTCTGCTCACCTGCAGTCTTGCAGCCATGCCACTGTGTCACCCAGAGCACTGGGCAGAGCTCTTTATATAGAGTCAATAAGAACGTATTGCCCACATGTGTGTAGCGAGCTAGCCAATCAGGGCCAAGTGAGAATTCTGGCCACAGGAACCTTCACTTCATCCATACCCTTTTTGTTCTATCAACTTTTACCATGATTTGCCCTCTTCATCAAACCTAACATGAAAACACTCAAAATTAACTGCTTCTCACGTCTTTCAGGTCCCGTGTCACATGAAATTCGTAATAAATTAATGTGCCTGCTTTTCTCTTGTTACAGAGGCCCGACCAAGAACTTAGAAGGGTAGAGGAAAAAGATAATTTTCCTCTCTACATCGGTAACCAGGTAACAAGTTGTCAACAGTAGCCAAGAAAGGGGAATTTTCTAGAAGGTAAGAGTAATCACGCTGTGTTAAGCAGTAATTGTCAAGGAAGGAAAGAGTTAGTAGCAAGGGAGTGATACGACTCCGAGAAGCAACATCTCTGAAATCTCCTGACAGGAGCTATTAAGGTACAGCTCGATCAGTTACTTGGATGGCTTGGTGCATTATATCTAGAAAGTTGGTAATAATCTCTGAGTAATAAATAAACTCTGTTGAAACCATGTATCACCACATTACCAGACACAATAGTCAAGAGTCCTTCGTTTTCTTGTTTGGTCTAATCTTTATGTATTCAGTTTTTAAAGGTGCGTGTTTTTAAAATATAGGCAGTTTTTTTCCAACTTATGTTAGTCTATTGACTATCATGGCTTTCTAAATTCAGAGAGCCGTGTATTAGGAAATGTTCCCTTCCCCATCCCCACCTACATGGAAAATCTCCTGCTAATCGCTAGCAGGGTAAAGTCAATCAGGGAGGCCAGTATTGGTGTATATGTTAACAGTGTGATAATTGGATAAAAGGGGTGAAAATTAAATAGGAAATGACAAGGTGGGTTCAGAGGAGTTTCATTAAAGCAAAATCAGGAAAATGCTGAGATGCTTACAAGCAATTAACTATTTTATACCAAATGGCTTTTTAAAATTAATTTTATCTGATCTGAAAAATGTTGATAAGCAGTGAAATCTACAATTTGAACAGATGAAGATTGTCAAAGGAGAAATAAATATAGGTGTATTTCACATTAGCGCTAGATTAGTGATTTTTGAATACTCGTTTTAAATAATGAAACTGAAATAATATAAAATTTTCACTCAAGTTGCGCTGACGTTCTAAATGATTTCTCCCATCACTTTGAAAATTGTCAAGATGGAAAGGGGAGGTAGAGATGGATTTCATGTAAAATTCATCTTAAATATTTTTCTAAGAGAACTTTAAAAAACATGCTTATTAAATAATTTTAGGAATATAAACTTTCTGTATAACGTCTCCATCTACAGAGGTGTTGTGGGGAGCATCACCTGGCTTACACGCTCACTTGTCAGAAGTCCTACCTACGGCGGGTGGTCTGAGGTGTGGCAGGAGTTCCCTCTCACTAGACACTTAATACCCAGACAGCTATTGCCCTGCAGCTATTCACTTTGCTGTTCTCAGGCCCAGGGGCAACTTTTGCACCTGACAAGACGGGGCAGACAACCTCCGCCTCTGAAGGATTTGTGATTCCCAAGTTGGAATCATATTTCTAAACTTCACCTCTTTGTTTGGGGATTGATTTTTCTACTTGTTCACTTGTTCATTCATTCATCTACATTTATTGACCAATATTTGTAAAACTGTGTGTTTCCTCACTTGTATAAATAATGTTTTATTCCATGATAACCAAGAAACGAACTGGTAAATTGTTCTCCTTGCTCTATAGTCATCTTGCCACAAGGTGGTGGTATAACTCTTCGAAGTAAAAAAAAATCTCCCAAACGGGGTTTATTTCAAGATTTATTAAAAATACAAGACGTGGATACAGCTTCTTTTTGTTTCACTATGGCTTTAATTTCTCTATGGCTTTAATAAGTGTAGACATTTTCTACTACAAATAAATGTCCTTGAAGGATCATATAAATTCTAGGCATAGAAAGCACTGTAGTAATGATGATGGTGATAAATAATAATCACAGCTAGCTAGCAATGTCTTATTTTGTGCCAGAATCGGTTAGGTGCTTCACACATGGGGATTCACTTCTCATGATTCTTATCAAACACATTTAAAAATGTACTGTTGTCTTTGGGCTTAAATGCTCTGCTTTTATTTGAAATCACTTACTTCCAGAACTGTATCTTTCACATCAAGATTTAAAAATCTTCACCCAGAATTTTGAGAATTTGGGCGAACAGTGTATTGTAAAAAAGGTGAAAGCTTTTGTATTTCATTTTACTGTAGAAAACATATGTAGAAAAGGTATTTGGGGCTCCAAAAACATCCCAGTGACTTTCATATGGTAAAAAACAGAAAGTGTGTTATCAATTTGAAAGAACTTTAAATATCTAATTTGTATTTTAGTGATGCATATAAACTATTAACGGTTCCAGTGTTATACAGCAACAGTGAATCAGTAAAATCTGTTATAAAATAACTGCTTCCACTCTCTAAGAAGGATGTAATAATCTGCCTCACTGACTTTACTCCCCTAAAATTAAAAAATGAACAAACAGCACAATACTAAAATCCAGTAGTAAGAGCTGGCAGGACATTTTCCTTTGGGTCTAAAATATTTACAGTGCTAGGTGCGTTTAGATCTGTCTCCTCTTAGATAACATGTATCAGTATTCTAATTTTTGCCATTTCTTCAGAACAATTAAAAGTTCCTTTCTATCTTAGATTCCTGTCCCCAAAAGATCCCCAAACCTTCTAACTGGATTAAAATTTTCTAAGGAGCAAATACTTGCTTTTTTGTACCCTTGTACTTCCAAAGAAAATTACCTATGTAACTTACAAGGTTCGAGTATATGAATGAATAGAAAATAGTAATATAACACTGTTAAAACAATATATTTTTTGCAAAGCAGAGATATAATGCAGTATTATAAAAACAATGTAATTTTAAAGAGCAATAAATTTCTTGCCTCATTTTTAAGATGATACAAATGACACGTGGACTCGTGGGTGACCTGAGTTCATAGGGACGGTGACAGAGCAGGGTTCACGGCTCCCAAACCAGTGCTCCATTGAGGAGACCCCTAACTTACCCAAAGGACTGGCAGAGCTGACTGTTGATAAAGGATGAATTATTCAGTCAATCAATAAGTAAATACATCTGAAAATAAACCTCAGACTCACTTTAACAGATTCAATTAAAAAGTAAACTTTCAATGAGACAATGACACCAAAAAGTGGGCCGACAAACTGAGGGGTTAGCGGCATGAATGATCAGCCAGGATTTAGAGCAGATGGGATATAAACTAGACGAAGGAATGAATCGGGTTAACTTTGAATATGATTGGATTATATGTTCTTAAAACATTCTCATGCCTACCTTCGAATAAGCAGTAACCTCATATGGTCCCACACTGGAATGATTATTGCTTGTGATTTCTGTGTGGTTTGAGAACTGTCTTGAATTCTTTGACTCTGAAAAAAAAAAGGCAAAGACCTATTTCCGAAAATCTGCTATCCAATGTCTAACTGGGCTCAGTTGACCTATGAATATAAACAGTATTCGTCCCACATTGATTATGTTTGGTTGTATCCTCTGTCAATATTTTAACTTATTTTAAGTGGTTTAATTAATTAGTATTTCAGTGGTACCAATGAATCTCAATTTCTATTCCTTTCATACAAATTTGACAAAGAAAACACATTTTAAGACTCTTGTCTGCTATGCCAAGAAACGCCACTGCGTGGCACCAATCACTAGAAAAACAACTCTAGAAGTAGCCACATGAATGGAGATTTTGTAATGTGAGAAATGACATAGGATTGGGTGTTTCGTTGTGTTGACCTTTACTTTTAGAACTTTGTAGTTCATCTATTGAATGTTTATTTAAAAATTGGATATTTTTAAGTTCATTATCCCATTTATCTTTGTTTTCTTTTATATTGGTAGCAGATTCATTCATAATTGCCCCAAACCGAAACATTTATATGAACTACTATGATAGACAGTTGAGTGCACCTTCCAGATGTGGTCCATAGACAGACTCTAGCTCTCAAGTGCTTCTGCCTCTCAAAGCTTCAGAGAACCACCAATACGGAGGTTATGGCCTTCCCGGAGCAGCCCACCTGTACTGGCTGAGCAAGATGGAAGGCTCGATGCAAGGCTTTTTTTTTCAATTGAGATATAAATGACATATATCATTGTATTCATTTTAAGTGTGCAACATAATGATTTGAAACATGTATATATTGCCAAGTGAGTACCACAACGACTTTAGTTAACACCCATCACAACACATAGTGACAAATGCTTTTCTTTGTGATGAGAACTTTTAAGATCTACTCTCTTGGCAACTATCACATACCCAATGCAGTACCATTAATTATAGTCACCGTGCCGTACATTGCATCTCTGTGACTTACTTACAACTGGAAGTGTGTACTTTTGAACAACCTTCACCCTTTCCACCCACCTCCTACCCTTGCTCTTGGAAACCACCAGTCTGTCTGTTCTCTGTAACTATGGATTTTGTTAAGGTTCTACATATAGGTGATACCATGCTATGTTTGTCTTTCTCTGAGTTATTATACTTAGCATAATGCCCTCCACATTCATCCATGTTGTCACAAAGAGCAAGATTTACTTCTTTTTTATGGCCAAATAATATTCCGTGTGCATATTTGTTACATTCTCTTTATCCGTTTATCTGTCAATGGACACTTCAGTTGCTCCATATCTTGGCTATTGTGAATAATGTTGCATGAACGTGGAGGTACAGATCTTTTTGAGACAGTGATTTCATTTTTTCTTTGGATAAATACCCAGACATGGAATTGCTGGATCTATGGTAGTTTTATTTTTCATTTCTTAAGAAATCTCCATACTGCTCTCTATAGTGACTACACCAATTTACATTTCCACCAACAGTGCACAAGGTTTCCCTTTTCTCCACATCCTCGCCAACACTTATATTTTGTCTTTTTGATAACAGCTATTCTAACAGGTGTGAGATACCTCACCATGGTTTGGTTTTGCATTTCCCTAACAGTTTGTGGTGCTGAGTATCTTTTCATGTGTCTTTTAGCTCTCTGTATGTCTTCTTTGAAAACAGGTCTATTGAGGTCATCTGCCCATTTTCTTAATCATTTTTTTTTCTGTTAACTTGTATGAGTTTTTTACTATATTTTAGATACTAACCACTTATCAGAAATGTGATTTTCAAATACTTACCCAGTTCCATAAGTTGGCTTTTCATTTCGTAGCTGGTTTCCATTGCTGTACAGACCTTAGTTGGATGCAGTCCCTCTTGATGTAGCCCCTACTTTGATGGAGTTTATTCTGTCTTTTGTTGCTTTTGCTTTTGGTGTCAAATCCAAAAACTCATCGCCAAAACCAATGTCAAGGAGCTTACCTTGTTTTCTTCTAGTTTTATGGTTTCAGGTCTTATATTCAATTCTATAATTCATTTTGAATTAATTTTTGTGAATGGTTTAACTCCTCAGTTGTCTTTTTAGTCTTTACTTCATTTATTTCTACTCTGAATTCTATTATTTCCTGCCTACTACAAACTTTGGACTTAGTTTATTCTTCTTTTTTCTAGTTCCTTTAGATGTAAAGTTAGGCTTTTTATTTGAGATATTCTTTGTTCTTAATGTAGATGTTTATGAACTATGAACTTCCCCCTTATAATTGCCTTTGCTGCATCCAGTAAGTTTTGGTACATTTTATTTCCATTTTCATTTGTCTCAAGATATTTTTTGTATCTCTTTTGATTTTTCCTTTGCCCCATTGGTTGTTCAGTAATATGTGATTTAATCTCCACATATCTGTGAATTTCCCAGTTTTCTTCTTGTACCATTGTGGTTAGAAAAGATGCTTGATATGATTTCAATCTTCTTAAATTTATTAAGACTTGTTTCATGCTCTAACAAATCTCTCCTGGAGAATATTCCAAGAGTAC
This sequence comes from Phataginus tricuspis, assembly GCA_029783875.1. NCBI lineage: Eukaryota > Metazoa > Chordata > Mammalia > Pholidota > Manidae > Phataginus > Phataginus tricuspis. The sequence continues at coordinate 7,331,585 of JAQQAC010008880.1, read as the reverse complement.
ATGAGAAGTATGTGTATTTGGTTGTTTTTGGATGGAATCCTCTATAAATATATGGTAGCTCTAGCGGGTCTAACATTTTGTTCAAGCCCAATGTTTCCTGACTGATATTCTGTCTGGGTGATCTACTGATGGAAGTGGGCTATTGTACTGCTGTCTATTTCTCCTTTTAGGTCTGTTAATATTTGCTTTATGTATTCAGGTGCCCCTATGTTGTTGCCATAAATATTTACAAATGTTATATCCTCTTGTTAGTTTGACACCTTTATCATTATATAACAACTTTCTTTGACTTATTACAGTCTTTGTCTTCAAGCCTATTTTGTCTCTTATAATTATACTACCTCAGCTTTCTTTTGCTTTCTACTTTCACAGAATATCGTTTTTCCTCCCCTCACTTCCAGCTTGTGTGTGTCCTGAGAGCTGAAGTGAGTCTCTTGTAAGCAACTCAGAGATAGGTATTGTCCATTTATCCTTTTTAATTCCAAATGAGATCAATTCATCATGAAATAATAAATTGAATAATATAAATGCTATTTACCACTAGCATTATTATGGAGAATAAGAGATGTGAAAATAGATTTATTTTCCTATATTGATTTGGCTATTGCTATTCGTGGAAGTGATTTTTGAAAAAGAGATGTGTGATCAAATGTCATGTTAACTTCTGAATGAAACAAGGGAAAAATATCACTCCCCGGACTCTTCCTGCTGTTGTTCCCTGTGCTCACTCTGCTCTGGCCACACGGGCTTTCTGGCAGGTTTTCTAACATGCCAGGGACACGTGACAGCTCTGGCTGTTTCTTCTAATTGAAAACTCTCCTTGGAGATATGGTTTGAGAACTTCGACCTTCCCATAGGCTTCAGAGGACTGGCCACTATCAGTAACATCCTCCCTCCCGTTCTCTCCCACCATCTCATCCCTCCCACCGTTCTCTGCTTTCTCCTTTTTACGTACTGACAGATTCCCTTCTTGACCAACTCTAGACAGGCTCCTCTGAACCCTATTTTGTCCAGGCCCTATCTCCTTGAGCCTTGTCTTTAAGTGCCAATTTTTAGCAAGAAACTGGCCAAGACAGTTTAGCAAGAACCCACCATCTTCAATAAGTGGTCATCCCTCACCATCCCTGAGGGGGTGTCTGATCTCCCTGGTCTTCCTTCAACAAGAATCCTGTCAGGCTGGTTTAGCCAGACATCCCCTTTTACATCTATTTCCACTTAGTAATTTCCTATCCTCTGACCTCTCAACCTCACTGCTTGGCTAAAAGTTCCTACTTTCCTTATTGTATTCAGAATTGAGCCTAGTTCCCTACTGAGCTACTTTTTCCCCTCTTGCAATAGTTCCCGAATAAAATATTTTTGTTGCTTCAACTACTGTCGGGCTCTTGTTTTGTTTGACAATAGTTTTATCACCTTCTAACAAACCACATAGTTTATTTATTATATGTATTTATTGTCCAGTTCCACATATTAGAATGTAAGCTCCACAAGACAGGGATCTTTTTCTTCCTCACAGATAAATCACAAGCACCTAGAAAGATAACTGGCATGTAAGAGGCACTTACCATATTTGCTAAACTTATTTGACTTGAAATCAATCAACAACTATTTACTGTGTACCTATTATGATGCACCCAGGTCTTATACAGAGTGAGAAGGAAGAGGTTATTTTCTCCTAGCGCGTTAAAGCAGAGTTGATTGCATCAAATTTGTGACTTGGGTTGTACAGATCTATCTGTGGCATTTGATGGGCCTTAAACCGATGGTCAATATAAATCTCCAGTTGTTATGACATTTTGCATTGTCCCCATAAAGTATATACATTTTTTATGCTTTATATAAATGTACATTTAATTTCCCAGTAAGATTAGTAAGGGAAGAAAATGACTTTTTCTATGTCTGACCACCAAGGGGAAAGTTACAAAGAGGATGCAGTTAGGGACTTGGTGGAACTGGAAGTTGCAAGAAGAGAAAGATGAGCTCCTGCCATGAATTAAGACTACACTGATTTACTGTTAAGAGGACATAACTTTGACACATTACTACCAGGCAATACATTTTAAGATTTTTATTCTTGTTTAGCATTGTAGAAAAGGAGATTTTAATTGGTAGGAAAGGTCACACATTATTAAATAGGCTGTTATTTCAATATTTGAAAACATTAATTATAACCATAATATAGAGGATATGAGACTGTAATAGTAAAACTCTAAAATGCTGCCCTCAGGAAGGTTTTTTAAAAAAATATGACTTAAAAGAGCCGGGATATGCATGCTATGCTCAGAGAGGAGTGTATTCATAACTTAGGCTTCAGACTAAGATCCTGCCCAAAAAAGAATGAGTTAAGGATTTTTCCTTTGTATATGCTCCTGCTGCATTTTCATAGGACCTTATGATGAAAATAGAAAATGAGAGAAGTTGGGAAGAGATGTAAATAGAAATTAAATATGGGGGTAGTTGGGATTGGGCCAATCCTTCTTAGCAACAGAACAGATAGAATTTGCATTTAAAGTGAAATTTAAACTACGTTACTAAGCAGATCATTACCTACAACTAGCAACCAGGGCCGTGATATAATGATTTGAAAATTGAACCTGTCCAATTCCCTGTCCCTGTGCTAAGCCATATTGAGGCAAAACATACGTTTTCATTGCTGAATTAAGCAATACAGAGGGCAAGTAAAAATAGCTTAGCTATTTGCTCCAGGAAGTATTTGCTCCTATAAATAACCAGTAATAGAAAGTACTTAATCACCAAAAGTGTCCATCAGTGCTTATTTCAAGATCATTGCCTTGTTGCACCCATTATGTATCCAAAATTATTATGCCATGAACTAAGCTCAGTCCCAGTTTTCCACCTTGCAGGGCCCACTTTAAAATCACCTAGTCAAAGCTCTAAAACCTTATAAATATCATCCCCTCAATTCCTTAAGGCAGTCAAGCTGGGGTTCTGCAGTAGGTCTAATAAACTCAGTTTTGTTTGAAATAAGTATCTCCTTTGGCCTTTGGGGAAGTCAGTGTAAACAGACACAACTAGCTCAGTGCTGAAAGACAGCAAACAAGTGCTGAATAGCCTAAGACCACCACAAATACATGTATAGTTGAGCAAAGTTGGGCGGGGATGGTAACCATTGCAACAAGGAAAAACACACACCATGGGGATTCATGAGTGTGTCTCAGTAAGACTAGGTTAGGGATGCACTCTGAAGTTTGGGCTTTTCTTACATGGATTTGGGGACAACTTGAGGAAAGTGGGGCTTTGTTATGGATTGAATGTTATTAGGAACTGGAGGCAATTCTACAACTAGCTATTATATTAGCTATGTATTGCTGCATAACAAACTGCTACCAACTAGCAGTTTAAAACAACACACATTTATCACATCATTCTATAGGTCAGGACTCTAGACATAGCTTAGATGGATTCTCTGCTTTAGTGTTTTTCACAGGTCTGTAGCCAAGTCGTCAGGTGGGGCTGTGGTCTCATCTCAAGGCTCAATGGGGGAAGGATCTGTTTCCATGCCTGCGGAAGTTGGCAGAACCCAGTTCTTCATGGGTTGCCACACTAGGGGCCTTAGTTCCCTGCTGATGGTCAGTGGAGGCCGTCGTCAGTTCTTCCCATGTGGGCTTCTCCCTATGGCAACTTACTTTACCAAAGTCAGCTAGTCAATAGAAGGAGTCTGCTGACAAGACGGGAGTTACAATATTATGTAATGTAATCATGGAAGTAAAAATCTCAGTATCTTTGCCATATTTTATGGGTAAAAAGCAAGTCAGAGATCCTGCCTACATTCAAGGGAAGAAGATTACATATGGGTCTGACAACTAGTGCATGGAATATTTGGGCCATTTTGGAGTTGGTCTGCCGCGAGAATCTTATTTGGGTTGAGGGAAGAATAAAGTGTGGTTAAAGCTGTGATTAGTAAACAAGTAGCACTTATTAGCCAGGATAGGGGTAGAGTTGGTCATTCTTGTCCTTTTGAACATGTTTGTATCTTTGTCTGTGTTAGACATGAATATGGAGTGGTCTTATTTTGGTCTCCGTCCATTATAGTCAGACTCTGGTGGCATCTGGGCGCTGTCTGAGGTCAGTATCCTGTGACACTGTTTATGGGCAACAGGAGAATGCCACGGCACAAGGTCAGCAGCTAACAAGGTCTTAGGGGTGCTTCAAGAGCAGCCTCTCATGGTCAGCGGCCGCTTTTCTCTTTATTGCAAGAAATTAGGGCACATAAGAAGGAAAAACTATATACAAACCAGATCATAGATAATATTCTAGATAAGCAAGACTAATTGTTAAAGTAAGATCTTCAGTCAAAATGGGCTTGAAAATGGTCTCTCAGGACTCTGTTGTATAAAACTTACAGATTATTAGGTAGAATTTTTACATTAGCTACCTTTATAGATGAATATCATTTTACTTAGTAATGTCAATATACACCTTTTTTAAATTACTTTTGTTTGGTTTTCTAAAGTCCTAGGTTAAAAAATAATAAGAGATATTTGAAAGAATAGAACTTTACATTATTAATTATGTCAGGTTGCCCAAAACCGGCATGTTGGGAATTTTAACAAGGCACTTCTTTTTCTACCTTAGAATAAAGATTTAAAAAACTGTTTTGAATTTGCAAATAACACAAAAAATGTGGTGACTTGAATATAAGCAAATAAAAAATTTTTAATGCTTATGGTAGTTCCAGGGTTTACAGTTGAAGAGGAAATTGTACAATGGTGTTAAGCATTTCTCTCCCATGTACAATAGAGTCCCATGGTGAAATTTTGTTGGTCTGTCACTGAACACAGTTATATACATAAAAAAGTGTCCCTGTGGAACCTACAATCATGATATTAAGCTGTAATAGCTGTTCCTGTAGGGAAACCATGACAAGAGAATGTAATAATAAATAACGCCAGTACTCTTACCGTATGAAAATGGCAGGTAATCACTGGCCAAAATATCAAAATTGTTCCCCAGTTGGTGGTCTGTCCTAAGATAATTGAAACATTCCTGCTGATACCAGGGCTGTGTCCCTGTTTTTCTGTTTGCTTATATTTGACTATTTAATTTGTTCTAGACTTTCTGGGTCAGATTAATATTTCTACAAAAAAGATGTTTCCCACCCCTGCATTTGCTCATTAATCAGATTATTTTCTTTTCTACTGATTTTTGTCTCTTATGCTATACACAATAGCCATTGAGGCAAAAGCAAAATTTTCCATTAATATTCTGTTTCTCTTCCTAAAAGAGCTTTTTACTGCCTGGTTATCTGTTCTTCAGGTCACAGGACAACTGTTCTAAGCATTTCAGAACTTCCTTGAAAACACCTCAGCCCTCCTTCCACAGTCCCCAGGAGGTGCTGTGTTGCTGAAATTTGATGGTAACATGCTCCTGTCTACATCAAAGTACTTATCATACATTAGCCACTGAATTACTGATCTCTCTCTCTGATAAGAAAAATATCCCCCAGGATTAAAGATGGCAGCATGAAAGGTGAGATAGAGACCTCCTCCTAAAACCACATATAATACGAAAATATAATTAATACAACTAATCCTGAAAGAGCAACAGGAAAGAAGGCTGTGCCAGACTGCATACATCTGGAGGAAAGAACAGACCTCACAGAACAGGGTAATGTACCAAACCACGACTCCACGGGGCCCATATCCCTTCCCCACTCCAGCTCACCGGCAGGAGGAAGAGAAATGGAATGGGGAGGGAGTGGAGGCCTGGGACTGCTGAACATCCAGCCCTGGAGATATGCTCTGGGAACATGAACCTACATTGCCTGGTGTTCTGGTGATTAGTGGGGCTGGAAAGCTAAGACAGGTGGAATACATGGAGAGACTGAGATTCCAGTTGCTTGTGGAAAACAGGGATTCATATCTGGCTGATCTCGGGGAGCAGTCTGAGAGACTTCCTAAAAGTGAGAGGGCTGCTAAAGGGCAAGGACTACACAGAGCTCACTGCTCAGGAGAGAGGACAGGTGGACAAAATAGTCTGGGTGCACTCTGCCCAGCAGGCTGAGAACTTTCATGATCTTAAGGCGCTCCATCCACCTGGCTGGCTACACAGCTCCAAGGGCCCCCAACGTGATACGCAGTCTGCTGTGCATTCCTCCTGGCCAGCCACACCTGGATTGCAAACCAGTAAAGTCTGCCCTAGCATCAGGCCAGCCAGAGGGAAGCCCCGCCTACAGCAGCTACAAATGCAAAGCATACAGGCTTACACCTGTGTATTTGGCCCACCAGTTCTGGCACTGGAGACAGGCATAGCAGCCAGGAAGCAGGAAACAGCTCTTTCCTCCCACTAGGGGATGAGCAGCTACAGAGAGTAGAGCTTCTGGGCACTAAAGGGTGCCGCATATAAATATGAAAAGTCAAAGGAACCTGGTTCAAAGCAAAATCTCAGCACCAGAAAAAGGATTGAGTGAGACTGAACTAATAAACCTTCCTGAAAGAGATTTCAAAATAAAAATCATAAACATGCTCATGGATGTACCGAAAAATATTCAAGAACTCAGGAACGAATTTAGGACAGAGATCCAATCATTGAGTAACACATTGGAGGGTATTAAAAGCAAATTAGATATGGTGGAGGAGATGATAAATGAAATAGAAATTACAAAGAAGCTGAAGCACAGAGAGAAAAAAGGATTCTAGGAATTAAAGACTACTGAGAGAACTGTTTGACCAATCCAAATGGAATAATACTTGTATTATAGGGGTACCAGAAGAAGAAGAGAGAGAAAAAGCAATAGAAAGTGTCATTGAGGAAGTAATTGCTAAAACCTTTCCCAGTCTGGGGAAGGAGATAGTGTATCAGGCCATGGAGGTGCACAGATCTCCCAACACAAGGGATGCAAGGAGGACAACACCAAGACGTACAATAATTAAAACTTCAAAGGGTAAAGACATACTATTAAAGGAGCCAGAGAGAGAAATAAGATCACATACAAAGGAAAACCCATCAGACTATCTTCAGACTTCTCAGCAGAAACCTTACAGGCCAGAAGGGAGTGGCATGATATATTTACTTCAATGAAGCAGAAGGGCCTCAAAACAAGAATACGCTATTGGGCAAGATTATCATTTAAATTTGAAGGAGGAATTAAACAATTTCCAGATAAGCAAAAGCTGAGAGAATTTACCTCCCACAAACCATCCCTACAGTGTATTTTGCAGGGACTCCTATAGATGGAAGTGTTCCTAAGGTTAAATAGCTGTTAACAAAGGTAATAAAAAGGAATAGACAAAGAGTACAGAATATGATATCTAATATATAAAGAATGGAGGAGGAAGAAAAGAAGGGGTAAAAAAAATAACCTTTAGATTGTTTTTGTAATAGCATACTAAGTGAGTTAATTTAGACTTTTAGATAATAAGGAAGTTAACCTTGAACCTTTGGTAGCCATGAATCTAAACGCTGCGATGGCAGTAAGTACATACCTATCAATAATCACCCTAAATGTAAATGGTCTGATGTACCAATCAAAAGACATAAAGTCACTGAATGTATAAAAAAACAAGACCCATCTATATGCTGACTACAAGACACTCACTTTAAACCCAAAGACATACACAGACTAAAAGTGAAGGAATGGAAAAAGATATTACTTGCAAATAATAGGGGAAAAAAATCAGGACTTGCAGTACTTGTATCAGACATATAGACTTCAAAACAAATAAGGATATTACATAATGATAAAGTGGTCAATCCAACAAGAAGATATAACCATTATAAATATCTATGCACCCAACACAAGAGCACCTACATATGTGAAACAAATACTAACAGAATTAAAAGGGGAAATAGAATGCAATGCATTCTAGGAGACTTCAACACTCCACTCACTCCAAAGGACAGATCAACCAGACAGAAAATAAGTAAGAAGACACAGGCATTGAACAACACATTAGAACAGATGGACCTAACAGACATCTACAGAACTCTACACCCAAAAGCAGCAGAATAAACATTTTTCCCAAGTACACATGTAACATCTTCAAGAATAGATCATATTCTAGGCCACAAAAAGAGCATTAGTAAATTCAAAAAGATTGAAATTGTACCAACCAGTTTCTCAGACCACAAAGGTATGAAACTAGAAATAAATTACACAAAGAAATTGAAAAATCCCACAAACACATGGAGGCTTCACAACATGCTCCTAAATAACCAATGGATCAATGACCAAATAAAAACAGAGATCAAACAATATATGGAGACAAATGACAACAATAATTCAACACCACAAAATCTGCGGGAAGCAGTGAAGGCCATGCTAAGGGGGAAGGATATTGCAATACAGGCCTACCTCAGGAAAGAAGAACAATCCCATATAAACAGTCTAAGTTCACAATTAATGAAATTAGAAAAAGAAGAACAAATGAGGCCCAAAGTCAGTAGAAGGAGGGACATAATAAAGATTAGAGTGGAAATAAATAAAATCAAGAAGAATAAAACAATAGAAAAAATCAATAAAAGCAGGAGCTGGTTCTTCAAGAAAATAAACAAAATAGATGAACCCCTAGCCACACTTATCAAGAAAATAAGAGAGTCTACACATATCAACAGAACCAAAAATGAGAAAGGAAAAATCACTACAGCCACCACAGAAATACAAGGAATTACTAGAGAATACTATGAAAAATTATATGCTAACAAACTGGATTACCTAGAGGAAATGGACAACTTTCTAGAGAAATACAATCTTCCAAGGATGACCCAGAAAGAAACAAAAAATCTGAACAGACCAATTACTAACAACGGAATTGAATTGGTAATCAAAAACCTACCTAAGAACAAAACGCCTGCACCAGATGACTTCACCGCTGAATTTTATCAAACATTTAGTGAAGACCTAATGCCCATTCTAGTTTTCTAAAAACTAAAAGAGGAGGGAATACTTCCAAACTCATTCTACGAGGCCAGTATCACCCTAGGACCAAAATCAGTCAAAGACACCACAAAAAAAGAAAATTACAGACCAATATCCCTAATGAACATAGATACAAAAATACTCAACAAAATATTAGCAAACCAAATTCAAAAATACATCAAAAAGATCTTCCATCATTATCAAGTAGGATTTATTCCAGGGATGCAAGGATGGTACAATATTAGAAAATCCATCAACATCATCCACCACATTAACAAAAGAAGGACAAAAAAACACATGATCATCTCAATAGATGCTGAAAAAGCATTTGACAAAATTCAACAACCATTCATGATAAAAACTCTCAACAAAATGGGTATAGAGGACAAGTACCTCAACATAATAAAGGCCATATATGACAAACCCACAACCAACATCATACTTAACGCAAGAAGCTGAAAGCTTTTCCTTTAAGATCGGGAACAAGACAAGGATGCCCACTCTCCCCACTTTTATTCAACATAATTCTGGAGGTCCTAGCCACGGCAATCAGACAACACAAAGAAATAAAGGGCATCCAGATTGGTAAAGAAGTTAAACTGTCACTCTTTGCAGATGACTTGATATTGTACATAAAAACCCCTAAAGATTCTACTTCCAAACTACTAGAATTCAGCAAAGTTTCAGGATACAAAATTAATACACAGACATCTGTTGCATTCCTATACACTAATGATGAATTAGAAGAAAGAGAAATCAGGAAAACAATTCCATTCACAATTGCATCCAAAAGAATAAAATACCTAGGAATAAACCTAACCAAGGAAGTGAAAGACCTATACTCTGAAAACTACAAGACACTCATGAGAGAAATTAAAGATACCAGTAAATGGAAACACATCCTGTCCTCATGGATAGGAAGAATTAATATTGTTAAATGGCCATCCTGCCTAAAGCAATCTTCAAATTCAATGCCATTCCTATCAAAATACCAATGAACAAGAGCAAATCATTCTAAAATTCATATGGAACTATGAAAGACACCAAATAGCCAAAGCAATCCTGAGAAGGAAGAATAAAGCTGGGGGGATTATGCCCTCCAACTTCAAGCTCTACTACAAAGCCACAGTAATCAAGACAATTTGGTACTGGCACAAGAACAGACCTATAGACCAATGGAACAGACTAGAGAGCCCAGATATAAACCTAACCACATAAGGTCAATTAATACATGATAAAAGAGCAATGGACATACAATGGGGGAAATGACAGCCTCTTCAACAACTGGTGTTGGCAAAACTGGACAGCTACATGCAAGAAAATGAAACTGGATTATTGTTTAACCCCTTACACAAAAGTAAACGTGAAGTGGATCAAAGACCGGTATGTAAGTCATAAAACCATAAAACTCTTAGAATACAACATAGTCAAAAATCTCCTGAATATAAACATGAGCAACTTCTTCCTGACTGCATGTCCTCTAGCAAGTGAAACAAAAGTAAAAATGAACACATGGGACTACATCAAACTAAAAAGCTTCTGTATGGCAAAGGACACCATCAACAGAACAAAAAGGCAACCTACAGTATGGGAGAATATATTTATAAATGACATATCCGACAAGGGGTTAACATTCAAAATATATAAAGAACTCACACGCCTCAACACCCAAAAAGCAAATAACCTGATTAAAAAATGGGTGAAGGATATGAGCAGACAATGTCCGAAGAAGAAATTCAGATGGCCAACAGACACATGAAAAGATGCTACACATCACTAATCATCAGGGAAATGCAAATTAAAACCACAATGAGATATCACTTCACATCAGTTAGGGTGGCCACCATCCAAAAGACTAAGAACAACAAATGCTGGCAAGAATGTGGAGAAAGGGGAACCTCCCTACACTGCTGATGGGAACGTAAACTAATTCAGCCTTTGTGGAAAACAATATGGAGGTTCCTTAAAAAACCAAAAATAGAAATACCATTTGACCGGGGAATCCCACTCCTTGGAATTTACCCAAAGAATACAACTTCTCAGATTCAAAAAACATATGCATCCCTATGTTTATTGCAGCACTATTTACAGTAGCCAAGATATGGAAGCAACCTAAGTGTCCATCAGTAGATGAATGGATAAAGAAGAGGTGGTACATATACACAATGGAATACTATTCAGCCATAAGAAAGAAATCTTATCATTTGCAACATGGATGGAGCTGGAGGATATTATACTCAGTGAAATAAGCCAGGCAGAGAAAGACAAGTGCCAAATGATTTCCCTCATTTGTGGAGTATAACAATGAAGCAAAAGTGAAGGAACGAAACAGCAGCAGACTCACAGACTCCAATAAATGACTAGCGGTTACCAAAGGTGAGGGGTAGGGAAGGGTGTTTGGGGAGGGAGAAGGGGATTGAGGGGTATTATGTTTAGTACACATTGTGTGAGGGGTCACGGGGAAGACAGTGTAGCACAGAAAAGGCAAATAGTGAATCTGTGGCATCTTATTACACCCAAGGACAGTGACTGCATTGGGGTGTGGGGGGGGAATTGATAATATGGGTATATGTTGTAATCACATTGTTTTTTCACGTTAAACCTTCATAAGATTGTATATCAATAATACCTTAATAAAAAATAAAATAAAGAAAATAGGAAAAGAAAGAAAAATATTCAAAAGTTATAAAAGAATTTTGTTTATAAACATTTTGTTTATAAATAAATAGTTATCTGACAATAATCTGATTATGTGATTCCTAGGAGTATGTTCCTTTGTTTAACTTGCCATTTTTACCGTGTGTTTGGATAATTTATATCTTTCTAAGAATAGTCATTTACTGATAGACTCAAATGGTATCTGCCCTGTAGCAATGCAGTTTTATTGCCCTGTAGGACATTAACTGGCTTCATATCAAAATTAGTAATCTTTATTCAAGCATTTATCCTTTCAGCTCCTCTAAATACTTCCTTCTTCCAATTCTCTTTGAACCATCCTTACCGTCCTGCAGGGTCTGTCATTAATAAGTGAATTCAGTATTTGACATGAGCTCACTGTATGTTCATATGAAAGCTATATATGTAACTTTTTGAAAATAATACTTTGACACCACTAATCTCTTAAACTCTGTGCCTTTCAACCTTACATTCACAGTGCGGGGAATATAGCAGGTGCTCGGGAAATATTTATGGAGTGTTTGAAGTGAATATTGCAGAAAAAGAAACTGGATGTAGGATAAAAACTTGCTTAAATTCAAACAGCTTCTGGCATAATAGTGAAATTTGGATTGGAAACCTCAGTTTTTACATTTCTAGTCCAAGGACATTTCTAACTGAACATGACAGCATGAACACCATATATAGGACAAGATATTCAAGTACTATAGTTACCCCATGCTTGGAACACAATATTCTGTTACCTGAAATAAAACTGAAAAATGGTATAACTGCTTTAAACTTTATTATAATATTCAATCACCTTTATGGATGTCAAAATTATATATAACTGAGATGTAAAGTAGGTAGTTAATATAACAATATCACCCATTATGTATTTAGGGAACAGTTTTATTACTACACTACCCAGATATTAAAATTTCAATAAGAAAATGTAATAAATGTGAGTTATTTTTAGAAAAAAGAGCACAGCAGGTCAGAATAGTGCCATGTGTTTTTTTTTAATTTTTATGAATCATAATATTTATATTACAGTTTCGAAAATGTGCCTTCGTAGAATAGGAGAGAACATCACACAATCTGGCATAAACTTACTCTTTCTTTCAGAAGATAAATTCTAAAAGTCTGTCCAAAATAATGCCCCTATTTTGATTATGTAAAAACAGAGGCAGAGAGAGAAGAAACCTGCTGGTTTTCATGGAAGAATCTCAGGGAAGTGACTTTTGATTGAGATCATTTAGAATTTCTTAAAATAAATATATATGCCATCATAATCACAAAAAAATAGTTTATTGACATGTTTGTCTAGGACAAAATGAGATACAAAGGAACAATGCTTTCCCTAAATATGTAAGTTCTGAACATACGTAAATCAAGAAATCTTTAGGAAAATTTCCTTGTATAAAGAAAGGTTAAATGGTGTGATTTCTTTTATGGCTTTTTACTCTACATATCCTCATTTAAGGAAATGATCATTCATAGAAAAATTAGTATGTTGGAATCATTAGGTTTTTTATAGAAAAGATTTAATTTGATAGGTCGTATCCTTCTGATTCAACTTAAGTACTTGACAGCTTCCCCTGTACAGGTTCTTTACAGGGGACTGGAAGGAGGGGCTGTGACATTACAGGTGGCACATTCTCTGTCTTCCAGAAGCTTTCATCTCATGAGAAAAAAATATGTAAAGAAAAAAATCATGAAAAACGAAATAATATAAAGGCTCGAAAAGGAGAGATAGTACTTTCCCATGGAGGTAATTAATGTGGAAAAAGCCATATTTGAACTGATCCTGCAACAAAGGTTGCTGGCTCAACATTACTTCAACAGACTTGTAGCGAGCTTCTACTCCCGTCAAGTAAAATGCAATGTGCTGATTATGTGGAGATGAAGGGCATTGCTCTTGGCTTCAAGAAGTGTACAGTCTAATGGCAGAGACCAGAAAGAACAAACATGAAGTACACCAAGTGTTCTGACTGAGCCATGTGCAGAGGTCCCTGGGAACACACGGAGGCAGTCAATTCAACCTGGGTTAGCGGGATGGCCAGGAATGGGAAAGATTTAAGCTCAAGACTTATAGAAGGTAGGAGGGGTAGGTCTATCAGCAGCCTGTACACTGGATCAAGTTCTCTTCAGTCTCAAGGTTATTTGTCTATGACACATATATACCCTGTGTGCAGTACCCCCACCTTGACCCACTTCCCACCTTGCCCTCATGGGGCTTGCAGCCAAAGAGAACCAATGGGAACATAACGTTTGCACTCCTTCTGTGCCATGAATTATAAATAATCTGGAGCCATTTGGGCTTGCTTTCTCCTTACCAACCAAATACATGGGAGTGTGGCAAGCCGAGCCTGGCTGCTCCTTAGGAACCCCTTCATTGCTTGACAGATTAAAATTTGGTCGTGTAAGAAAATATGGATTTGGGGACATAATTTATACTGCATGCATGTAAATTAATAAGTCTAAATTTGTTCTAACAACAGAGGTTTTCTATTTAAATGCATGTTATCCATAATTTACCAAACATGTATTTTATATTATAATTTCCTAAAATATTTTGGAGCTCTTTTGGAATTATCTTCAACATCTGTTTTTAAAGTGTGTGTTACAGGTATATTTTGTTTTGGATATATTAACTCACTCACTCTTCACAACAAACCTATGAGATACAAGTGTTTTATATACATATATATTATATATCCATATCTCTATATAGCCACCTTTCTGTATCTATATAGATATATAGGTATAGATAAATTTATATAGATATGTAGGTAAAAATATTCATTTATCCATACACTTATATCTATATAGATATATAGGCACAGATACATTTTTTTGAAGGGAGGGCTGAATTTTTTCCAGGGTTAAGCAATGATGCAAAGGAACAGGTATTCAAACTATAAAAGTCCTTGGTCAAGGATCATCTGTCATGTTCCGTTGTCCCCTGTAAAACTCTTAATTCTATAATGGTTACTCATATCAATTTATGGTAAGAAGTTAAAGTAAAACTATACTGTACTTGACAGACTTTGGTAACCAAGACATTATTAATACTAGATAAATTATATTCTGAGATATGAAAATACTATTAAAAATTCTAACCCTTCAAGTTATTCATAGTATTTATGCTAGGAATAAAAGCTGGAATCAAGGGAAAAAGGAAATATTCAGCAACTCTCTGATGTATGCAGATTCCTTATTAGATTGCTACTTAGGGGTTTAACAGATACCTGAAACTTTTACTCAAATTGCAAAGGTGCTGGGGATTTATTTTTTGAGAGGGAAAACTTGCATCATGAAAGATTTATAAAATTATCTTACATATTAAGTGTCCTATAGGGAAGATTATTATTACATTTAGAACATTAAGTAATGATTACTTTCCTCATTGAGAATTTGTGGCCAATTTATATTTGAATTATAACAATCATACCTAATGAAATGCTCTTGAATATTCTTATAATATTTTCATCTTCCTGTCAGTGTCCTGAATGATAATCTATGATGATGTTCACTCATAAATCTGTGAGAATAACAAAAAAATAATAACAGTGCCAATAGCAGTATGATATATTTGATGAATATGTATTGAAGCCAAACTCATTTTCCAAAGTTCATGCTAGATACTTATTTCATAAACAAAAGATCAAAAGAAAATTATGTTTAGAATATAAGCAAGAATAATCACAAAGATGGCAAAATATGAATGCCCATGAATTCAGCTACAGTGTAAAAGAATACTTAAATTCGGCTGAATAAATAAAGACCATTCAAAGGGTCAAAGAATAAATATACATATAATGGCTTTTGAAAACATTTATGCTTAGGCTTACTTTAATACTTTAAAGTACATTTTGTATAGCTTCAAAAATAGCAATCTTTATGAAAGAGATTCACCCAATGTCTGTCTTCATTACATTTCTATCACAATATTGCTTTATACCCTTTTCAATTACTGTCTGAGCCCCTAACTTCTAGCAAGCCTCTCAGCACATACTTATGGGTATATTCTCCTATGTGGGAGGCATTATCTTTCAATTTGGTTACTGTCCACCAGCATTCATCTTAACACACAGAAATTATCACCAACAGCCCTTAGGTTTCTCTACATTTTCCTTTCTTTTTTTTTGTCAGAAGTAATTTTTACTTATATAATAAATATAAAAATATGATCCAAAAGCACATGTTTTTGTGTATACATATATACACACATATATATATATACACATACACACACACATACACATACATAATTTTGGGGGGTTATTAAGGTATTATTGATATACACTTTTACGAAGGATTCACATGAAAAAACGATGTGGTTGTTACATTTACCCATATTATCAAGTCCCCACCCATATGCAATGCAGTCACTGTCCATCAGTGTAGCAAGATGCCACAGATTCACTATTTGCTTTCTCTGTGCTACACTGTTTTCCCCTTGATCCCCCACACCATGTGTTCTAAACATAATACCCCACAATCTCCACTCGCCCTCCCACACCCCACCCCTTTGGTAACCACTAGACCCTTCTTGGAGTCTGTAAGTCTGATGCTATTCCTTCAGTTTTGCTTCGTTGTTATACTCCACAAATGAGGGAAATCATTTAGCACTTGTCTTTCTCCGCCTGGCTTACTTCACTGAGCATAATATCCTCCAGCTCCATCCATCTTGTTGCAAATGGTAGGATTTGTTTCTTTCTTATGGCGGAATAATATTGCATTGTATATATGTACCACTTCTTCTTTATTCATTCATCTACTGATGAACACTTAGGTTGCTTCCATATCTTGGCTATTGTAAATAGTGCTGCAATAAACATAGGGGTGCATATGTTTTTTGAATCTGAGAAGTTGTATTCTTTGGGTAAATTCCAAGGAGTGGGATTCCCCGGTCAAATGGTATTTCTATTTTTGGTTTTTTGAGGAACTCCATATTGCTATCTACAATGGTTGAACTAGCTTACATTCCCATCAGCAGGGTAGGAGGGTTGCCCTTTCTCCACATCCTTGCCAGCATTTGTTGTTCTTAGTCTTTTGGATGGTGGCCATCCTTACTTGTGTGAGGTGATATCTCATTGTGGTTTTAATTTGCATTTCCCTGATGATTAGTGATGTGGGGCATCTTTTCATGTGTCTGTTGGCCATCTGAATTTCTTCTTTGGAGAACTGTCTCTTCATATCCTCCACCCATTTCTTGATCGGGTTATTTGCTTTTTGGGTGTTGCGTGTGAGTTCTTTATATATTTTGGATGTTAACCCTTTGTCGGATATGTCATTTAAAAATATATTCTCCCATACTGTAGGATACCTTTTTGTTCAGTTGATGGTGTCCTTTTTCTTACAGAAACATTTTAGTTTGATGTAGTCCCATGAGTTCATTTTTGCTTTTCTTTCCCTTGCTCGAGGAGATGCATTCAGTAAGAAGTTGCTCTCAGGAGATTTTTGCCTATGTTGTCTTCAAAGACTTTTATGGTTTCATGACTTACATTCAGGTCCTTGATCCATTTCGAGTTTACTTTTGTGTATGGGGATAAACAATAATCCAGTTTCATTCTCTTGCATGTAGCTGTCCAATTTTGCCAACAGCTATTGAAGAGGCTGTCATATCCCCATTGTATGTCCATGGCTCCTTTATCATATATTAATTGACCATACATGGTTGGGTTTATATCAGGGCTCTCTAGTCTGTTCCATTGGTCTATGGGTCTGTTCTTGTGCCAGTACCAAATTGTCTTGATTACTGGGGCTTTGTAGTAAAGCTTGAAGTTGGGGAGCATAATCCCCCCAGCTTTGTTCTTACTTCTCTGGTTAGTTTTGGCTCTTCAGGGTCCTCTGAGGTTCCATATGAATTTTAGAACAATTTTCTCTAGTTCACTGAAGAATAGCTGTTGGTATTTCGATAGGAATTGCATTGAATCTGTTGATTGCATTAGGCAGGATGGCCATTTTGACAATATTAATTAGTCCTATCCATGAGCACAGAATGTGTTTCCATTTACAGTTATCTTCTTTAATTTCTCTCATGAGTAACTTGTAGTTTTCAGAGTATAGGTCTTCCACTTCCTTGGTTAGGTTTATTCCTAGGTATTTTATTCTTTTTGATGCAACTGTGAATGGAATTGTTTTCCTAATTTCTCTTCCTGCTAGTTCATTGTTAGTGTATAGGAATGCCACAGATTTCTGCCTACTAATTTTGTATCCTGCAACTTTGCTGAATTCAGATATTAGATCTAGTGGTTTTGGAGTAGATTCTTTAGGGTTTTTTTATGTACAATATCATGTCATCTGCAAACAGGGACAGTTTAACTTCTTCCTAGCCAATCTGGATGCCTTTATTTCTTTGTGTTGTCTGATTGCCATGGCTAGGACCTCCAATACTATGTTGAATAACAGTGGGGAGAGTGGGCATCCTTGTATTGTTCCAGATCTTAAAGGAAAAGCTTTCAACTTCTCACTGTTAAGTATGATGTTGGCTGTGGGTTTGTCATATATGGCCTTTATTATCTTGAGGTACTTGCCCTCTTTACCTATTTTGTTGAGAGTTTTTATCATGAATGGATGTTGAATTTTGTAAAATGTTTTTTGGCATCTATAGAGATGATCATGTGGTTTTTGTCCTTCTCTTTGTTGATGCGGGGGATGATGTTGAGGGATTTTCAAATGTTGTACCATCCTTGCATCCCTGGCATGAATCCCACTTGATCATGATGGATGACCTTTTTTATGTATTTTTGAATTCTGTTTGCTAATATTTTGTTGAGTATTTTTGCATCTATGTTCATTAGGGATATTGGTCTGAAATTTTCTTTTTTTGTGGTGTATTTGCCTGATTTTAGTATTAGAGTGATGTTGGTCTTGTAGAATGAGTTTGGGAGTATTCCCTCCTCTTCTACTTTTTGGAAAACTTTAAGGAAGATGGGTATTAGGTCGTCACCAATTGTTTGATAAAATTCAGCAGTGAAACCATCTGGTCCAGAGGTTTTGTTCTTAGGTAGTTTTTTGATTACCAGTTCAATTTCCTTGCTGGTAATTGGTCTATTCAGATTTTCTATTTCTTTCTGGGTCAACCTTGGAAAATTGTATTTTTCTGGAAAGTTGTCCATTTCTTCTAGGTTATCCAGTTTGTTAGCATATAATTTTTCGTAGTATTCTCTCATAATTCTTTGTATTTCTGTGTTTTCCATAGTGATTTTTCCTTTCTCATTTCTGATTCTGCTTATGTGTGCTAACCCTTTTTTTCTTGATAAGTCTGGCTAGGGGTTTATCTTTTTTGTTTATTTTCTTGAAGAACCAGCTCCTGCTTTCATTGATTCTTTCTATTGTTTTATTCTTCCCGATTTTATTTGTGTTTGCTCTAATCTTTATTAAGTCCCTCCTTCTACTGACTTTGGGCCTCATTTGTTCTTCTTTTTCTAGTTTCATTAATTATGAGTTTAGACTGCTCATATGGGATTGTTCTTCTTACCTGAGGTGGGCCTATATTGCAATATACTTCCCTCTTAGCACAGCCATTTTACTTCTCACAGATTTTGCGGTGTTGAATTATTGTTGTCATTTGTCTCCGTATATTGCTTGATCTCTGTTTTTATTTGGTCATTGATCCATTGCTTATTTAGGAGCATTTTGTGAAGCCTCCATATGTTTGTGGGATTTTTCATGTTCTTTGCATAATTTATTTCTAGTTTCATACCTTTATGGTCTGAGAAACTGGTTGGTACAATTTCAATCTTTTTTAATTACCGAGGCTCTTTTTGTGGCCTTGTATATGATCTATTCTTGAAAATGTTCCATGTGCCGTTGAGAAGAACGTTTATTCTGCTGCTTTTGGGTGTAGAGTTCTGTAGATATCTGTTAGGTCCATCTGTTCTGTTGTGTTCTTCAGTGCTTCTGTCTTCTTACTTATTTTCTGTCTGGTTGATCTGTCCTTCAGAGTGAGTTGAGTGTTGAAGTGTCCTAGAATGATGCATTGCATTCTATTTCTCCATTTAATTCTGTTAGTATTTGTTTCTCATATGTAGGTGCTCCTGTGTTGGGTGCATAGATATTTATAATGGTTATATCTTCTTGTTGGATTGACCCTTTTATCATTATGTAATGTCGTTCTTGTCTCTTGTGACTTTCTTTGTTTTGAAGTCTATTTTGTCTGATACAAGTACTGCAACTCCTGCTTTTTTCTCCCTATTAGTTGCATGAAATATCTTTTTCCAACTCTTCACTTTTAGTCTGTGTATGTCTTTGAGTTTAAAGTGAGTCTCTTGTAGGAGTATGTAGATGAGTCTTGTATTTTTATCCTTTCAGTGACTCTATGTCTTTTGATTGGTGCATTCAGACCATTTACATTTTAGGTGATTATCCATACATATGCACTTACTGGCATTGCAGGCTTTAGATTCGTGGTTACCAAAGGTTCAAGGTTAACTTCCTTACTATCTAAGAGTCTAACTTGCTTCATTTAATATGCTATTACAAATACAATCTAAAGGTTCCTTTTTTATTCTTCCTCCTTTTCCTTCCTCTTCCATTCTGCATTTTTGTCTATCCCTTCATTGACTTTGGGGATACTTAATTTAATTTTGCATTTGCTTAGTAATTAGCTGTTCTACTTTCTTTACTGTGCTTTTTTAATCTCTTCTGACAGCTATTAAACCTTAGGAACACTTCCATCTATAGCAGTCCCTCCAAAATACACTGTAGAGTTGGTTTGTGGGAGGTAAATTCTCTCAGCTTTTGCTTATCTGGAAATTGTTTAATCCCTCCTTCAAATTTAAATGATAATCTTGCCAGATAAAGTATTCTTGGTTCAAGGCCCTTCTACTTCATTGCATTTAATACATAATGCCACTCCCTTCTGGCCTGTAAGGTTTCTGTTGAGAAGTCTGATGATAGCCCCAGGGGCTTTTCTTTTTATGTGATCTTATTTCTCTCTCTAGGTGCTTTTAATAGTCTGTCCTTATCATTGATCTTTGCTATTTTAATTACTATATGTCTTGGTGTTGTCTTCCTTGGGTCCTTTGTGTTGGGAGATCTGTGCTTCTCCATTGCCTGAGAGACTATCTCCTTCCCAAGATTGGGGAAGTTTTCAGCAATTACCTCCTCAAAGATACTTTCTATCCCTTTTTCTCTCTCTTCTTCTTCTGGTACCCCTATAATGTGAATATTGTTCCATTTGGATTGGTTACACAGTTCTCTCAATATTCTTTCATTCTTAGAGATCCTTTTTTCTCTCTGTGTCTCAGCTTCTTTGCATTCCTCTTCTCTAGTTTCTATTTCACTTCTCATTTCCTCCACCATATCCAATCTGCTTTTAATACCCTCCATTGTGCTCTTCAACGATTGGATCCCCAACCAGAATTCATTCCTAAGTTCTTGCATATCTTTCCGTACCTCCATGAGCATGTCAATGATTTTTATTTTGATGTCCCTTTCAGGAAGATTCATGAGGTCGATGTCATTTAAATCTTTCTCAGGAGTTGTATTAATAATTTTACTCTGAACCAGGTTCCTTTGGCATTTCATATTTTTATATGTCGTCCTCTAGTGCCCAGAAGCTCTACTTCCTGGAGCTGTTCAGCCCTTGAAGCAATGTTGGGGGTCGCATGGGAGCAGTATTGGTGCCTGGGGCAGGGGAAGAGTTGTTCCTGCTTCCCGGCTGCTATGCCTCTCTCCACTGCCTGAACCATTGGGCCAAGCTCACAGGTATAAGCCTCTATGCTTTGCATTTGTAGTTGCTGTAGACAGATCTTCCCTCTGGCTGGAATATCCCCAGGGCAGGTTTTGCTGGTTTGTGAGCCAGGTGGAGCTGACTGGAAGAAAGGTGCAGTAGGCTGTGTATCACGGAGGGTGTCCTTGGAGCTGTGTAGCCAGTCAGGGAGCTGGAGCACCTGAAGATCATCTAAGGAGGAAGAGTTCTTTTTCCTCCTTAACTATGAGAGTCTATATGGCAAAGCTCCCAACCTGCTGGGCAGAGTGCACACGGACAATTTTGTCTACCTGTCCGCTCTCCTCAGCAGTAAGCTCTGTGTAATCCTTGTCCCTTTAGCAGCCCTCTTGCTAAAGCCTTCCTTGTTAGGAAGTCTCTCAGACTGCCTGCCTTTCTTTTGTCCCAGAGCAGCCGGATATGGATCCCTGCTTTCCACAAGCGGCTGGAATCTCAGTGTCTCCAGGAATTCTGCCTGTCTTAGGTTTTCAACCTTGTAATCACAAGAGTATCATACAAGCACCATAAAATGTAGATCTCTGGAGTTAGGTATTCAGCAGTCCCAAGCCTCCACTCCCTCCCTGGTCAGTTTCTCTTCCTCTCCCTGGTGAGCTGGGGTGGGGGAAGGGCTTGCATCCTTCCCGGCCACAGCCTTGGTACATTATCCTGTTTTGTGAGGTCTGTTCTTTTCTCCTGGTGTATGAAGACTGGCGCAGTCCTCTTTCATGTTGCTCTTTCAGGATTAGTTGTATTAATTATATTTTTGTATTATATGCAATTTTAGGAGGAAACCTGTGTCCCACCTGTCACACCACCAACTTTAATACGTCTACATTTTTCTATATACTAGCTCTGACCTAACCTTTCTGATCTTCACTGACATATTTATAAACCTGAGCTAATCCCAGTCATGAAGATTTGGGCTGATAACTTAACTGAGGTAATGTTTGTAAATATGTTTTTAAAACATAGCATCTCATGCAAATGTAAGGTATTATTACAGATTTCACCAAACTCTTATCCATTCTGTTTTTTGAGTAGTTTGAATTAGAATCAAATATATTAAATGATTACCCTAGACGTATTTTCCCTCAATTGCTTGGGCGACTTTGCCTTATTTTGTCAGTGTTGCCTAAGATGCAGAAAATTATATTTAAAATAGAGTACTACTTAAGATCGAATGAGTAAGTGTCTAAGCAGTTCTGAGATCACCAACATTTCAAACAAGAAATCTGTATGTAATTCATGCTCATACTTAGACTCATCTAAAGTTGAGCAATGAAATTAATTTGCTAAGGAAAAAGTTCAAGAGAAGAAGAGGTGAATGGTTTAGCCTGTATGAAAATATAAAAAAGAAAAGATGGTAAAACAATACAGAGAGAGAGGGTACTTCCTGACTGTCCTGGGAAGGATCCTAAAGTGTAAATTTTGCCTTTATCAACCTCTGTGGTTGTCAAATGCTTTAAGGGTAAATGATGAATCAAGATATCTTAGTTGCATATAATTATCCATTAAAATATCAAAATAAAGCCCTAAATTATATCCAGTACTCACCAAGCAAAAATCAATGTGAAAATGATTTTATTCCCCATTCATAGACTGTGATACTCCACTTAGTAGTTATATTTCTCACTGTAAATAATACAGCACACACACACACACACACACACACACACACACAAACTTCTGTGAGAGTTTGTTTATAATGAGCCAACCTCCAAGAGTAAGTTCAGAAATTTTGAGAAACTGAGGAGAATTCCTCAACTTTGTGACAAAAAAGCCTTCCCTAAGAAACTTACTAAATTATATAATATATAAAGTATTTAGAGAGCATAATTTAATATAGATAAACAGAATAATACAGAGTACAACAGTCATCTTTCCTCTAATTTTAGGTAAAGATCTCTCTAAAAACTGACTTTATCCTCCAAACTTTCTTCTTGAACATTCTTGTACAACTATATTACATATAGTGATTTAATTCAAGAGATGCGTATTGCATATCTAAGTGAACAAGCACTGGCTAAAGTGCTAGAAATACCTAATAATAAAATACTGAAATAATAACTCCATTCAGCTCTGAAATTGGCATTCAGTTATTGAGGTGCTACTCTGTGCAAAGTACCAAACTTATCATTTTACAACCTTTAGGAAGACACTGGGGAATTTGCCTCATTCCATTCTCTCTACTCTCCTGGGATCTTAATTAAACTTGTCATACTTTCTCACTATATCCTCTATGTCATTGCTCTGCTTCTCTTTATATTCATGTTTTCGTCTCTGTATTATTCTCTGAATGTTTTCTTCCGACATTAATTCTAATTCACTAATTTTCTACTTAACTGTAGCTAATCTACTATTAAAGTGATATGTTAAATATTTTTTATTTTCAGTTATTGCCATTTAGTGTCATTCCTGTGAGTTTTTTGGTTCATTTTTAATAACTTTGTGTCATGTTGATTACTTTCCTTTTTCCAGCATTATCTTCATGCCTGTCTGTTGCTTCTGTAATGTACTTGATCTAACTCTTAATTTGAATCTATCAATTCCAATATCTTAAGCATTTGAAGAGCTGTTTCTCTGCCGTGGTTTTATTACTGTTTTTGCTTTTTCTCACTCTTGAGACCTACCTACATTTTGTGCCTAGTTATATGGACTTTTTTGGTATTGTACTTAAAAGATTATTTGAAGGAATAATGTGAAGCCTGCAATGCACTGAATAAAATATTTTCCTTATTTGTTTCTGCCATGCACATGAGGTCATGATCAGTATAGGACTACCTTACACTAAAATGAAGACCACAGATTTTCTAGACATTCAAGGAGATTTTAATGGGCTGTATTTTTGTGTTATCTGTTCTACACCTGGTTTTTTCTCAACTTTAGGGTGCCTTATTTCTGAGACTTTCTCTTCTTAGACCTATACTATCAAATATGGTTGTTGACATAAGTGGCCTATTTAATATTAAATGCTTACTTTGTATTACTAAGCCATACAAAGCAGTTAATTTTTTAAAAACTAAAGATGAAATTATCTTCAATAAGTTAAAATAATATTCAGTTCCACTAAAAAAGAATTCAAATGTAATACTTAATAACTTAAGCAGTGAGTAAACTGTTATCCTAAATCTTACTGACAATATACTTGTTGATAAATTTGCGTTGTTTTAAATCTGTTTATTGAATCTAAACAGCCATCTGACTGTATTTTTACTAAAAAAGAAAGATGAAGATGTTGGTCATATCATAAAGGCTTTGGAAATAGAAATATCACCTACTGTTCTGAGGAAAAGCCTCCTGGGAGAGGATTAAAGATGGCAGCTTTAAGGTGAGACAGAGGCTTCCTCCTAAAACCGCATATAATATGAAAATAAAGCTACTACAACTACTCTTGAAAGAGCAACGGGAAAGAGGATGGCAACAAACTGCATACACCTGGAGACAAGAGCAGCCCTCACAGAAAACGGTAATGTACTAAAGCTGTGGTCCTGCAGGATCCAAGCCCTTCCCCCACCCCTGCTCACTGGCAGGAGGAACAGGAACGAAGCTGAGAGGGAGTGGAGAACTGGGACTGCTGAATACCTAACTCTGGAGAGCTACTCTGGGAGCACAAACCTACATTTCATGGTGCTTGCATGATACTCTTGTAATTAGGAGCTTGGAAAGCTAAGGCAGGCAGAATTCCTGGAGAGACTAAGATTCCGGCTGCTTGTGAAATCAGGGATCCATACCCAGCTGCTCTGGGACAAAAGAAAGGCAGGCAGTCTGAGAGACTTCTTAACAAAGAAGCCCTTAGCAAGAGGCCTGCTAAGGGGGCAAGGACTGCACAGAGCTTACTGCTCAGGGGAAAGGACAGGTAGACAAAATTGTCCAGGTGTATTCTGCCCAGCAGATTGGGAGTTTTCTGATCTTCAGGTGTGCCAGCTCCCTGGCTGCCTACACAGCTCCAAGAACCCCTTCTGTGACAGGCAGACTAGTGCACCTTTCACCTGGCCAGCCCCACCGGGCTTGCAAACCTGGAAACCCTTCCCTGGTGTTAGGCCAGCCAGAGGGAAGATCTGTCTACAGCAGACAGTGGAGGCAGGCATAGCAGCCAGGAACCAGGAAACAGACCTTTCCTCCCCCAAGGCACCAATACCACTCCCCTACAATCCCTTACATTGCTTCAGGGTCTGAGCAGCTCCAGAGACTAGAGCTTCTGGGCACTATAGGGCACCATACACAAATATGAAACGCCAAAGTAACCTGGTCCAGAGTAAAATTATGAATACAACTCCAGAGACAGATTTAAATGATATGGACCTTATGACTCTCCCTGAAAGGGAGTTCAAAATAAAAATCATTAACATGCTTATGGTGGTATGGAAAGATATTCAAGAACTCAGGAATGAATTCCGGTCAGAGATCCAATCCTTGAAGAACACAATGGATGGTAATAAAAGCAGATTGGATATGGTGGAGGAGACGATAAATGAAATAGAAACTAGAGAAGGGGAATACAAAGAAGCTGAGGTACTGAGAGAAAAAAGGATCTCTAAGAATGAAAGAATATTGAGAGAACTGTGTGACCAATCCAAACAGAACAATATTTGCATTATAGGAGTACCAGAGGAAGAAGAGAGAGAAAAAGGGATAGAAAGTGTCTTTGAAGAAATAATTGCTGAAAACTTTTCCACACTGGGGAAGGAAATACTCTTGCAGTCCACGGAAACCCACAGAACTCCTAACAGAAGGTACCCAAGGAAGACAGCACCAAGACACATAATAATTAAAATGGCAAAGGTCAAAGATAAAGACAGAGTATTAAAGGCAGCTAGAGACAGAAAAAAGACCACCTACAAAGGAAAACCCATCAGACTATCATCAGACTTTTCAACAGAAACCTTACAGGCCAGAAGAGAATGGCATGATATATTTAACATAATGAAACAGAAGGACCTCGAACCAAGAATATTGTATCCAGCACGATAATCATTTAAATATGACAGAGGGAATAAACAATTTCCAGACAAAGGAAAGTTGAAAGAGTTTGCCTCTCATAAACCACCACTACAGGATATCTTAAACGGACTGCTCTAGAGGGAAGCACCCCTAAGGTTAAAAAGATGTCACCAGATAAAGTAAAATCATAGCAAAGAAAGCAGACCATCCAAATACTAACTAAAGGCAAAGAATAAAACACCCAATATATAAAGAATGGAGGAGGAAGAATAGGAAGGGAGAAATAAAGAAACATCAGACAGTGTTCACAATAACTTAACAAGAAAGTTAAGTTAGATTCTTACATAGTAAAGAAGCAACCCTTGAACCTTTGGTAACCACGAATCTAAAGCCAGCAATAGCAATAATTACCTATCTATCAATAATCACCCTAAATGTAAACGGACTGAATGCACCAATCAAAAGACACAGAGTAACAGAGTGGATAAAAAAGCGCGACCCATCTATATGCTGCTTACAAGAGACTCACCTCAAACCCAAAGATATACGCAGACTAAAAGTGAAGGGATGGAAAAAGATATTTCATGCAAACAACAAAGAGAAAAAAGCAGGTGTTGCAGTACTTGTATCAGACAAAATAGAATTCAAAACGAAGAAAGTAGCAAGAGATAAAGAAGGACATTACATAATGATAAAGGGGTCAGTCCTACAAGAAGATATAACCATTATAAACATATATGCACCCAACACAGGAGCGCCAACATATATGAAACAAATACTAACAGAATTGAAGGAGGAAATAGACAGCAATGCATTCATTTTAGGAGACTTCAACACACCACTCACTCCAAAGGACAGATCAACCAGACACAAAATAAGTAAAGACACAGAGGCACTGAACAACACACTAGAACAGATGGACCTAACAGATATCTACAGAACTCTGCACCCAAAAGCAACAGTAGACACATTCTTCTCAAGTACACATGGAACATTTTCCAGAATAGACCACATATTAGGCCACAAAAAGAACCTCAGTAATTTCAAAAATATTGAAATCCTACCAACCAACTTCTCAGATCACAAAGGTATAAAACTGGAAATAAATTTTAGAAATAAATCAAAAAGACTCACAAATACATGGAGACTTAACAACATTCTCCTAATTAATCAATGGGTTAATGACCAAATCAAAACAGAAATCAAAGAATATATGGAGACTAATGACAACAACAACACAAAGCCACAACTTCTGTGGGACGCAGCAAAGGAAGAACATTCCCAAATGAACAGTCTAAAGACACAATTATTGAAATTGGAAAAAGAAGAACAAATGAGGCCCAAAGTCACCAGAAGGAGATACATAATAAAGATCAGAAAAGAAATAAATAAAACTGAGAAGAATAAAACAATAGGAAAAATCAATGAAACCAAGAGATGGTTTTTGAAAAAATAAACAAAATAGATAAACCCCAAGCCAGACTCATTAAGAGAAAAATAGAATCTACACACATAAACAGAATCAGAAATGAGAAAGGAAAAATAACGACTGACCCCACAGAAATACAAAGAATTATAAGAGAATATTATGAGCATCTGCATGCTAACAAGCTGCAAATCCTAGAAGAAATGGACAACTTCTTAGAAAAATACAACCTTCCAAGACTGACCAAGCAAGAAACAGAAAAACTAAACAGACCAATCACCAGCAACAAAATTGAATCGGTAATCAAAAAACTACCCAAGAACAAAACCCCTGGACCAGATGGATTCACCTCTGAATTCTACCAGACATATAGAGAAGAAATAACACCCATTCTCCTTAAAGTTTTCCAAAAAATAGTAGAGGAGGGAATACTTCCAAACTCTTTCTATGAAGCCAGCATCACTCCAATACCAAAAACGGGCAAAGACTTCACCAAAAAAGAAAATTACAGACCAATATCCCTGATGAACGTACATGCAAAAATACTCAACAAAATATTAGCAAACCGAATTCAAAAATACATCAAGAGGATCATACACCATGATCAAGTGGGATTCATCTCAGGGATGCAAGGATGGTACAACATTCGAAAATCCATCAATATTATCCACCACATCAACAAAAAGAAGAACAAAAACCACATGATTATCTCCATAGATGCTGAAAAAGCATTTGACAAAATTCAGCATCCATTCATGATTAAAACTCTCAACAAAATGGGTATAGAGGGCAAGTACCTCAACATCATAAAGGCTACATACGACAAACCCACAGCTAACATCATACTTAACAGTGAGAAGCTGAAAGGTTTTCATCTAAGATTGGGAACAAGACAGGGATGCCCACTCTCTCCACTGTTATTCAACATAGTACTGGAGGTCCTAGGCACGGCAATCAGACAAAACAAAGAAATACAAGGCATCCAGATTGGTAAAGAAGAAGTCAAATTGTCACTATTTGCAAACGATATGATATTGTACATAAAAAACCCAAAAGACTCCACTCCAAAACTACTAGAACTAATATCTGAATTCAGCAAAGTTGCAGGATACAAAATTAACACACAAAAATCTGTTGCTTTCCTATACACTAACGATGAACTAACAGAAAGAGAAATCAGAAAAACAATTCCATTCACAATTGCATCAAAAAGAATAAAATACCTAGGAATAAACCTAACGAAGGAAGTGAAAGACGTATACCCTGAAAACTAAAAGACACTCCGAAGAGAAATTAAAGAGGACACTAACAAATGGAAATTCATTCCATACTCTTGGCTAGGAAGAATAAATATTGTCAAAATGGCTATACTACCTAAAGCAATCTACAGATTCAACGCAATCCCTATCAAAATACCAACAGCTTTCTTCAATAAACTGGGACAAATAATTCTAAAATTCATATGGAACCATAGAAGACTCCAAATAGCCAAAGTAATCCTGAGAAGGAGGAATAAGACAGGGGGAATTACACTCCCTGACTTCAAGCTCTACTACAAAGCCACAGTAATCAAGACAATTTGTTACTGGCACAAAAACAGACCCACAGACCAGTCGTACAGAATAGAAAATCCAAACATTAACCCAAACATATAAAGTCAATTAACATATGATAAAGGAGCCTTAGATATGCAATGGGGAGATGACAGCCTCTTCAGTAGCTGGTGTTGGAAAAACTGGACAGCTACATGCAAGAGAATGAAACTGGACTACTGTCTAACCCCATACACAAAAGTCAACTCAAAATGGATCAAAGACCTGAATGTAAGTCATGAAACCATAAAACTCTTAGAAAAAAACATAGGCAAAAATCTCTTGGACATAAACATGAGCGACTTCTTCATGAGCATATCCCTCCGGGCAAGGGAAACAAAAGCAAAAAGAACAGGTGGTGTTGGGAGCCATGTGGCACAAGAACAATAGGACTCCATTTTGTTGTTTACTTCTTCTAGGTCAGTTTCCCGCCACAGTTTCCCCCTATGTGTTCCCACGACAACTGCGCATGTGCACAACTCGGTGTGTGATGGGACTCTGTAGGTCGCCTCATTATCATAATGGGCAAGCAACTAGAAGAAGCCACTCCCTACCACGCCCCTTCAAATTCTATATATTCCCTGCCTTTTCTGCTAATAAATGAGACTTGATCAGAAAGCCTGTCTTGTCTCCATTCTCTCTGTCTTCTGTCCCTTTTCATTCGCGCACCCCCTCCTTAGGTCCCAGTTGGAGAATCCCACGGCCGGGGATTTTACATTTGCTGATCTGCGGGCCAGGTCAAGGTGGGACTATATCAAGCTGAAAAGCTTCTGTACAGCAAAGGACACCATCAGTAGAACAAAAAGATATCCTACAGTATGGGAGAATATATTCATAAATGACGTATCTAATAAGGGGTTGACATCCAAAATACATAAAGAACTCACGCACCTTAACAAACAAAAAGCAAATAATCCAATTAAGAAATGGGCAAAGGACATGAATAGACACTTCTCTAAAGAAGAAATTCAGATGGCCAACAGGCACATGAAAAGATGCTCCACATCGTCAATCATCAGAGGAATGCAAATTAAAACCGCAATGAGATATCACCTCACACCAGTCAGCATGACCAACATCCAAACACAAACAACAACAAATGTTGGCGAGGATGTGGAGAAAAGGGAACCTTCCTATACTGCTGGTGGGAATGCAAATTAGTTCAACCATTGTGGAAAGCAGTATGGAGGTTCCTCAAAAAACTCAAAATAGAAATACCATTTGACCCAGGAATCCCACTCCTAGGAATTTACCCCAAGAACGCAGCAGCCCAGTTTCAAAAAGACAGATGCACCCCTAAGTTTATTGCAGCACTATTTACAATAGCCAAGAAATGGAAGCAACGTAAGTGTCCATCAGTAGATGAATGGATAAAGAAGTGGTACATATACACAATGGAATAGTATTCAGCAATAAGAAGAGAACAAATTCTAGCATTTGCAACAACATGGATGGAGCTAGAGGGTATCATGCTTAGTGAAATAAGCCAAGCGGAAAGAGAAATATCAAATGATTTCACTTATATGTGGAGTATAAGAACAAAGAAAAAAAACTGAAGGAACAAAACAGCAACAAATTTACAGAACCCAAGAACACACCAATAGTTACCAAAGGGAAAGGAACTTAGGCGGATGGGTGGGAAGGGACGGACAAGGGGGAAAAAGTGGCAGTACAATTAGCAGACGTAATGTTGGGGGGACACGGGGAGGACTGTAACAACTCAGAAAAGACAAATAATGATTCTACAGCATCTCACTAAGCTGATGGACAGTGACTGCAATGGCGTTGGTGGGAGGGACCTGTTGAAGGGGGTAGTTTAATAACCATAATATTACACATGTAATTGTAGATTAGTGATAGCAAAATAAATTATAAAAAAAAAAGAATTGCCTGAAGTAGCAGTGCAAGTTGGGGCTAATAAGACACTGACCAAAAAACTTAAAAGGAAAAACTGAGAACTTGGAGGTCCATAGGAATCTGAAAAACTCTGATATGTTCTTGGAATTTTGAAGTCCAATACACACTTAGGGCTGTGTGTACAACTACAAATGATCTAAGAAGGCTCTCATCTCCCACTTCTGTCTGACCTCAAAGCTCTGCATAAGCTGGAAGTGAAGGTGAAGGACTTATAAATTGTCTGCCGGAGTATGGAGAAACATACACATAGAACACAGCCTTTTGGCAAAAGTTGAGGACTTTACTCAAAGCATGTAAAGGTATCTCTCTTCAGTCATCACCTGAACACTTAGCTAACAAAGCAGAGACTTCACTAGCCACATACAACAAAGAAAATAGACTTTAAATAGTTGGTTCAGGAAATTCACTAAATAAACAGTAACAATAATAAGAAACAGCAAAATAACAAACCAAAATGTGGGTAGGGATCTAATTTCCAGAGCTGAAACATATTATTTAAATATCCAGCTTTTAACAAAAAACTAAAATTAAGAGACATATAAAGAATCAGGAAAATATGGTCCAGCACAAAGAAAAAAGCAGCCACTAGAAACTGTCCCTAAGTAAGCCCAGAAGTTGGACTTTGTAGACAAAGATTTTTAAATCAGCTGTTATAAATATGTTCACAGGAAATATGTTCATAGAAAATGCATTTTCATATACTTTTTATCTGCAAATGCACACATACTGGCAAAACTTTGGCATTTCAAGCCACTTTAAATAACTACTTAATATGCAGGACACAGTAAATGGGAAAGAATATTTGAAAATAATGTTCATGTTTCAGATAATTAAAGTATATTTCATTGTGTATAAGTTTTATAAGAAAAAAGTAAACAAATATTGAATTCTAGTTGAGATGCATAGGTCTATATGCTAAAAAGCAAAATGTGATAAAATGTTAATTATAGAATCTTGTTCGTGCTCAAATAGGAATTTGGGTGCTCCATGCACAATTCTTTCCATTTTTCTTTTGAAGATTTTCAACTTAGAAAAATATGGATAGAGAAAGAATTTCAATCTAATAATTGAGAGAAGTTAAAGAAAACAAAGAATGAAAATGTACAAATAAAAAACAAATTATAAAATTAAGCTCAGAAAATAAATGTATGGCTTTCCTTCTTCCAGCTCTTTTCAAGAAATATAATAATAATGAATGTAAAACCTAACTAAAACCAAGTGAGTCTTCAGTCTGAAGTATTAAATTGATATGCTAGTTTTCATTGAAATTTATTATGACAATGATGAAAAAGCAAAGCAGTATAAATGAAAACAATATCCCGAGACACATAATAAAGATGATCATATGGTAGACTTTTTTTATTACTGAAATATATTTGACAACTGTGTAAATTAAGGGGTACAATGTGGGTTTGATACAGTTGTATATTGCAATATGATTGTCCTTGTAGGAATAGTTTGCACCTCTAATTCTTGGGGTAATGAGTTTGTTCTCCTCAGTTCTTGACTCTGCTGCAACAAAGAATTGAAGAAGTGTGGCAGAGACACAGTACTGAAGCAAAGGAAAAGTTTTATTTGAATACACTCTGAGGCAGGAATAGGCCAGAGTCAAAGTAGACAAAGGCAGCTTTACTTGAAAAAAAGCAGAGAGGAAGGAAAAACAGAGGGAGGAAAGGGAAGCTCATTGAACTGCACCAATGCATAGGGCATAATCCCCTGCCAACTCCTAAGCCAGTGTCAACCTGGTATCCAGTGTCCACTTGAATCTGCATGGCATGGGAACTAAGTCTCTGCTGTTAGGCAGAAAGACAGATATGAGTGGGATGAAAAGAGGGTGAAGACCACCAAGAACTTAGGGAGTTAACCAGATAAAGCCAGAGAACCAGAAAAACTCAGAGTTAATACCCTTTGCAATGTGAGTTTATTCCGCATGCTCTGAATCTGGGCTGACCTTGAGACTTGCCCTAGCTAATGCAGGTGAGATAGGGCAGAGACAAGGGAAAATAATTAATAATGCAGCATAATTAACTTTCCTAAAAAATGCTGAGATTAGCATAATAAGAACAAGAGAGACTTATCTTAAGGCAAGGCAACAGTCTTAATTGATGGGTTCCAATACTTGGAAGAGGCCACTATCTTAGAAAAGAGCAAAAGATTTGTCCTACAGAATTACCAAGAGGGCTAGCTCTAGACAGTGACATATGGTCTCTCACCAGAGACAAACATCATGAGGCCACCTGACAAGCCTATGCCATCCTATTCTTTACCT
Organism: Phataginus tricuspis; assembly: GCA_029783875.1. Classification (NCBI taxonomy): domain Eukaryota; kingdom Metazoa; phylum Chordata; class Mammalia; order Pholidota; family Manidae; genus Phataginus; species Phataginus tricuspis. The sequence goes on along the minus strand of JAQQAC010008880.1, from coordinate 7,298,186 downwards.
TTATCCCATTCCTGAAACTCCTTAAAGACAGAATCCCAGCTTTCGGGTGTACCATCTCCTCTCTGAGGTTGTCTACACTTCCCTTTCTTGGAGTATGTATTTTTAAAAGGCTTCTTACTGCTCAATTTACTGCATTCTGTCTCTCTGCTCATCCAGAGGGGTCTTTTCAACTTTGCTATTCCATTCTATTCTCTGGACTTTAAGCATAAGTCTTCACTCTCTCTGTCCTACTCCAGGTAAGTAGGGAGGAGCTGCTGAGAGCTCTGAATTGGGCTTGTAAGTTTCCAATGCTCGGGTGAGCCAGATGGAGCTGGAGCTATACAATCATGCTGCTTAGTTGACCTCATGAATATCGCTTTTCTTTGCCTTTAAGAAGTTATCAGAACATAATCTCACTCCATCCATTGCTCTGAGGCTCCCCCAAATCCTGGGGTGGTACTGTTGGGGTAATGAGTTTGTTCTCTTTGGTTCTTGCCCCCACCACAACAAAGAATTGAAGGCCAGAGACAGTAGTGAAGCAGAATGAAAGTTTTATTTGGATATACTCCAAGGGAGGAAGGTAAGGGCAGGTTTACTTGAAATAAATCAGAGAGGAAGGAAAAACAGAGGGAGGAAAGCAAAGCTCATTGAACTGCTGCTCTGCATAGCATATAATCCCTTGCCAACTCCTAAAGAAAGCCAGTGTCACCTGGTGTCCAGCATCTGCTTGAGTCTGCACAGCATGAGAACTAAGTCCCTACCACCATAGGAATTGGGGGAGCCAAAGAGCACTGGATGGAAATTATGTTCTGAGAACTTCCTGAAGGCAAAGAAAAGAGATTTTCAGGCAGGCTACTAACGAGCATGATTGTATGACTGCAGTTCCATCTGGGTGACCCCAGCCGTGGGAACTTACAAGCCCAAGTCAGAGCTCTCAGTAGCCCCTCCCTACTAATCTGAAGTAGGACAGAGAGAAGGATACACTCAAAGAAAGGCCAGTGTGGGTAACCTCAGAGAGGAGGAGGTGCACCCAAAAGCAGGGATTCTGTCTTTAAGGAGTTTCAGGAATGGGATAAAGGTAAAGAATAGGATGGCATAGGCTTGTCAGGTGGCCTCATGATGTTTGTCTCTGGTGAGAGACCATATGTCACTGTCTATAGCTAGTCCTCTTGGTAATACTGTAGGACAAACCTTTCGTTCTTCTCTAAAATAGTGGCGACTCTCAAGAATTGGGAACCTATCAGTTAAAACTGCTTGCCTTGCCTTAAGATAAGTCCCTGTTGTTCTTATTATGCTAATCTCAGCATTTTTTAGGAAAATTAATTATGATGCTTGTCCTTTGTCTCTGCCCTACCTCACCTGCATTAGCTAGGGCAAGTCTCAAGGTCAGCCCAGATTCAGAGCATGTGGAATAAACTCACATTGCAAAGGGCATTAACTCTGAGTTTTTCTGGTTCTCTGGCTTTATCTAGTTAACTCCCTGAGTTCTTGGAGGTCTTCACCCTCTTTCATCCCACTCTCATCTGTCTTTCTGCCTAACATAATCACATTAAAAATTATTATTTTTTGTTGTGGGAATAATGAATATTTGGTCTCTTAATAAGTTTGACGTTTATAATACATTATTGTGTAGCTCTTTTCAATATGGCTGTGCTCTATCAAGTGGCAGTTTAGCTTTCTTCCCCTTTCCTTTTCTCTTTCCTCAGGCTGTGCCTAGCTCTTCCCTGATAACCAAGCCTCTGAGTTTCCCAGTAGATGTTAGCAATTCCTCAGGCTTCTGTCAATGTCACACTCCCTACCCTCAGCCCTGTACTCAATTCAAGTATTCCTTCTGCAAAGAAGGCTTCTGTAGATCTTCATACAGATTTCATGAATAGTTTTACTTTCATTAAACCCCTTTTCTTGTCAAATGAAACCAATTCTGGACTAAGTAAGGAAAGACTTTATTTGAAAGGATTATTGCTAGGGGCAGAGGTGGAGGGGGAGGCAAGGACTATTATAATGAGGAGAGCTCTTACCATAAGATCTGCGAGCTTCTCAAGGGTTAGGCAAAAAGGATCTTTCTTCTACAAAGATGAAGAAACAAGGCTGGAAAGAGTCAGTGTGAGACACCAGGGTAAAAAGGTGGCTTGATTGGACAGAAGATCAAAGAATGTTTTATCCTGAGGACAATGTATACTCAAGAGAGGCTCTAAGCTTGCTCAGTCTGAGGGTGGATCAAAGTTCAGGTACCAGAAGAGAGAATCTCAAAGTTTAATTAACAATCATTTTGTTTCCATTTATCAGTGGAGCAAGCAGTTCATATAATCCTTTATGAAGCAAAAAATGAGAATTTGGATGGTCTGTGTTTTATCTAAATCATATGGGTAAGCCTGGTTCTCTGAAGTAAATAAACTATCTCCTAGACACAGATGGAAAGGGATTTCTTTAGTCCAATATGTTTATCAGTATCACAGGGCTGCAGCAAAGTTCAGCACTGTCACATGATAATTATTCGTTCATTTAGTATGGCTATATGACATATGTGTTATCTCATTCATTAAATTATGTTACAGAAAAACATGGACCAAGTCTATGTTTGTTGCACACCATGATGACCTCAGAGCCAGGCATTTTGGGTACTAACTAGTATTATAGTATACAAAAGAAAGAATGAACAAATGGTTTCAGAATAGTCAATAGAAACATCAGTTTTCACATCCATTAAATGAAAGATTTAGATAACTGTCTTCCTATTCTGAAATATTTTAGTTTTATTCTACAAGGTATTTACACAAACACACAGTATAAGGATGGAATTGACTTTCCATAGCTTTTAGATGTTGAGGGCAAGATGGCATTTCATTGGGTATTTTATTCATTGGATATCCATTGGGTACTTGGCATTTAAATTTTTCTTGAAGAATAATTCATATAGTGAATTATGGCAAAAATAGATTTTAGTTTTTGGTAAGTGTAACATTTTAGTTTAATTGCCTTTCTCCTCTATTTTCCTGAGAAACAGATTCCACTGTCAACTTTGTGATTACACTCCCACAGTATCCAATAACTTTCATAATGCATTTTCTTCAATTAGAATCTCACCTCACTTCCATCATCCTCCTTTTAAGAGATCGAGCAATCCAAAGTTGTGCCCTGTTTCCGATATCCTGCCCTAAGAACTCCAGAGTTCAATGCATAAGCAATAAAAAACTTGCTCTCACTTCCCCTAATGAGCCACTGTTTTGGAATTGTCAATGTGACGAGTTCTTTCTTGAGGCAGTAAGTCATTAAAATTCAGTTTGTTTGTATAATAAGTTACTTTATTCAAGAGAGCTTCTCTACACTTTATTCTGATGAAATGAATAAATTTGACCTCCTTTAAGAAAAGAAGCATTTGAAGAAATCCATAATTGTAATTATAAGTAATCACTCCTTCCAAAACACACCTCTTTTTGGGGTAGGGCCAGGTGGGGAATTCTCCTTTAGTAAGATAGGATCTAAGTTATCAGCAAAATGGGAACCTCACTATCTGATAGAGAAAGGAAGTTTAAATGGAGGGTTTCAGCAGGAAAATAATTCTCAAAGTCCAAGATACATTTACTCTTAAAGGTACTTGAGAAAAAAAATCAATGGCAACATGAAAGTCCAAGAAACTCAGGGTTATTTCTTCCTCTTACAAGGTATCTTAATATCATTCCTCCTACTACCCAGCAGAAGAAACTTAACTCACTGCAATTTAGAAGAAATTTAAAACACAGGAAAGAAACTAAATCTCAGTAATTTTAGTGGGTGAGAAAGGGGATACTTAGGAAATAGTTGTTATATTGTTGCTAGGCAGCTGCATTTGGGAGGTCTCTTCCTGTGCACAAGGTGAAACCTCAACCTAGATAGGGAAGGGTTCTTGACTCTGAATGAGAAAGAATTCTCCAGCAGGTCAGAGGAGTGTAGGTAAGGAGGGAATTCATTAGAGCAAGAGTAGAAATGATGGTAGCTGCCTTGCAGGTGACTGAGAACAGGAAAGTGCAGAGGGAAAGAGAATGTTTGCTGGATTATCTTCTTGGTATAGGGCAGATTGCCTTGACATCTCTAAAAGCCAGGGTCACTTGGCATCCCGTGTCTGCTTGGACCTGCACTGCGTGGGGTCTAGCCCCTATCACCCCAGGACTTGGGAGAGCCTTGGAGCATGGGATGGAATGAGATGATGTTTGGAGAACCTCCCAAAGAAAGGAGATGTTCAGGCTGGCTCCTGGACCTGCAGTTGCATCCAGGTCCCCCAGGCAATGAACCTGCAGGCCCAAATCTGAGCTCTAACCAGCCCCTCCCTACTTATCAGGGGTAAAACAGAGACTAAGTGAAGACTTAGAAATAGAATGAAATAGCAAAGAAACAAACATGCTTACCACTGGAAAAGTGCAGAGAGACAAAACACGATTAAGTTCAACAGTGAGAAAGCTTTATTTAAAATTACACACTTTAAGAGAAAAAAGGGCAGGCTCTTCAGCATGGAGGTGCACTGAAAGACTGGGGTTTCTGTCTTTTAAGCATTTTTCAAAGGGCCAGGGGGTATAAACTTGTAAAGTGGTCTCAAAATGCTTATCCGCAGTGAGAGACCTTAAGTCTTTTTCTATTATCAGTCCTCTAGATAATTCTGCAAAATTAACACAAGAAATTTGTCAGTTCCTCTCCAGGATAGCAGCTTACCTCTGGGAATGTACGGATCCAGACCGCCCTCCCTGCCCCAAGGTGGACTGAGTTATTGGCTGTTTGCTAAAGAATATGTTAGCAATCTTATTTCCTAACTTCCTGGTTTTCAAAATGGAATCTTAGCTTTAAGATGGTATCCTTCCTGTTCTTACTATAGTGTTTATATTTCAGCTTTTTTGGAAAATTAATCATGATGCTTGTCTCCTGCTCCTGTGTCTGCCCTCCATCAATTTGACAGAGAAAGGGCCTGTGAGTGATGCCGGGGTTCTTGTTTGTGGAGTCTAAGAATGAACTTAGCAAACTGTCAAGGTAGGAGAACCAGGGAGACTTTTATTGAGAGACACAGTGAGAGGACAGACAGAGAGCCTGGCTCACGCCAGGAGGGGACAAGAGAGCCCGGTGTGGTGCGTTGTCTAGGGGTTTTATAGACAGATGAGGATTTTTTTGAGAACACACAAAAAAGGTTTAGGGGTGTGGACCTCCTACTTGGTGTTTGAACAACCCTAATTAACTAACACAAGGAATTCCTCACCCGATCTCTCTCCAGGATACTGGCGTCTTGGTCTAGGAGCATATCAAAAGGTGGCCTGCCCAGCCCCCAACGTGGGCTGAGGTATTGTCTGTTTGCTAAGAGTAAGTTAAGATCTTGGTTCTTAAACTTCCTGGGTGTTAAAATGCAATCTTCTCTAAGGTGGAATCTTTCCTGCCTTTTACTATGTTGTTGACAGCTGGGTCTGCATGCTAAATTAGTTGCCCAGTTTGCAAAACCACTCCATCAGATCTGAAAGAGGAAAGACAGCACATAGGCCTGGGCCTTTTAGCGTGCTGAAGTCAATCTTACACATGATTACAAATTATTAGCATAATAAAACCATGTGCTACTCTTCTTTATCTGGGGAACATTAACTGATCTTACTGAAGAATGACCCTAGAGCTTAATGTTTAACATAGAGGTTTGGTAGGGGGTTTCCCTGCATGTAGTTACATTGCTGACTGCAAATATCCTGCCTTGCTTTTTCCGGAGGCCCTCACCCTATTCTGTCTAAGCTCATGGTCCCTGTCTCATGAGGACAGGGTGCATATTTAGGAAAGAAAATCTTCCTGGTGGGAGATCCTGAAGTGCTAACAGCGGTGCTTCTCTCAAGACACCTGAAAATGTGCATTTCTAACAACTTTCTAAGTGATGCTTATACTATCCATGTTTCATCCACACTTTGAGTAGTGAAGTCCCTTTGGAACATGCACAAGGCACACACACACCCTCAAGACAGTGACCAGCAGAGTGAGTAAAACTGCAGTATTTCCAGAATCTCTCTCCTGGCTTTATTGCATCTGCATATCAACAGGTGTTTCCAAGGGGTGGAGAGTATTGGTCCATCTACATATCAATAGGTAATTAGCAGGGCATGCAAGGGTTTATCAGGACCCAAGAGGTCAGGTGGAGCTTCTCCTCTGTTGCAGCCTGGTCAAGAGAGAAACAGGATGACTGCTTGTAAGAAATAAACCGGTTTCTTAACTTTATTTCTCCCTTTGACTGTGTAAGTCTGGGGAGAGGAAATCCCGATGCAAAATACCTCTAAAAACTGAAATCAGTCAAAGCGAGAAATAAAGTTTAAAATCCGTTTATTGCTCATAAACTTCAGTCTGGGGCCGTTTCTCTTTCGTGCTCCAGCAGAAGCCAAAAACCGGCCCTCCCCCTCACCTCTCAGGTACAGGTAAGCCCTCCTTGCCCTGGTAATATCCCACTGATGTGGAGATGAACTTCTCTTCACCCCTGAGAATGATGCAAATGCACTAAAGCCATACTTCTTTCCACCACTGAATGCCTGTTGATATGCATATGTACTAAAGCCAGGTGAGATGTCCTGGAAATGTTACAATTTTACCTACAGACTGATTTCAGTGTTAGAGGTATTTTGCTCTGGGATTTTCCCCGGAGTTACAAGCAGTAACGAGGAAGTGGTACTAGGAAATGTAGCCTCTGATCATCAATCCAATGATGAGACTCCGTCTGATTTTGTTAGGGGGGGCGTTGTGTATTTTCCTAGGTTCTTGTCCCTGCCACCACAAAGAATTGAAGGGCAGAGACACGGTAAGTAGAAATAAAGTAAAAGTTTTACTTAAAGTTAAAGAGAGAAAAAGTGCAGGCGACCTTAGGGAGGAGAGGTGCCCTGAAAAGTTGGAGAGAGAAAGTTTAAGGCTACGCACTTAGTGTGGGTGACCTCAGAGATAGGTGCGCTGAAAGACTGAGGAAAAGTCTACACACTTAAAGATTGCGGGTGACCTCAGAGAGGGGTGCGCACTGAAAGGTTGGGGGTTCCTCCTTTTAAGGATGTTGGAGGAATGTGACAAAGAGCTAGGTGTGTGGACTTGTTAAGTGCTCTCAAGATGTTTATCTCTGATGGGACATTTCTTATCAGTCCTCTGGTAATTCTGCAAAATTAGCTTAACACAAGAAATGTACTGCTCTGGTTCCCTCCCAGAATAGCAGCTTACTGGTCTGGGAGCATATCTATCAAGACTGCCTGCTCTGCCTCCAAGGTGGGCTGAGTTACTGTCTGTTTGCTAAAGAATATGCTAAGAATCTTACTTCTTAACTTCTTAGACTTTAAAATGCAATTTTAGCTTTAATGTGGAATCGTCCTGTTTTTATTACGCTGTTTATAGCTGGGCCTTTTAGCAGGCTAAAATAAATCTCACAATGGCATGATCTAATTGACACAATGAAGACATGGGCTGTGCTCAGATACTTTTCTTTATCTGGGGAATATTCAAACATTCCAGGCCAAGTTGCTCCTGGCTTTTTGAGCTTTAACTGATTAACTCATTAACTGAGTCTTTTGGGGGGTTTCTAGTTTTAACTGGTTAACATTTTGAGTCCCCTTTAGTGGGCTTTACTGACCTTAATTATTTCTCCACCCCACTCATGTGTTTTTCTGCCTAACATATTTATAAGGAAGCCTTTTGTAAGGATCTTTGCAAATTTTCTTCAGTGAGACCTGGATTTCTAGTACTAGCAAGGATCAAGCTGGCGTGTGTAAGGGTTTCTTCTATATGCATATTAAAATTAAAAAAAATGTTTTAATCCTTCACCTCTAAAAGTGGTTTTATATAAAAACATGATCCTAGTGAGACGGGGACTGTGGGTGTAGTCAGAGTAGGGGGAGGGCCTCTGGAAAAAGCAAGGCAGAATATTTGCAGTCAGAGCAATGTAAATACATGCAAGGAAACCCCCTACCAAAACTCTGTTAAACATTAAGCTCTAGGGTCACTCTTCGGTAAAATCAGTTGGTGTTCCCCAGATAAAGAAGAGTAGCCCATGTTGTTAATTATGCTAACCACTTGTAAGATTCACTTTAGCACGCTAAAAGGCCCAGGCCTATGTGCTGTCTTTCCTCTTTCAGATCTGATGGGGTGGTTTTGCAAACTGGGCAACTAATTTAGCATGCAGACCCAGCTGTAAAGAACACAGTAAAAGGCATCAAAGATTCCACCTTAAAGATAAGATTGCATTTTAACACCCAGGAAGTTTGGGAAGCCGGATTCTTAACTTACTCTTTAGCAAACAGACAATACCTCAGCCCACCTTGGGAGCTGGGCAGGCGGCCTTTTGATAGGCCCCTAGACCAAGATGCCATTATTCCAGAGAGAGAGATGAGGTGAGAAATTCCTTGTGTTAAGTTAATTCTGGGTGTTCAGACACCACTTAGCAGGTCTGCACCCCTAAACTTTTTTTTATGTTCTCAAAAAATCCTCATTTTGCCTATAAAACCCCTTAGACAACACACCACACCGGACTCTCTTGTCCCCTCCTGGCGTGAGCCGGGAGCTCTGTCCTATCACTTTATTTCAAATTAAAGCCTGTACCTTGCTCTCCTACCTTGACTGTTTACGAAGCTCATTCTTCGGCTTCGTGAACAAGAACCCTGGCATCACTAGGAAATTATAAAGTCCCTGTTTATTAAATCAGGGCTTTGTAAATGTCAATCTTCTTTGGCACCTACTTGCTAATCCCCAATAGAGGCCAGAAGCTAAAAGTTGTGACCAAGTACTTAACACTGGATGATGAAGTAGTGAAAGACATCTTGTTCCCCTGAAGCAGAATAGAAATTCACTCCTGATGGAAATCATGGTTTTCAGTATCAAAATACCTTAGTGAATTCATAAACACCTCTAGCATGTCAATATTTGAATCGATTTCTCACAATGACCAATCTATTACCAGAAACATAATTTTTTTCCATGGAATTTTTAATGTATTTAATTTAATTTTTTAAACATGTAAACACTTTTCTTAGGTATTTTGTAAAAAGCTGTAAATAGTGCATCCATTTAGCTCTATACTAATTTTCAATGGAAGCTGTTTAGAAAGTGCAGCTGAAATCAAGAGCTAAGCATAATAAACAAAAATACATGCACCGTTTTAGCCCTCCCTAAAACCCAAAACTGAAGCATACATTTTTCCTGAACAAAACAAGAGTGATCTTTTTAATTAAACCTGCATCTCTGCATGCTGGAGCAGAGGACTACTTTATATTCAGTTGACTTACAGATGATAACAATTTCTCCAAAATTTGCATTCTATACCCCACATTTCTGGGGAATTTATATGCTGGTCAGTATTAAGTTTACATGATAGGAAAATTTACTAGAAACCATGTGAAAAACGAATTCACCTTTTAAAATAATTTTAAAAATTATTATTATTGTTTTCCAGTTAGTGGTTCTGAAGGAGAATGTATAACATTGAGAACTGTTACTCAATGTTTAATCTTATCATTTTAAATCATTCTCTCTATAGAGTCAGGTATCTTGAATTTTTTTACTTAGTTGCAACATAAGTCTTTCTCTATTATTAACTACTCTTTGAACACATGTGATCATGTTTCTATAATGTGTCATTATAAGAATATTGATGCTGGGGTTCTTGTTTGTGGAGTCGAAGAATGAACTTAGCAAACACTCAAGGAAGGAGAGCCAGGGAGGGGCTTTTAGTTAGAGATACAGTGAGAGGACAGAGCTCCTGGCTCACACCAGGAGAACACAGAAGAGCCTGGGTGGTGTGTTGTCTAGGGGATTTATAGGCAGTTGAGGAATTTTGGAAACTGATAAAGGGCTTAGGGTGTAGACTTGTTAAATGTGGATTTAGGATGTTTGTCCTTGATGAGACATTAAATACCTTTTAGCATGCTAAAGTGAATCTTATACATGATTACAAATGATTAGCATAATAAAAACATGGGCTACTTTCCTTTATCTGGGGAGTACCCACTGATCTCACTGAAGAATGACTCTAGAGCTTAATGTTTAACACAGTTCTGGTAGGGGGTTTCCTGCGTGTAGTTACACTGCTCTGACTGTAAATATCCTACCTTGCTTTTTCTGGAGGCCCTCCCCCTATTCTGACTACAACCATAGGCCCTGTCTCAATATTTTCCATTTAGATTGGACATTGCTGATTTTTTTCCTAATTGTCCACTAATCTTTGCAATACATTTTTCCTGCTTGGCTCTCTGGTTCCTTCAAAGAGATTTTAATGTGTGTTTTATTTTCTATACTCTTCTACTGTACTGCGAAATTAGTTGTTATCTTAAAAACATTTCACTTGTTTAGGGATCTTACAAAGCTGATATTCACTACTTTTAACATTTTTTAGAGTTATTCATTGTCTTTTAAAACAATCTAGAGATTTCCTTCTTATTCTGTCCATGTCTTTTAGAAGGGAGAGCTCTAACTTTATTACTATGCCCTTTTCTGATTCAAGGACAGAGTACATATGATGTATTTCAAAAGATATATGGAACTTTCCATTTTTATTCTAATTACCCATTTTAATGATGTTTAATGTTGTCACTTACAGTGAGGCCATAGAACACTAGACACTGAGGATTCAGATAGTAATGACTGCTTCAAAAGATGATGGTTTGGGGAATGTGCAGTGTTGCAGACCGGAATATTCTTTCCTGTCTCTGAAGGCAACAGTACTCAGAGGAACTGCATCTATGATTTTGCTGAGTTTACCTCAAAGACATTTTCTATTTTATCCTTTCTTTATTTGCCAGGCAGCCTTCAAGCAACAAATTTGCATGAGAAAAACATAGCATACTGACTTTTAATTAAAGCTTCACAGCCAAATGCACTGGGATTTAATTTAAATATTTAATTGAAACCCAAACTTTAAAATAAAAATAAGAAAAGAGGGTTATGTGACTAAGTTATTACATGACCAAGAGACACTCTGACTTAACCATGACAAGTCCACTGATGGTCACTGGCCAGGGTTTTTTTCCCTCCTATGGATTAATACATTTTTCTTGCCAATGAATAGTCCCTCCTATGTATTTTGCAGGTACTGAAACTCAGGTTTACCAGTACTGAAATTGTCATCCCCTCAATCTCCTGTATTTTCTATTGTGTTGAATGACACTGACATCCATCTAGTTGCCAAAGCTTGAAGCCCTGATTTCTCCTGCTTTCTCTATCTCCTAATAACCCAGTGTCCCTGTGAAGATGCCTTCACGCAAAGCTCTGCTTACACTGGAACATTGCTAAATGGCTCGGTTAACCAGAGTTTCTTTTCCTATAGTTTGAGCAAGGAAATTAGAAACACAAAAAGTAGTATAGTCTAGTCAATTGCAGAACACAATTGTAGAGGTCAGTGAACTTTTGCTGTAGAGAAGACAACAAGATCATGTAAGAGCCAGAGTCGCATTAAATCCAGAATGGTATTGCAGTATCCCATGAGGTACGGCTACAGCAATTCTGGTCTTTTCCCTGAAAGTTGGATGTGTGGCTTTTTTAGGTCACAAGGGACTTAGCTACAAAATAAAATTCCTGGTGTTTTTTTTTTAATATTTTTTATTATTTTGGTATCATTAATATACAATTACATGAGCAACATAAGGGTTACTAGACTCCCCCATTATCAAGTCCCCACCAGTCACTGTCCGTTAGCATAGTAAGATGCTGTAGAATCACTACTTGTCTTCTCTGTGTTATACTGCCTTCCCTGTGCTCCCCATCCCCTGCTATTTTATATGTGCTAATCATAATGCTCCCTTTCCCCTTATCCTTCCCCTCCCACCCATCCTCCCCAGTCTCTTTCCCTTTGGTAACTGTTAGTCCATCCTTGGGTTCTGTGAGTCTGCTGCTGTTTTGTTTCTTCAGTTTTTTCTTTGTTCTTCTACTCCATAGATGAGTGAAATCATTTGATACTTTTCTTTTTCTGCCTGGCTTATTTCACTGAGCATAATACCCTCTGGCTCCATCCATTTTGTTGCAAATGGTAGGATTTGTTTTCTTCTTATGGCTGAATAATATTCCATTGTGTATGTGTGGCACCTCTTCTTTATCCATTCATCTACTGATGGACACTTAGGTTGCTTCCATTTCTTGGCTATTGTAAATAGTGCTGCAATAAACATAGGGGTTCATATGTCTTTTTCTAACTGGGATCCTGCATTCTTAGAATAAATTCCTAGGAGTGGAATTGCTGGGTCAAGTGGTATTTCTATTTTGAGTTTTTTGAGGAACCTCCATACTGATTTCCACAATGGTTGAACTAATTTACATTTCCACCAGCAGTGTAGGAGGGTTCCCCTTTCTCCACATCCTCGCCAACATTTGTTGTTTGTGTTTTGGATGTTGGCCATCCTTACTGGTGTGAGGTGATACCTTATTGTGGTTTTAATTTGCATTTCTCTGATGATTAGCGATGTGGAGCATCTTTTCATGTGCCTGTTGGCCATCTGAATTTCTTCTTAGGAGAAGTGTCTGTTCAGCTCCTCTGCCCATTTTTTAATTGGCTTATTTGCTTTTTGTTTGTTGAGGTGTGTGAGCTCATTATATATTTTGGATGTCAACCCCTTATCAGATACATCATTTATGAATATATTTTCTGACACTGTAGGATGCCTTTTTGTTCTACTGATGTTGTCATTTGCTGTACAGAAGCTTTTTAGTTTGATATAGTCCCACTTGTTCATTTTTGCTTTTGTTTCCCTTGCCCTAGGAGATATATTCATGAAGAAGTTGCTCATGTTTATGTCCAAGAGAGTTTCCCTATGTTTTCTTCTAAGAGTTTTATGGTTTCATGACTTACATTCAGTTCTTTGATCCATTTCGAGTTTACTTTTATATATGGAGTTAGACAGTATTCCAGTTTCATTCTCTTACATGTAGCTGTCCAGTTTTGAAAACAACAGCTATTGAAGAGGCTGTCATTCCCCACTATATATGCATGGCTCCTTTAACGTATATTAATTGACCATATATGATTGGGTTAATATTTGGACTCTCTATTCTGTTCCACTGGTCTATGGGTTTGTTCCTCTGCCAGTACCAAATTGTCCTTATTACTTTGGCTTTGTAGTAGAGCTTGAAGTTGGGAAGCGAGATCCCCCCTGCTTTATTCTTCCTTCTCAGGATTGCTTTTACTATTTGGGGTCTTTTGTGGTTTCATGTGAATTTTAGAACTATTTGTTCCAGTTCGTTGAAGAATGCCTTCGGTATTTTGATAGTGATTGCATTGAATCTGTCGATTGCTTAAGGCAGGATGGCCATTTTGACAATATTAATTCTTCCTACCCAAGAGCATGGGATGAGTTTCCATTTATTAGTGTCCTCTTTAATTTCTCATATGAGTGTCTTGTAGTTTGCAGGGTACAGGTCTTCCACTTCCTTGGTTAGGTTTATTCCTAGGTATTTTATTCTTTTTGATGCAGTTGTGAATGGAATTGTTTTCCTGATTTCTCTTGTTGCTAGTTCAACATTAGTGTATAGGAATGCAACAGATTTCTGTGTATTAATTTTGTATCCTGCAACTTTGCAGAATTCCGATATTAGTTCTGGTAGTTGTGGAGTGGATTCTTTAGTGTTTGTCATGTACAATATCATGTCATCTGCAAACAGTGACAGTTTGGCTTCCTCCTTGCTGATTTGGATGCCTTTTGTTTCTTTGTGTTGTCTGATTGCCGTGGCTAGGACCTCCAGTACTATGTTGAATAAAAGTGGGGAGAGTGGTGATTCTTGTTTTGTTCCTGATCTTAGGGGAAAAGTTTCAGCTTGCTGCTGTTAAGTTTGATGTTGGCTGTGGGTTTGCATATATGGCCTTTATTATGTTGAGGTACTTGCCCTCTATACCTATTTTGTTGAGAGTTTTTATAATGAATGTATGGAAATTATCATGGGTTATTGTCCTCCTTTTTGTTGATGTGGTGGATGATGTTGATGGATTTTCTAATGTTGTACCATCCTTGCATCCCTGTGATGAATCCCACTTGATCATGGGGTATGAGCCTCTTGATGTATTTTGAATTTGGTTTGCTAATATTTTGTTAAGTATTTTTGCATCTATGTTCATCAGGGATATTGGTCTGTGGTTTTCTTTTTTAGTGGTGTCTTTGCCTGGCTTTGATATTAGAGTGATGCTGGCTTCATAGAATGAGTTTGGAAGTATTTCCTCCTCTTCTGTTTTTCAGAAAACTTTAAGGAGAATGGGTATTATGCCTTCTCTAAATGTCTGATATAATTCAGTGGTGAATCCATCTGCTACAGGCATTTTGTTCTTGGGTAGTTTTTTGACTACCGATTCAATTTTGTTGCGGTAATTGATCTGTTTGGATTTTCTGTTTCTTCTCTGGTCAGCTTTGGAAGGTTGTATATTTCTACAAAATTGTGCATTCCTTCTAGGTTATCTAGCTTGTTAGCATATAGATTTTTCAGAGTATTCTCTAATAATTCTTTGTATTTCTGTGGGGTCCATCGTGATTTTTCCTTTCTCATTTCTGATTTTGTTTTTGTGTGTATATTCTCTTTTTCTCTTAATTAGTCTGGCTAGGGGTTTATCTTTTTTATTTTATCAACAAACCAGCTCATGGTTTCATTAATGTTTTTCTATTGTTTTATTTTTCTCAGTTTTATTTGTTTCTTCTCTGATCTTTATTATGTCCCTCCTTCTGCTGACTTTGGGCCTCATTGGTTCTTCTTTTTCCAGTTTCTATAACTGAAAATTTAAACTATTCATTTGGGATTCTTCTTCCTTCTTTAAATAGGTCTGGATTGCAATATACTTTCCTCTTTGAACTGCCTTTTCTGTGTCCCACAGAAGTTGGGGCTTTGTGCTGTTGTTTTCATATGCCTCCATATATTGCTTGATCTCTGTTTTAATTTGGTCATTGATCCATTGATTATTTAGTAGCATGTTGTTAAGTCTACAAGTGTTTGTAAGCCTTTTTGTTTCATTGCATAATTTACTTCTAGTTTTATACTTTTGTGATCTGAGAAGTTGGTTGGTACAATTTCAATGTTTTTGAATACTGAGGTTCTTTTTGTGGCCTAGTATGTGGTCTATTCTGGAAAATGTTCCATGTGCACTTGAGAAGAATGTGTATCCTGTTGCTTTTGGGTGTAGCATTCTGTAGATGTCTGTTAGGTCCATCTGTTCTAGTGTGTTGTTCAGTGCCTCTGACTCCTTACTTATTTTCTTTCTGGTTGATCTGTCCTTTGGAGTGAGTGGTGTGTTGAAGTCTCCTGAAATGAATGCATTGCATTCTATTTCCCCCTTTAATTCTGTTAGTATTTGTTTCACATATGTAGGTGATCCTGTGTTGGGTGCATAGATTTTTATAATAGTTATGTCTTCTTGTTGGACTGACCCCTTTAACATCATGTAATGTCCTTCTTTCTCTCTTGTGACTTTCTTTGTTTTGAAGTTTATTTTGTCTGATACAAGTACTAGGACACCTGCATTTTTCTCCCTATTGTTTGCATGAAATATCTTTTTCCATCCCTTCACTTGTAGTCTGTGTATATCTTTGGGTTTGAGGTGAGTCTCTTGTAAGCAGCATATAGATGGTCTTGCTTTGTCATCTATTCTATTACTCTGTGTCTTTTGATTGATGCATTCAGTCCATTTACATTTAGGGTGATTATCAATAGACATGTACTTATTGCCATTGCAGGCTTTGCATTTGTGGTTACCAAAGGTTCAAGAGCAGCTTCTTTACTATCTAACTGTCTAACTTACCTCACTTATTATGCTATTATAAATACAGTCTGATGATTCTTTATTATTCTCCCTTCTTTTTCTTCCTCCTCCACACTTTATATGTTAAGTGTTTTATTCTGTACTCTTTTGTGTTTCCCTTGACTGGTTTTGTGGATAGCTGCTTTTATTTTGCATTTAGTTTGTATTTCGTTGGTCTACGTTTTATTTTCTATGCTGACATATATTTAGCCTTAGGAGCCCTTCCATCTAGAGGAGTCTCTTTAAAATACACTGTAAAGATGGTTTGTGGGAGGTGAATTCCCTCAATTTTTTCTTATCTAGGAATTGTTTAATCCCTCCTTCAAAGTTAAATGATAATCTTGCTGGATACAGTATTCTTGGTTCGAGTCCCTTCTGTTTCATTGCATTGAATATATCATGCCATTTCCTTCTGGCCTGTAATGTTTCTGCTGAGAAGTCTGATGATAGCCTGATGGGTTTTCCTTTGTAGGTCATCTTTTTTCTCTCTCTGGCTGCTTTTAATTCTCTGTCCTTGTGTTTGATCTTTGCCAATTTAATTATTATATATCTTGGTGTTGTCCTCTTTGGTTCCCTTGTGTTTGGAGATCTGTGGGCTTCCATGGTCTAAGAGACTATTTCCTTACCCAGGCTGGGGAAGTTTTCAGCAATCATTTCTTCAAAGACAATTTCTATCCCTTTTTCTCTCTCTTTTTCTGGTACCCCTATAATGCAAATATTGTTCCATTTGGATTGGTCACACAGTTCTCTTAATATTTTTTCATTCCTAGAGATCCTTTTATGTCTCTGCCTCAGCTTCTCTGTATTCCTGTTCTCTGATTTCTATTCCATTAACAGTCTCTTCCACCTTATCCAGTCTGCTCTTAAATCCTTCCATTGTTTTTTTAATTTGTTATCTCCCTCCAGAATTCATCCCTTAGCACTTGCATATTTCTCTTTAGCTCTATCAGCATGCTTATAACTTTTATTTTGAATTCTTTTTCAGGAAGATTGGTGATTTCGGTCTCACCAGGCCCTCTCTCTGGTGTTTGAGGGATTTTGGACTGAACAAGGTTCTTCTGCCTTTTCATGGTGATGGAAGTGGTCGCCGGTGAGTGGCACGTGTTTAAGCTGGGCGAACAAAGTCCCTTCCTGCTTGCTGGTCACCTTGCCTGTCTCCACTGCCTGTGCTGGTCAACTGCACACAGGGAGTGACCTCTGGGTGAACCCCTTGAGCTGCCATGGGCAGGCGGCACTCGGGATGGCCTAGCGCAATGGCAGGGGTCACAGGCAAGTGGCGTGTGTTCTTCCATGAGAACGGTGCCCCTTTGTGCTTTCTGGACTCTGCGCTGTTTTCCTGTGTCTGTGCCAGTCAACCGCTCACAGGGGGCATCCTCTAGGTTAATCCCCTGAGCTACCATGGGCCGGGTAGCCCTTGGGATGGCCTAGGTCACTGGCAGGGGTTGCAGGTGAGTAGCACATGTTCACCATGAGAATAAAGCCCCTTTGTGCCTTCGAGACTCTACCTCTGTCTCCACTGTCTGTGCCGGTCAGCTGTGGGCAGGGGGAAGCCTCTGGATGTGGCCCGGCTAGCTGTGTGCTGGGAGACATCTCTGTGTGGTTGCTGTGGGCAGGGCTGCTCCCTGCCTGTTCTGCGGCAATCGTGGGTCAGCAGGTTTGCTTGCAGTGCTGGCAGCGGGGGAATGAACAGCAGGCTGCTTATCACCATGATGGGCTTTGGAGCTGTGTTGCCACCCAGGGAGTTAGGGCGCCTGAAGTTTATTAAAGTTCCCACCCTGCTGGGATGAGTGTGCCAGGATGATTTTTTCCACCTCTTAAACCCTGTCCCTTTGAGACTTTTAAAGCGCCTGCTTTTCTTTTGCCCCAGGGCAGCTTTATGTGGAAACCTGTTCACAGTCTTAGTCTTGGATTTTGCTTTTCCGTTCCTCTAATATCCAGTACACCATGCAATGTGTGTCTGTGCTCCCGGTGAAGATCACTAGAGCTGGTTGTTTAGCAGTCCTGTGCTTCCTCTCCCTTCCTACTCTGATCCTTTTCCTCCCTCTGGTGAGCTGGGGTGGGGGGAGTGCTCGGGTCCTACGAGGTCATGGCTTTGTATCTTACCCTTTTCCATGAGATGTTGAGTTCTCACAGATGTTGATGCAGCCTGGCTGGTCACTCTTTTAGGAATAGTTGCATTTTGCTCTATTTTCAAAATATGTATGGTTTTGGGAGGAGATTTCTGCCACTCTACTCATGCTGCCATCTTGAGAATCTCCTTCCTCCTTTTTTTAATACACCCACATTACTTGGAATGTGTGCAAGCCTCTCCTGCTAATGACCAATGCATAGATGATCTTAAACTATAAATATTAAAAGGATATTGTTCAGGCAGTGGTATCAAATGTGTATTAATGGTTTACAGCATGGGCCTTGAATTGAGTCCTGGTTCTGCCACTTACCAGCTGTGTGACCTTAGGCAGATCACTTAATCTCTCTGTATTCAGTTTCCTTATGTGTAAAATGGTGATAATAGGGCTTACCTCAAGAGAATTTCCTTGGCCCTTTTTTTCTCTAATGGATATTTTGTGTTTTGATTTACAAAAATATTAAGTTGTATTATGAATAGTACTTTTTATATGTATTGTATATATTTGAGGAGATATATTTGTGCACTAGCTTCCTTTCACTCCTGGCTTTGTCTATAGTTAAGAATTATTCTAATCACTTGAGATACTATTATGATGTTAATCCAAGCAGTTGTTACATATAACTGTAACAAGAAAAGCTTTTACTTCTCCTTAAATACCTAAAGGAATTTAGAAGACCTGGCCCAGAAAGAGAGCAATTACCAAAGGTAACGTGATCTAAAAGACCTATTCATATGGCAAGGCAAACATCTAATTGCCAAATATTTGCTGCTCTTATTGTCCTGTGATTTATCTTTCTCCCCCTGTGAATCCCCAGACTCCTATCCCTTTCCTTTGCTCAGATTGGCATAGAAGTCTCAACTGACCATCTTGCTCTTGGGTCCTATAGTCTTATGAAGCTGCTGTCCATACATAATTAAATTTGATTTTATCCTGTTAAACTGTCTTACATCAATTTACCAGCCAAAGAAACTAGAAGAGTACAGGAAAAACTTGTCCTCCCCAATGGCACAAATGTAGGAAAACTGTTTCCAGTCACTTCCTTATTTCCATGATGTATTTTTCTAAATGTAACTTTTACAAATAGGTGCTTGCAAGGGGATCACACCCAAGATAATCCAGAATATGAAAAAATATATTTTGTGTCGTTTTTATGGAGATCATATATTTTTTCTTTTATATTAAAGCAGTAATAGAGCAACATTTTCAGATGGATGTATTCAGGACTAAACATCATTGTCCACTTTCACTTAAAAGATAAACTATAATTTGTGTTTTGATCATGTCATTTGTGAGGTTGAAAGTGATTGCTAAAAAGACATTTCATGTTCCAGTCATGGGTGTGCCGAAGCCAGCTTATAACGGCTATGACAAAAACTAGTATTGAAGTTTTAGGAACTTATAAGCCAGTTAAAATCAGGTGATCTGAAATTAAAAATAGTGATAGTATTTAGACTAAGGAAATCAGCAAGTTGGGTTTGTGTTTTTGTTTTTTAATTTTTCAGAGAGCTCGCATTTCAACATTTACCAGTATGTCACTAATACCATTTTTCCACCATCCCATATTTTTCCCTTTTTGCAACTGAATAACTCTTTCAAACCCAAAATTAATCTGCTCAGTATTTGGCTGTGATATTCATTCCACAAATGTAAATAGATTTATGAGAGGAGCCTGGCATCTCCTGTCCTTTGTAGAAAACAGGAACATAAATCTTGTCTGTCCAGAATATAGGCAGAGTAAAGAAAGTTGCCCTGTCTTTCTTATCCCATCTGTCATCATAGGTAACATTTCACCTAAATCTTTTGAGAAATATGAATAAAATATTTATAAAGGTTTATATTACAGGTTGTACTCAACAACTTTGGTTTCAGATTAAGTGGATTTTCATCCAAGAAAAAAGCAAGAATGATCTCTAAAGGAATATACATAGAGATCACAGAAAACTTTTTAAATTACCTTGGCAAGTATGGAATTCAAAAAAAACATTAGCTTCTAACTGCATTCAGACTGCTTTTCAGAGAATGATTAGTTCATCATATGCTGGTAGTGATATTTAATTGTTCATAGAAAAATCTAGATATGTTTCTCTTTATTTTATGTCTGATAGGGAGAATTGGCAATAAAAAAATAAACATAATGGAAGTTATATTACTGTAATTTATTTTTTAATAATTATAATATATAAGTCATTATAATGTCATGGAAAGTAGTAAGATATGACCACAGACTTCCACAAAAAAGCCTATCATTAATTTTCACGCTGAAATAATGTGGTCCTAGCAAATAATCTTAGGCAGTTAGTCCAAAGAAATAACTTTACTGTGCTCCCATTCTTCTTTTTTCTGATTTTTCCTTTAGTGAGGTATGATTCATATGCAATAAAGTGTACCCATTTAAAGTGTACAAATTGATGTTTTTGACAAATGTGTACTGTCATGTAACCACAATCACAATCAAGATATAGAACATTTCTTTGGCCACAGAAAGTTCCCTTGTGCCCTTTATAAGTCAATTTCTCAATTTTCAGACAAAATGGTCACTTATTTGCTTTTTGATATGTTGACTAGTTTACCTTTTCAAACCTTGCAAGAGACTGAAGTAATACAGTGTGCATTCCTTTGTCTGTAGCTTCTTTCACTCAGCAAAATAATTTTGAAAATTCACTGATGTTGCTACATATATGAGGAGTTCATTGCATTTACTTAATGATGAACATTTGGTTGTTTGCAATTTCAGGCTGTTAGGAATGCAAGTATACAAGTCTTTGCATTTCTGTATGTTTTTATGGGTAAACAGTAATGGAATTGCTCAGCTATAGGTTAACTGTATGTTTAGCTTTATAAAAACTACAGAACTGTTTTCCAGAGTGGCTGTGCAATTTTGCACACCCACAAGAAATATATGAGATTTCTAATTATTGTATATCTTCACCAATACTTGGTGGTGTCTGCTTTTTTTTTTTAACTTTTGATATTCTAGCAGGTGTGTAGTAATATCTCTTTGTAATTAATTTGCATTTCTCTGATGACTAATGATGCTGAGCATCTTTTGTGTTAATTAATACATTAGCCTCCTTCAAATGTAAGCAAATGAAATTCACTGGATTGTTTTGACCTAAAAGGCACTTTATTCAAAAAATACCAAAGAAACTAAAGAAAAATGGTGCCATCAAGCTGTGGCTAAAGAGGAAACCAGAGCAGCTCCAGGTGCCCTTTAGTATAAATGTCTAAATCTTTTTCTTACACAGCTTGACATTTGGTGACTCAGTTCCAAAGCCTTAATACATAACAATTAGGAATTTTGAATTCCTGGAAGAATTTTGAAACCCATTTGATTATGTATTTTGTGATGAAATATATTATTAATCTTATTGATCAGGTCATTAGTACAATTAATTTGGGACACAATCTCTGAAACTCCATATTTTCTTTAGTGAGATATAGAGATATTCATGAAAATAGCACAAAAAAAGCCCCACAATCATAAAAATATAATTAATTATATAGAATTCTAAATAATTCTAGAAAATAACTTTTTTCCAAAATGAAAGCCATGATATCAACATTTTAGTGACCTAACCATTACTTCCTTTCCTATATCTTTACATGTGAATGACCGTCTTCAAAAAGATACATATTTCTAACCAGCACACCACACTTACATTGAGAGAACTACCTGCAGAGAAAGTAAAACTTCCTTATGAGAACCATCAGACTGTGGGAGGGAGCATGGAATTAGATGACCTGGTTCAGACTCCAGCCCTGCTATTTACTACCTGTGTGACTGGAAAAGTCATTTAACATTGTCATCTTTCATTCTTATCTGTAAAAATGGGATAATAATAGTAATAACTTCATAGAGTTGTGAGGATTAAAAGTTAATATAAGTAAAATTCTTAGAGATCAGTGTATAAGATGCTCTACAATTTGCTATAAAAAAAAGCTTTCCCTTTTTTGTAGCAAATTAAGTTGATCTACAAATGTACCAGAATGTCTTTCAAGATGACTCAGTCCTCTCAGTTTCCTACAGTTCACTGAGCCAAAACTACTCCCCATTTGCTACTTATGCTAAATATATTCTTAGAGAAAACAATGTCCCTGTCACATATCAGTGCTCGTTTTCCTCCTTCACTCTGGATTCTTTCCTTTGCTCCATCTGCAAAACCTTTGCTCATCCCACAAAACTCACTCAGCTTAAAATATCATCTCTGTATTGAACTTGCTTTGATGCTTTAGGTGCATGTCTATTCCTTACCATTTTGGAAAAATAAATCTCTAACATAAATCCCATTGTTTGGCAATTTTTGGCATGCATGTATTTCTATATCCTCTACTAGTAATTGAGCACTTCCAGAAGAGAAGCTACATCTTTCCCTCATTCTTGTCCTGATACCTAGTACTTCAAATATTTGTTTAGTCAGTGAACATTTGGAGAATTGAGCAATGAAGTAGTCCATCAGCCAGTCAAGCATTTCTGAGGAAAATTATTGATGACAAATAATAAGAGCTAATATTCTTTGACTGCTTATGATGTGACATGCTTTGCCCCAAGGGCTTTTCTCATCACATCTTCCTAACAACACTGTGATATGGGGAAACTGGGGGTTAGGCCAATATCCTCAAGTACATAGCTAATAAGCAGTAAAGCTGACATTTGAGGTCAGCAAGTCTGACACCAAAGCTGAGGGATTAACCTGATGTCATTTTTCAGTATGTTGGTGGTAAATATAAAAGTCATTCATGGATGCACAACACACATTTATATAAAATCACAAGTTTACATCCATATATATACAAAACATTATTAATTATTTTTTCCTTTATATTTTCAATTTATAAGCATTATTTCCCCTAATGAAAACCTGCCTTGTCTAAGTGTAATAGTATTTACATCTTACTAATATGCAATGCTTGATTGTTTTCTATATTACATTAACTTTGTGTTTAGATATATTTTTTCAATGGTTTTTAAAGTCCCTGACATTAAGACCCATGCTTTTAAAAAATGATGATAAGGCCTTCCTCCATTTTCACTTTCTTACCCCATATGTTATTCCATCAGTCAATCATTTTTCATTTATTTAATAAGACTAAAACATTAATTAGGTTTCTAAATAGGGTCTGGACATAAGAAAACTCAGAAATCTTCAGCCAAACCCCCTTTGTTTTTTCTAAAATTTGTAGTTAACTAGGTAGTTAAAAATAAATATTTATTCCTGGAAACGTAATGCAAATGTATTGAATGGAAACTATAACATGCTGAAGTCTTCTCTGAATAAATTCTAAACCTAGGCTTGGCACCCAGCAACTAGGGAGCAGAAACTGATGCTACACCATTCTGGTTTAGTTGTGTTTTTATGTAAATTTGACGTATTTGGCAACATTTAATATTCGGGAGAGCCACAGAAACTCTACATTCCTGTTTTCTCTTTTAAAAATCAGATCGGGCCATACTAAGCCCACCTTTTTTTCAAGGTAGCAGTTCACTCCTAAGCAATGAAAACCCTTTCAGGCCACTAATGTGGCCCAGTTCACTTGGTTCCATAACCTGCCCTATTCCATCAGATATTTAATTTTGTGCTCCTATTTCAAGCTGACTATTGCATATAAGCACTACTAAGTATCAGTTATAACTTGCTGTCATTCATAATTATTAGCTGTAATTATGCCATTCAACAATTGCTCTTTGTTTTCTGCTTCTTAGACTTTAATATAAATGGCACAGAAGATATAAAAGAGCTAATCTGTTTTGACAAGCCCTGCAATATCTTTGGCCTTTCATACTTTGGTCATAGTGTTTAATGAAAGTGACTAGTCATCCTTGACATGCTAAGAACCAGGGAGGAATGGAAAGAATAAATTACATGGCCTTCAGTCCGACAGCATCAATGTGTCTTAAGGTTATAACTTTATAACTTCAATTTCTATTTTCAAGTGCAACAAAGAAAATGAAATCATGCGTGAAAACTTTTATAACAACAATAAAGGGAGTTTTTTTGATCAAAGAAAATTTGGAAATGACATACAGCTATGAGAGAAAAATGTTAAGTGTTGGAAAATAATTTATATTACTAAAGGATATTTTGAGCTTATTGAGTTGAAGTCACATTTTTCATTAGTATTTAAAACATGTTATTTAACTAGTGGACAGGATAATTGCTATGGAGTTATCTTTGTACAGCATATACCATATACCATTAAAGTAATGAATATTGAGCATCTACTATGAGCTCTTACAGTGGTTTTGGTCCTCTTGTAAGTCATAGTCAAGTAGAAGAAAATCAACAAAAACTGTGATGGAGCATAACAAATTTTGTTACAGGAAAATTATGTTTGTATGTTACAATTCCAGCTGCAGAGAACAGAACCTGTTGTGGATAAACTAAGCATCAGGAAATTTACTATGCCTAATAGGAGCATGTAGAAAGCTGAAGACACAGGCTCTAACTTGAGCTTTTGAGAATAATTCCTGGAGCTACACCCCAAAACCAGGCTGCTAAGGGAGTGATTGCCTCACCTGTTGAACCGAGCTACTGCCCACATAGCTGCCATCTCCACCAGCATGCCACTATAGCCAGGATGGGCAGTAATGGAATAGTATGTGAAATGGTGATCCTTGGCAGAACTGGACATGCATCTGGATATGACAGGGAAAGATTATGCAGGAGAAGTTGATTTTAGGATATAAGCAGATTTGGGAAAGGAATGCTCCATTCTGAAGCAGATAAGGAAAGACAATGTTCAGTTATGATTATGTGGCATTTGAGGGCCCTGGGAAGCATCCAACAGGAATGTCACCGAAGCAATTGAATATATGAGACTCAGAATTGAGGGAAATTAGAGTTCAAGGTACAGGATTGGAAATTGTGACATTAAAGATGGTAGCAGAGATCGTGAACCTAGTCAGGTTTGCTGAGAGAAAGAGGAAGGAAGAAGAGAGGAGAGCTCTGGCAAGGGCCACATTTACAGAGCAGGTAGGCATGGAAAAATCCAGTGACGGTGATTGAGGAGAGAGCTCTAGAATGCAGCAGGAGACTAACAACAGAGGATAGGTGAAGACTTATTTAAAAATTTAAGAAATGCAAGAGCGGGGCAACCTCTTTGAATGCTACAGAAAGGTCAAGTAAAACATGAAGATAGTCAGTTGTTTCCAGTGTTGGCAAGACACCGGTGCTTTGAACTGAGCGGACCCTAGGGAATGATAAAGGCAGAAAGCTGATTGCAGTGGATGGACAAGTGAATGGTAGGTAATGAATCAGAGTCAGGAAGCAAAAACGAACTCTTCTAAAATGCTTACCGATTAAGGTAAGGTGTAAGGTACTCTGACAGAAGAAAAGAAGATTGAGGCAAGAAAGTTTTACTTTCTTTTTTTATTAGACAAGGAGAGAAATGACTATATCTATATGCAGAAAAGAAAGATTAAGGAGAAAGACAAAAGTTGGAGACAGAGGAGAAACCTAGAACACTTTATAAAACAAGCCTCCTCACCCTTGAGAGTGATGAACCATAGAAATAATAACTAGTGAAGACCATCCTGTCAGACATAGGTGCTTTATTGCTAGGGAGAAGGATGAGGTGACCCCTGAAAACTTCAAATCTTTGAGAAGTAGGATACTGAGGATCACTAAGTGCCTCTGACTTACAAGTACTGAGGGGAAACATGGCAAAGACTGAACCGGCCTACAGAACCCTGGTGTCCGTATTGAAATGTCTGTCTGCACTTGGGCACAGAGATTGCTGCTTATCACCCTGCCCTGAGCACAGGAGTCAGTATCACAGCGAAGTTTAACTGTCCTGCTTCAGCTTGTAAGATCTTTCACTCACCTTTTCTTCCTTCTCCGTAAGAACCAACACCTGAGTTGTGGGCCAATGTCAAGAGCATCTAAAGATGTAAGCTATTTGTGTTTGATTTCAGGAACTCTTTTGCTTATTTTAATTTATTCTTCACACCCTTCATATGTTGAGGTATGCTTTTGAAAAGACCCATTGAAATTGGTCTTCTTCAAAATCCTGGTACTAACACTGTCATTAGAAACCATAATTATATATCATAAAGTCTTAGCATCCTCTGATGAATAATAAGCCAACACTAACTTGTATATAGCCTATATAGAAAATATGGTAAGTTTAAAAAATTTCAATTCTAACTATGCCCTCATAGGAAAAAAGACAATAAAACTTAGAGATAAATAGAATATAGGATGTTATTAAATGATGTGGTGAAGCAGATCGGAGACATTCAATATCAGAGGCCAGATGAAAGTTTATATAGACTTTATCTAACCTCTCCCAACCCTCCCCCATTTAAGTGCCCTTTGTGGAAACTTTTTTTGTTTTCTGAGCAATGGAAACTGTTAATATACAGAATTTAAGAAATATCATGGTCATTTAGGAAAACTGGTGTGGAGTGTGGGAAAAAGTAGGTGACCCAAGAAGGATTCAAAAGTTGCGTTAACAGACCCATACATCAATGGAACAGAATAGAGAGCCCAGATATAAATCCACACATATATGTTCAATTAATATACAATAAAGAATCATGAATATACAATGGGGGAAAGACAGCCTCTTTAACAACTGGTATTGGCCAAACTGGACAGCTACATGCAAGAGAAAGAAACTGGATTATTGTCTAACCCCATACACAAAAGTAAAGTCAAATGGATCAAAGACCTGAATGTAAGTCATGAAACCATAAAACTCTTAGAAGAAAACATAGGCAAAATCTCTTGAATATAAATATGAGCAATTTTTTCCTGAACACATCTCCTTGGGCAAGGGAAACAAAAGCAAAAATGAAAAAATGGGACTACATCAAGCTAAAAATCTTCTGTACAGCAAAGGACACCATCAGTAGAACAAAAAGGCATACTACAGTATGGGAGAATATATTCATAAACATATCTGACAAGGGGTTAACATCCAAAATATATAAAGAACTCATACACCTCAACACCCAAAAAGCTAATAACATGATTAAAAAGTCGGCAGAGGATATGAACAGATACTTCTCTAAAGAAGAAATTCAGATGGCCAACAGGCAAATGAAAAGATGCTCCACATTGCTAATAATCAGGGAAATGCAAATTAAAACCACAATAATATATCACCTCACCCAGTTAAAATGGTCACTATCCAAAGGACAAGAAACAACAAATGCTGGCAAGGATGCAGAGAAAGGGGAACCCTCCTACATTGTTGGTGGGAATATAAATTGTTGCAACCATTGTGGAAAGCAATATGGAGGCTCCTTGAAACACTTAAAATAGAAATACCATTTGACCTAGTCATTCCACTCCTAGGAATTTACCCAAAGAAAACAAAATCCCTGATTTGAAGACATATGCACCCATATGATTATTGCTACACTATTTACAATGGCCAAGATATAGAAGCAACCTAAATGTCCACCAATAAATGATTGGATAAAGAAGAT
Organism: Phataginus tricuspis; assembly: GCA_029783875.1. Lineage (NCBI taxonomy): Eukaryota > Metazoa > Chordata > Mammalia > Pholidota > Manidae > Phataginus > Phataginus tricuspis. Next base: position 7,270,930 of record JAQQAC010008880.1, on the reverse strand, counting down.
GTGGTACATATACACAATGGAATATTATTCAGCTATAAAAAGAAAAGAAATCCTGCCATTTGAAACAACATGGATGGATAGAGGGTATTATGCTTAGTGAGGAACATAATAAGTCAGGCAGAGAAAGACAAATACCAAATTATTTCACTCATTCGTGGAGTATAAAAACAAAGGGAACACAAGGAACATAAAAAGCACCGAGAAAGGGACTAGTAGTTACCAAAGGGGAAGGGTTGGGGAGGGTGAGTGGGAAGGAGAAGGGGATTAAGGGGCATTATATTTTGCAGTCATAACATAGGTAGGTCACTGGGACAGTAGTACAGCACAGAGAAGACAATTAATGACTTTATAAAATTTTACTACCCTGATAGCACAATAGAGGGGGTGAGGGCTTGATAACATAGGTGAATGTTTGAAGCACTATTCTGCGTATGTGAAACCATCATAAGATTATATATTGATGGTACTTTCATTTAAAAAAAAGTTGTGGAAAAGCACTATGCAAAGTATGAGTAGGGGAGTAAATGTCCTATAATTTTCTCCAGCATCTTACACCACTACAAGCTATACTATCGGTCTTGAAAAATATTTTGAAAGCAATGTTGATTACACATGTTAAATGTAGTTCGATTTCCAATGTACCATGAAGAATTACCTTTTGAGACTGTCTCTATTCAAAGTACTAACCTGATATTTCAAATCACTCAATCCACTTACTGGTTAAAAATATATTGTGCACATCGATGAATAGGTTGTTCTACCCTTACAATCATTGTGCGACCACATATACCATCAAATCTCACTTTAAACATTCTCTGAAAGAAAACATGGAATAAAAACAACTAGTGAAAACAATAATGACACTTCATCAATGGAGTCTTACAAAGTCAAACATAAATACAAAGAGGATGTAGAGGTAATAATTCCTTGATAACATACATTGAGGAAATCATAACTACTTTAAGAAACAGTAGTTGAGAGCAGAAAAATTGACAGAAACTAAGAAACCAAGATATATGTATGCACAGCTTTAAAATGATCATTTCCTTGATTTTTAACATCTTGTTCTCTCCATATCAACCTTATGTTTATATTCTCTGGTACAAACCACATACTCTCATTGGAAACAATTTTCTTGAGATTAGTTTAACCTTTAACAATGTATATATAAATATATATGTGTGTGTATTTATATTCATATTTAAAATATTCTTTTTTCTCAAAATACAGAAGAAAATATAAAATAGTCTCTATCCTTCACACCCTCCTTTTATTTATTGAAGAACAATTGGGAATAATTGACAATAAAATTATATATATTTAAAATGCACAGGTAGTGATTTTATCTACACACACATTGCAGAATGATTACCAAAATCAAGATAATTAACTAATTGCCACCTCACATAGTTAACTCTTGTGTGTGTGTGTGTGTGTGTGTGTGTGTGTGTGTGTGTGTGTGTGGTTGGAATGCTTTATAAAGACCTACTCCCACCAACCCTCACGTATAATACACTATCCTTACAACCCTCTTGACGACTGTGAGAAATAGATTCAATGCCAAAAAATGTAAAATATTATATAATGTTGGAAAATTTATGTTTTCTGGAAAATTGCAAAATCTTTACTACCAGTCCCTATCCTCAAAACACCTGCTATTAAGTTTCTTGGGATTCCTTCTGTTCACCAAAATATATGTTTGTTCACATACATGTAGCTAGTTTTAAATTTACTTTCACAAAAGGGATCTTAACATATTATTCTGCATCTTTCTTTTTTCCATTAAATTAGATCTTAGAGATCTTTTCATACTGGCACATATATCAATACATTATTTATTATTATGGTACAATATATCATATTCATGCAATGTAGTAATCTCTCTTTTGATAAAGAATATTTTGGGTGTTTTCAGCATTTGCTCATAAAAATTTCTGTACTGAATATCCTTATACATAAATTTTGGCAAACTTTTGTACAGATATTGATAGATTAAATTTCTAGCAGTGGAGAAAAGGTACAAGTATTTTAAATTTTGATAGATATCATGAAATTGTCCTCCAGAAAGGGTGGAGCAATTTATATTTCCCAACAACAATGTATGAGACAGCCCATTTATCCACACCCTAGCCAGCACTGGGAAAATCAAACTATTTTAATTTTTGACAGTTTAATAGGAAAAAATATAATTTTTTTCATAATTTGTATTTCTTACATTGTTGAGAATGACTGTCATTTGCATACGATTTGTCATTTATGTTTTTTGAGAAATGCCTTGCTATTTTAAGAAATTGTTTCTCTTTTTACTGATTTTCATAAGCTTTTGATAAATTAAGAAAATTTCTCTTTTGCTATATACATAAAAAATTTTTTAGTTATTAAGTTTTCTGTTTTGATTTTGGAATTTATTTATTGTCATCCAGAAGTTTTGTTGTTAATTTTATAACATCAAATTGTTCAATATTTTAATTAATGGCTATTCAACAAGCCTATCCATGTTCCTGTATTATGAATACATTGACTCATACTTTTCTCAGTTTTCTTTATGACTTGACTTTATTTATGTTTTAATCCTTTGAGCTGTTGGCAACTTATCTGTTTTATTGTTTCTCCAATTAGTAGTAGTTTCCACACTACTTACTGAATAATACTTTTTGTACTTATAAATTCGATATGCCACAGTTATCATCAAGCCAATGCTTCTAGGTGCTTGGGTCTACATAGAAAAGTCTCTTTTCTGTTTCATTTCCCTGAGCCTTTTTTTTTTCTCCTGTATCGTACAGCCTTAGGTATTTTCAATAAGAATAGAAAAGTTTCACTGGGTGACCTTACCTTGAGTTTATTTATTTATTCAATTCATTTTATGGTTATGACTCCCTAGAAGTGAGAGAAGGTGGGGAATACGAGATGACTTTCCCTTAGCACATGTACATATTATCTCATTGAATTGCTTAATTTATTGCTAGCCATAATACTTCCACACAGGTATTGATTATCCAGTATTGCAGATGAGAACAATAAACTTCGAAGAGGTCCAGTATCTTGTGCAGTCATATAACAAGTGGCAGAGCTGAGATTCAAACCTATGTGTTTCTGCCCCTAAAGCCCATGCTTTTTCCACAACTCTACAGTTTCAGCATCCCATGGTAGATGTTGCAAACTACTTGACAGCATCATGATAAACAGTGCAGAGTCATTTTTCAGCATTAAACATCACACAGAGAGCCTGAATTTAAGGTAGAATGCTAAATATTATAAGGGAGGTGGGGATAATAGGCATGGAATTCCTAAATCTCATGGAGAAGAGAGAGCGGCTTATTCAGGTTGGTGTATAAAATATGTAAAGGATCATATGAAAAAGAAAAAACTGAAAATGGAGTTTGGGTCAGCTGGTAGAGCTTTGATTACCTGGCTAGAGAGTTTGCATTGTATTTATGGTCTCATTAGGGGAAACGTTTTTCCTTCTGTGCAATTGTGAGTGATTTTTTAATTGGACTAGAGCGAGAGTTGGCAAAGTATTTCTTGTGGAGCAATTTCAACCAGCCAACTTTTTTTTATTATTGTAAATACATTTTATGGGAACACAGGCACCCAATTTGTTTTCATATTATCTGTGGCTGCTTTTGTGCTGTAATGCAGTGAGTAATTGCATATAGCCTGAAAGGCCTAAACATCTGTCCTTTATAGAAAAAGCTTAACAACCCAGTACTCGGTTTTTTGTTTTGTTTTTTTTTTTTTGCAATCTCGCTACAGCTGACCTGAACAAACAGATTGATTTTGTCTATATGAACAAAATGTCATGCAAGGATTTTCGACCGTTTGATTCTTCAACCCAGGTCCCCATCTAAAAATACTTGAGGTGTATTTACATTGAAACTTGTGCTTATTTAATTTTGCTATATAGTGACACCACTTTAGTCATTTGATATGATAAAGAAAAGTAAATAAAAGAAAGATTGGAACATAAACCAATCAATGAAGTTTATAAGGCCTAGATATGTCATAAAATATCTTGGAAAACACTCTTTTAAACTTTGAAGTAATATGAAAATTTTTTTAAATAACCTAAGGCACTTATCAAGAATAAAAAAAACCCTAGAGTCTAATGTAATAAGAAAGTAATACTATGTAAATTAAGTTATTCTTGTTCAACACGAGAAGGCCAAATGGACATTAATGGTACTATCTATTTTAATTTTCATTATTACAACACTTGAGTCATTATCTAATTAGTATAAAGTGCATGTATGAAATGCAGAAGAGAGCAAATGCCACTAGAGTGCGTCGGAAAGTGATCTGGTTCCAAGAGCCGGCTGAGCTCTCAGCAGCTTCTGTCTCTTCAGCTCCTTGCCTGGATGCCACGTCCTGTGGTGTTCAAAGCCTCTCCCCCACATGTCACCTTCCTGCTAAATGACATCTTTGCTCTACACTTGCATAAGCTTGAGTTGTTTCTAAACCAATCACAGATACTTTGTAGAAAAATATGAACACAAAAAAATTAGGGGCTGTTATATTGTATCCATACCCTAGACTTAACTTTGGCACTCTTGGCATTTGGCACCCTATACGTTGGTTCTAGGGCTGTCCTGTGATTATGTGCTGTTTTCCAGCATCCCAGCTTCTACCCACTGGATCGCCAGAGCAAACTATGCCCTCCGAGCAGTCACAACAAAAAAATGTCTCCAGCCATTGCCAAACATCCCACAGGACAAAATTGGTCCTGGTTAAGAACCACTAACCTAGACAACAATGTGTGATGAGCTGTGTGAGAACGTGTGTACTTTTTCATCTAGTTAATAACTAAAGCCATGTCTTTAACAGGTAGCCTGCTGCTGCTTGTTAATTTTGTTAAGAATTATATTTGTTTATTAACATTTTATGGGGATGTAATATGAAGACTCAAGTGTTTATTCTTCAAGTTAAACTATATCACTAGGCTCTGCCATTTACTAGCTGTATGACTTGATAAATGACTTCACCTCTAGGAGCCAGTTTCTTGCAATGGGAATAATTTGTATAAAGCTCTTAGCACCTGCCTGATATGTAATAAGTCATTAATAACTTTTGGGTTATTATGAATGATTATTTTAAATTGTATTATGATTGAGATTCAGGATGGAGGCAGGAGAGGTGAGACATAGAACTCCTCTGAAAACCACAGAGTGCGAAAATATAGTTAATTCAACTAACCCTAAAACACCAACAGGAAAGAAGGCAGCACCAGACTGCATCCACGCCTCATGAACAGAGCAGACCTCACAAAATAGGGCACCAGCTCCACTCCCCTATGACCCCCAACCTCACTCTAGGGGCTGAGCAGCTCCAGAGACTGGAGCTTCTGGACCCTAGAGGGCACCACACAGAAATATGAAACGTCAAAAGAACATGGTTCAGACCAAAATCTCACAAACCCCAGAAAAAGGGCCAAATGAAACTGAACTCACCAATCTTCGTGAAAAACAGTTCAAAATAAAAATCACAAACATGCTTATGGAGGTACAGAAAAATATTCAAGAACTCAGGAATGAATTTAAGATGGAGATTCAATCATTAATAAATTCAATATCTGAAATGGAACATACAATGGAGGGATTTAAAAGCAGATTAGATGTAGTAGAAGACTTGGTAAATGGAATAGAAATTTGAGAAGAGGAATACAAAGAAGCTGAGGCACAGAGAGGAAAAAGAATCTCTAAGAATAAACTATATTGAGAGAACTGTGTGACCAATCCAAACAGAACAATATTCACATAATAGGGGTAACAGAAGAGAGAGAAAAAGGGATAGAAAGTGTTATTGAGGAGGTAATTGCAAAAAACTTCCCCAATTTGGGAAGGAGATAGTCTCTCAAGCCATGGAGACACACAGATCTCCCAACACAAGGGACACAAGGAAGACAACATCAAGGCAAATAATAATTAAAATGTAAAGATCAAGGATAAAGACAGATTTTAAAAGCAGCTAAAGAGAGAAAAAAACATCACATACAAAAGAAAACCCATCAGGCTATCATCATATATCTCAACAAAAACCTTACAGGGCGGAAGGTAGTGGCATGATATACTTAATGCAAAGAAGTGGAAGAGCCTTGAACCAAGAATACTCTACCTGACAAGGTTATCATTTAAATTTGAAGGAGGGGTTAAACAATTTACAGATAAGCAAAAGCTGAGAGAATTTACCTCCCACAAACCACCTCTACAGTATATTTTGGAGGGACTGCTATAGATGGAAGTATTCCTAAGGCTAAATAGATGTCACCCAAGGGCTACACAAAGAGTACAGAATATGACTCATAACATACATAGAATGGAGGAGGAAGAAAAAGGAGGGAAAAAAAGAATCTTTAGGTTGTGTTTGAAATAGCATAAGAAGTGAGTTAAATTAGACTGTGAGATAGTAAGGGAATTACCCTTGAACCTTTGTAACCACAAATCTAAAGCTCTCAATGGCAATAAGTACATACTATCAATAATCATCCTAAATGTAAATGGTCTGAATGCACCAATCAAAAGATGTAGAGTCACTGAATGGATAAAAAAACAAGTCCCATCCATATGCTGCCTACAAGAGACTCACTTCAACCCCAAAGACATACACAGACTGAAAGTAAAGGGATGGAAAAAGATGTTTCATGCAACTAATAGGGAGAAAAAAGCAGGAGTTGCAGTACTTGTATTAGCAAAACAGACTTCAAAACAAAGAAAGTCACAAGAGACAAAGAAGGACATTACACAATGAGAAAGGGGTCAGTCCAAAAGAGGATATAATTATTATAAATATCTATGCACCCAACACAGGATCACCTACATATGTGAAACAAATACTAACATAATTAAAGGGGGAAACAGAATGCAATGCATTTATTTTGGGAGACTTCAACACATCACTCATTCCAAAGTGCAGATCAACCAGACAGAAAATAAATAAAAAGACAGAGGCACTGAACAACATATTAGAACAGATGGACCTAACGGACATCTACAGAACACTCCATCCAAAAGCAACAGGATACACATTCTTCTCAAGTGCTCATGGAATATTTTCAAGAGTAGATCATGTACTAGGCCACAAAAAGAACCTTAGTAAATTCAAAATATTGAAATTTGACCAACCAGCTTCTCAGATCACAAAGGTATGAAACTAGAAATAAATTACTCAAAGAAATGAAACAGCCCACATACACATGGAGGCTGAATTACATGTTCCTAAATAATCAAAGGATCAATGACCAAATAAAAACAGAGATAAAGCAATATATGGAGACAAATAACAACAATAATTCAACACTGCAAAATCTGAGCGAAGGCCATGCTAAGAGAGAAATATATTGCAATACAGGCATACCTCAAGAAAGAAGAACAATCCCAAACGAACACTCTAAACTCACAATTAATGAAACTAGAAAAGGAAGAACAAATGAGGCCCAAGTCAGTAGAAGGATGGACATAATAAATATTAAAGCAGAAATAAATAAAATTGAGAAGAATAAAACAATACAAAGAATCAATGAAAGCAGGAGCTGCTTCAAGAAAATAAACAAAATAGATAAACCCCTAGCCAGATTTATCAAGAAAAAAAGAGAGTCTACACACATAAACAGAATCAGAAATGAGAAAGGAAAAATCACTAAGGACACCACAGAAATACAAAGAATTATGAGAGAATACTTTGAAAAATTATGGTAACAAGCTGGATAACCTAGAAGATTTGGACAACTTTCTAAAAAAATACAACCTACCAAGGCTGACCCAGGAAGAAACAGATAATCTGAACAAACCAATTGCCAGAAAAGAAATTGAGTTGGTAATCAAAAAACTACCTAAGAACAAAACCCCTGAACAAGATCATTTCACTGCTGAATTTTATCAAAAATTTCGTGAAGACCTAATACCCATCCTCCTTAAAGACTTCCAAAAAACAGAAGAGGAGGGAATACTCCCCAACTCATTCTATGAAGGCAGCATCACTCTAATTCCAAAACCAGCCAATGACCTCACCAAAAAAGAAAACTACAGACCAATATCCTTGATGAACATAGATTCAAAAATACTCAACAAAATATTATCAAACCGAATTCAAAAATACAAGAGGATCATACACCATGATCAAGTGGGATTCATCCCAGGGATGCAAGGATGATACAACATTCGAAAATCCATCAACAACATCCACCACAGCCACAAAAAGAAGGACAAAAACCACATGATCATCTCCATAGATGCTGAAAAAGCATTTGATAAAATTGAACATCCATTCATGATAAAACCTCTGAACAAAATGGGTATAGACGGCAAGCACCTCAACATAATAAAGGCCATATATGACAAACCCACAGCCAACATTATACTTAACAGTGAAAAGCTGAAAGCTTTTCCTTTAAGATCGGGAAAAGACAAGGATGCCCATTCTCCCTACTTTTTTTCAACATAGTTCTAGAGGTCCCAGTCATGGCAATCAGACAACAGAAAGAAATAAAAGGCATCCAGGTTGGTAAGAAAGAAGTCAAACTGTCCCTGTTTGCAGACGACATGATATTGTACATAAAAAACCCTAAAGAATCTACTCCAAAATTACTAGATGTAATATCTGAATTTATTAAAGTTGCGGGATACAAAATTAATACACAGACATCAGTTGCATTCCTATACACTAACGATGAGCTAGCAGAAAGAGAAATCAGGAAAACAATTCCATTCACAATTGCACCAAAAAGAATAAAATACCTAGGAATAAACCTAACCAAAGGAAGTGAAAGACTTATACTCTGAAAACTACAACAAACAAAAAGCAGAAGTTAAAGAAAGATAACAAACAAAGACAAATTAAAGAAGATACCAGTAAATGTCAACACATCCCATGCTCATGGATAGGAAGAATTAATATTGTCAAAACCTGCCTAAAGCAATCTACAGATTCAGTGCAATCCCTATCAAAATACCAACAGCATTCTTCCATGAACCAGAGCAAATAGTTCTAAAATTCATATGGAACCACAAAAGACCCTGAATAGCCAACACAATGCTGAGAAGGAAGAATAAAGTGGAGAGAATTATCCTCCCTGACTTCAAGCTCTACTACGAGGCCACCGTAGTCAAGACAATTTGGTACTGGCATAAGAACAGTCTCATAGACCAATGGAACAGACAAGAGAGTCCAGATTATAAACCCAAGCATATATGGTCAATTAATATATGATAAAGTAGCCATGGATATACAAAGGGGAAATGAGAGCCTCTTCAACAGCTAGTGTTGGCAAAACTGGACAGGTACATGTAAGAGAATGCAACTTGATTACTGTCTAACCCCATACAGGAATATAAACTCAAAATGGATCAAAGATCTGAATGTAAGTCCTGAAACCATAAAACTCTTAGAAAAAAACATAGGCAAAAATCTCTTGGTCATTAACATGAGCAACCTCTTCATGAACATATCTCCCCGGGCAAGGGAAACAAAAGCAAAAATGAACAAGTGGGACTATATCAAGCTGAAAAGCTTCTGTACAGCAAAGGACACCATCAGTAGAACAAAAAGACATCCTACAGTATAGGAGAATATATTCACAAATGACATATCTGATAAGGGGTTAACATCCAAATTATATAAAGAGCTCATGCACCCCAACAAACAAAAAGCAAATAATCCAATTAAAAAATGGGCAGAGTAGTTGAACAGACACTTCTCCAAAGAAGAAATTCAGATGGCCAACAGGCTCGTGAAAAGATGCTCCACATCGCTAATCATCAGAGAAATGCAAATTAAAACCACAATGAGATATCACCTCACACCCGTGAGGATGGCCAACATCCAAAACACAAACAACAAATGTTGGAGAGGATGTGGAGAAAGTAGAACCCTCCTGCACTGCTGGTGGGAATGTAAATTAGTTCAACTATTGTGGAAAGCAGTATGGAGGTTCCTCAAAAAACTCAATATAGAAATACTATTTGACCCGGGAATTCCACTTCTAGGAATTGACCCTAAGAATGCAACACCCCAGTTTGAAAAAGATATATGCACCCCTATGTTTATTGCAGCAGTATTTACAATAGCCAAGAAATGGAAGCAACCTAAGTGTCCATCAGTAGATGAATGGATAAAGAAGATGTGGTACGTATACACAATGGAATATTATTCAGCCATAAAAAGAAAACAAATCTTACCATTTGCAACAATATGGATGGAGCTAGAGGGTTTATGCTCTGTGAAATAAGCCCGACAGAGAAAGACAAGTATCAAATGAGTTCATCATCTGTGGAGTATAATAACAAAGCAAAAACTGAAGGGACAAAACAGCAGCAGACTCACAGAACCCAAGAATGGACTATCAGTTACCAAAAGGTAACGAATCTCGGGAAGATGGGTGGGAAGGGAGGGATAAGGGAGAAAAGGGGTATTATGATTAGCACACATAATGTAGCAGGGGGCGGAGATACAGGGAAGGCAGTATAACACAGAGAAGACAAGTAGTGATTCTATAGCATCTTACTACACTGATGGACAGTGACTGTAATGGGGTATGTGGTGGGGACTTGATAATAGGGGGAGTCTAGTAACCATAATGTTGCTCATGTAATTGTACATTAATAATACCAAAATGAAATAAAATAAATAAATACATTGTTTTATGATCAATTTTTTTCCTTCCCTACGGAAAAATTTTTTCCAGATCTTAGATATCCTGTATGACTTGCTTTGGCCAATAAATTGTGAGTGAAAGTGGCCATTTTCAAGAAGAAGCTTAAAAAACTATTGTGTGATTTTATCGCCTTTCTCCTGTCTCTCTCAAGACCAGCAGTGCCTCACACAGGGCCTGTTCCTTCAGCCTGGGACTGGAATGAGGACAGCATTGGGCAGAATCCCAAGCCAATCTGTGATAGCATATGTAGTATGAGGTAGAAATAAACCCTGTTGTCCAGAATGAATGATTAATTTTTGTTTTAATGGAGCCTAACTTGGACTGAGCTAATTAAGAGACTAATTTATTAAACATTTCTGGAACACTTACCACATACCAGATATTATTATGGATAAGGAGATTGATAAAACCTTCCATGCTGTTTTGGGATATAGATTCTAGTGATAGAAAAAGAAAAAAGTGATAACTGAATGGAATAGAGTACAACATGATGGAGGTTGTCAGTAATAGGGGAAGGGGAAGAGCATCTTCAAAGGGGACCTGAAGTCCAATTAGTTTGCTGGTGCAGAAGAGTAGAAGAATCAAGGTAACAGACGTGCTTAGCAGGAAAGTTTGGGATCAGGCAGCATTTTCCTTGAATGGTGAAGAGTTATAAGGGGATAGAAAATGCAGTGTATGGAGACAGGAAAGAGAGATGTCACAGATAGGGTAGGGACATAGCACTGCCCACTTTCTAAAATTTAGGATTTACTTTATTGGATAAAGGGAAACCATCTAACATTTCTTTTTTAAAAAATAATTTATTTTGGTATCATTAATCTACAATTACATGTGCAATATTATGGTTATTAAACTACTGCCTTCATCATGTCTCCCCCACCAACCCCATTACAGTCACTGTCCATCAGCGTAGTGAGATGAGAATCACTACTTGTCTTCTCTGAGTTGTACAGCCCTCCCCGCGCCCACCCAACATTACATCTGCTAATCGTAATGCCCCTTTCTCCCCCTTGTCCCTCCCTTCCCACCCATCCTCCTCAGTCCCTTTCCCTTTGGTACGTATTAGTCTGTTCTTGGGTTCTGTGAGTTTGCTGCTGTTTTGTTCCTTCAGTTTTTTTCTTTGTTCTTATACTCCACATATGAGTGAAATCATTTGATACTTGTCTTTTTCTGCTTGGCTTATTTCACTGAGCATAATACCCTCTAGCTCCATCCATGTTGTTGCAAATGGTAGGATTCGTTTTCTTCTTATGGCTGAATTGTGTATATGTACCACTTCTTTATCCATTCATTTACTGATGGACACTTAGGTTGCTTCCATTTCTTGGCTATTGTAAATACTGCTGCGATAAACATAGGGATGCATCTGTCCTTTTGAAACTGGGCTGCTGCATTCTTAGGGTAAACTCCTAGGAGTGGGATTCCTGGGTCAAATGGTATTTCTATTTTGAGTTTTTTGAGGAACCTCCATACTGCTTTCCACAATGGTTGAACTAATTTGCATTCCCACCAGCAGTGTAGGAAGGTTCCCTTTTCTCCACATCCTCGCCAACATTTGTTGTTGTTTGTGTCTTGGATGTTGGCCATCCTTACTGGTGTGAGGTGATATCTCATTGTGGTTTTAATTTGCATTTCTCTGATGATTAGTGATGTGGAGCATCTTTTCATGTGCCTGTTGGCCATCTGAATTTCTTCTTTGGAGAAGTGTCTATTCATGTCCTTTGCCCATTTCTTAATTGGATTATTTGCTTTTTGTTTGTTGAGGTGCATGAGTTCTTTATATATTTTGGATGTCAACCCCTTATCGGATATGTCATTTATGAATATATTCTCCCATACTGTAGGGTGTCTTTTTGTTTTACTGATGGTGTCTCATCTAACATTTCTAATCAGGAGAATAGTAATGTCCTAAATTAGCCACTCTATCGTTGACTGTCCATATTTATTTCCTGTTTAGAAGATTTTAATGGCATTGAAGCATTATTTGAAGATAGGCATCTGTGTCTGAGTGTCTTATTTCTCAGAATAAACTCAAAGAATGCATCTTATTCCTATGAACCAACATTCCACTTTTCTAATATTGAATTTATTACTTTGAGAGGTTATGATCCTAAAAGTAGAGTAACCTAGATAATTTACTCCTTACCAAATAGCATTAGTGTTTTACTTCTTGTTGAAATGTTGCCAGTGATGGTTTTCTAAGGTAACGCTTCAGGTAGAAAGATGATAGCAGAGAGAAATAATAACAAAAAAACAGCACAGTAGTGAGCAAGTCCAAAATAGAAATGGAAAGTTGTTATTAAAAAAGGATTCAGGAGATGGTAGACTTGTCTCATCATTTTTGAATTCTCCTTATTTGGCATTTATAAGGAATCATCACTAATTTTTCATTGGATCTGGGTAGATCTATTTTGTTGATAAGAATGTCATACTTTATGGATTTCCTGAATGCTGTTTCTCTCTAGAGAACCCATTCATAACCCATAAGTTAGGATACTCAAGCCCTTCCAACAATTGTTTAACTATCATCATATTATTGTTATCACTACCATCATAGTCATTATTAGACATCAAGCACCTATGCTTTTATAACTATACCCAGAGGTAGTCTCATCAATCATAATGGTGACACATGGCCATACTTAACTGCAAAGGGATACAGAAAATCAGTTTTTAGTTTTGTAATATCTACAGCCACTCTGTCCAGTTTTTTAGCCATGAAGCACATGTGACCATTTAAATTAAATTTAATTAAATTTAAGTAAAATTTAAAATTTAGTTTTTCAGTCTCAATAGGCACATTTCAAGTGCTCAAAGCTACCTGTGCCTAGTGGCTATCATATTGCAGGGTGCAGCAGTTGTACATCATTTTCATCATTACAGAACATAACAGAACATTGTTTCAATGTGCTGCTGTAAAGACATACAGGAAGGAAGATGTGCCAAATTTTCAAATGCCTAGCATTGTCTAACAGGGAAGATCCATGTTTGAGGGTTCTTTTAAAAGGTTAATAGTTACTTACATATTTTGGTTGTAACCCCAATATTATATTTGCTCAATATCTGCTCACTTATTAACATATTTTATATTTGGCAATGATAACCAACAATGAACATATTAAAAATAGTGATTGTACTCTAAATTCTTCTGAAATTCAACTACAAACTTTGCTCCTACCAAATTCAAGTAAAAGCATAAAATAAACAAGACAGCAGCCTCTCAGAGATTTAGTGCCACTTTCTGTGCCAGTCATTTTATAAAATATTAATGAGGACATTTGTGGTACTAAATGTTAATACATTCTCTTGAACGTGTGAACACTGGCAGATGATTCTTTATAGTGACATTCAGTAGTAGGAAGTCTTTATTAAAACAATATTTTAATTTTTAGGAAGCTAAAAATAATATGTAAGCTCACATGTGCAGTTTTTAAGTTTTCTACTGATTTTTTTTAATTGGAAGAATGTAATATTTTGCAGTAGAAAGTGTTTGAAAACAGGAAACAAAATACTGGGTCCATAAAATACCTGAATATTGTTCTCTTCTTCATGATAACATTGCTAGGGTTAGGGAATAATTACAAGTATCTTATGGACCATCCTTACACGATGAGAGACACACTAATCCATTCCTAGTTACTTAGGGGACATGATTTAAAATATAACATCACTTAATTTTGTGTTATTGAGAGTTCAAGAAAGTCTCTGATATACTAAAAGCCAAGTCTGATTTACACACATACAAAAAATATATTTGAGAAATAAATTCCTCATTTCAAAAATAATTGAATGGATACTTCATTTTCCTATCTCTTCATATAACTGTGGCATATGTATTACATGTGTGATATTTTTTGGACCATTTAAAATTGAAAGCATGACTTTGAAATTTATTTTTTCATCAATCTATAAATCACATAACTCTGTTGACATCTGTGTAATGGTAATTCTTTTTGCATATTCAAATTAAATTTGTCTTCTGCAAGGTTGATGATTATGTTTGACATTTCTGTTTATGGTCATAATATAAAATTACCTTTTTGGAAATTAGGTAGTTAAAGTAGAGAAAACGCTCTCTAGCATCCCAGACTAAGATTTGAAACTCTAAACCAGTGATTCCCATAAAACTGGAAAGGAATGCCAAGAGTAGTATTGTATGGCACAACTCATTTGGTCAGCAAACATTCATGCATTACCTAATTCAGGAAAATCTTTTTACTGCATACTTTGAGGGTCCAAAGAGTTAAAAATAAACAAAAAAATTCAGTAGTTGGTTTGCTGTCCCTAGATTCTTTTTCTCTCAGTGGCACATTGGGATCACCTGGGAAGCAGTGAGGAACTGAATGTTCTCCCAGGACAAATTTTGTTCAACAAAACTGGTATGCTGAAGCTTTATCTCCCAATGCAATGGTATTTAGAGCTTGGGCCTTTGGGAGTTAATTAGGGTTAACAGAGGTCATGAGGGCGGGGCCCTCATAATGAGATTGGTGCCCTTATGAAAGATACTGCAGCCTGCTTGCTCCGCCCCGCCCCATGCGTGCTCGTAAAGAGGTGGTCACGTGAACACCAAGCAAGATGGCGGGCCCACCAGCCAAGGAGAGGCCTCAGGGTGGAACTGCCTCCATGGCACTTTTACCTTGGACTTCATGACCTGCAGAATGAGTGGTAAGAAAGCAAATTTTCGTTGTTTAAGCCACCTTGTTTATTATATTTTGTTGTGTCAGCTGGAAATGAGTAATACAGAAACCAAAAGAAATTTTAAAAAGTCCAACAAAATCTCAAACCCATTCCCACTTCCAGATATTCTTATTTAAGTGGGTCGGTTTTATTCTCAGGGCATTGGTATTTTCAGAAGTTTCTTTAGGTGAATTTACTCTGCAGCCAGGTCTGAGATGTATTAGCCTAGGGCAGCGGTGGCTGTGTTTCCCCAGCCGCCTCCGTGCGCCCTGAGGGATACAACACTCCCAGAGAACCTTCTCTGCATTTACTCTGCGAGGAGAGGCATGGGCACAGCTTGAGAAGCTTTAAAGAAGCTCCCGAGACCCATGTGTTCTCTTCTCTAGTTTCACTGAGAATCACTGTGTGAGATAAAGAGCTGTTACAGCAGAAGATAAAGATGTTTTCATGAGAGGCTATTTGAGACAGTTGATACTTTGGTGCTCAAGTGATTAAAAATTGGCTTAGTGTTTGAGAAGCAAACATTCGTTTTTCTACATGGATTCCCTTCATTGCCCTCACATTCTGAGATCAGGAAAACTGGAATCTCTGGGATGTTTGTGGGACATCTGTGTTGGAAACGAGTTCTCAAGAGGTACATTGTCTCAGCACGTACAGTACTTTTGGGGAAGTCTGGCAGATCCATGCAAAAGTGCACCGAGAGTGGGAGATTTTAGTGTGCAGGTGTAAAACTCTTAATTTGGAAATAAGAGTCCCAGTCCCCATTAAAGGAGCTTTAGTATTGAGGTTTAGTGGGGAAGGCACTGTTAGTCTCTTCCCCTACTCCATCCCCCAAATCATACTGTACGTGTTATTGGAAGAACAAAATACATCATTGCCCTCCACGCTCCAAAAACTTCAGCAGGAAAGGATAGAACTACACACACACACCACAACATTTCCTAGGTTAATACAAAAAATAATTGCAAAGCAGTTCACACACACACACACACACACACACACACACACTGCAGCATTTCCTAGGTTAATACAAAAAATAATTGCAAAGCAGTTGTCTCTAGAGACCCGGGAGGCCACTGCTGTGATAGGAGGTACCAGAAACTGCTTACAGAATGGGATGAGTTTGCTACTCTTCTGGCTTTTGTATCCTTTTGAGTTTCTTAATTTGCTTACCTATGTCTGAAAGGGGAAGAAAGAATGGTTAAGGAGTGAGAGAGTGACTGAAGAACTCTGATTTTTAGCATGGTGGAGGGGATATAATATTCAGTGGCAAACTGACAAACCCAACTGGGTCTCTAAAATGTACAGCTGTCTCATTTCGCCAAATCTTCAGTCAAGTCCATATGTTTGTGTGGATGTTTGTTTCGGGTTAATCTCAGGAAAATAGACTGAGTCTCACACTTGGGTTTAGAGCCAAAATGGAGATGGAGGAACTCAGAAAGTAAAAATGAAACACAAGTTCTGGGAAGATGGCGGCATGAGCAGGGCGGTGGACATCTCCTCCCAAAACCATATATATTTGTGAAAATACAACAAATACAACTATTCCTAAAAGACAGACCAGAAGATACAGTACAACAGCCAGTATACAGCTACATCTGCGAGAACTCAGCACCTCACAAAGCGGGTAAGATACAAAGCCGCAACCTGTCAGGACCTGAGCACTACCCCACTCCAGTGCACCGGAGGGAGGAAAAGAATCAGAGTGGGGAGGGAGTGGAAGCAAAGGCCAGCTAAATAACCAGCCCTGGTGATCTGCGCCGGGAGCACTGACACACATCGCATGGTGTATCAGAGATTAGAAAAACAGAAGTGCAGCATCTGAGATGGGGACAGCAAGTGGGTCCTTTGAGCCGGCTCCTGGGGACAAAAGAAAAGCGTGCACATTTTTTTAAAGTTTTAAAGAGAAAAGGGCCCAAAAGTGAAACAAAATTGTCCCAGTGCACTCGGCCCAGCAGGCTGGGAGTCCTGGGGAGTTTTGGACCCCCTGGCTGGCAGCCAGGCAAAGCAGCCATGCTGAGGCTTCCCACAGAGATTAGCAGCCTACCATTCATTCCTTATCACCAGACCAGAGCTCAAAGGGTCTGGCGGAGCTGCCACTGCTGCGGAACAGCAGAGGAGCGGCCCCGCCCACAGCAACCACACAGAATCTACTCCTGGCTGGTGCACAGCTAAGTGGGAAGAGCCCCAGAACCAGGTTCGGAAGGCACCAAGGGAACCAGAATGCACCCAATGAGACTGCAAACCCCCACAGTGCTATAGGCTAAACTGAGGCAGCCGGCGCACAGGCAGCTTAGGGGATTATCCCAGAGACGGCCTCCTGGTGTGCTGCAAAACAGCTCAGGACCCTGAGAAGGGCAAGGAGAACAACAACCAGGAAGGGACTTTGTTCTCCCAGCTGACACACGTGGTGACTACCAGCGACCATGTCTATCGCCATGAAAAGACAGAGGAATATTGTTCAGAGAAAGCTTAGCCAGACAACCCCAGAGAAGGGGCCTGTTGGGATAGACTTACACAATCTTCCTGAAAAAGAATTCAGAATAAAAGTCATAACCATGCTGATGGACCTACAGAGAAATATGCAAGAGCTAAGGGAGGAAGTGAGGAAAGACAATGCAGAAATCAGACAAGCGATTGACAGGCTTAAGAGCTGAATGGACGAGATGCAAGAGACTGTTAATGGAATAGAAATCAGAGAACAGGAATACAGAGAAGCTGAGGCAGAGAGAGATAGAAGGATCTCTAGGAATGAAAGAATATTAAGAGAACTGTGTGACCAATCCAATCGGAACAATATTCGCATTATAGGAGTACCAGAAGAAGAAGAGAGAGAAAAAGGGATAGAAAGTGTCTTTGAAGACATAATTGCTGAAAACATCCCCAAGCTGGGGAAGGAAATAGTTTCTCAGACCATGGAAGCCCACAGATCTCCCAACACAAGGAACCCAAGGAAGACAACACCAAGACACATAATAATTAAAATGGCAAAGATCAAAGATAAGGACAGAGTATTAAAGGCAGCTAAAGAGAGAAAAAAGATCACCTACAAAGGAAAATCCATCAAACTATCATCAGACTTCTCAACAGAAACCTTACAGACCAGAAGAGAAAGGCATGACATATTTAATGTAATGAAACAGAAGGGCCTTGAACCAAGAATATTCTATGAAGCATGACTATCATTTAAATTTGATGGAGGGATTAAACAATTTCCAGACAAGTGAAAGCTGAGGGAGTTTGCCACCCATAAACCACCTCTACAGGATATCTTAAAGGGACTGCTCTAGATGGAAGCACTCCTAAGGCTAAAAAGATGTCACCAGAGAAAATAAAATCATAGAAAAGAAAGCAGACCATCCAAATACTAACTAAAGGCAAGAAGTAAAATCAACTATCCACAAAAACAATCAAAGGAAACATAAAAGAGTACAGAATAAAATACCTAGTATATAAAGAATGGAGGAGGAAGAATAAGAAGGGAAAGAAATAATCATCAAACTGTGTTCATAATAACTTAACAAGAAAGTGAAGTTAGACTGTTAGATAGTAAAGAAGCTACCCTTGAACTTTTGGTAAACACGAATCTAAAGCCAGCAATGGCAATAAGTACATATCTATCGATAATCACCCTAAATGTAAATGGACGGAATGCACCAATCAAAAGACACAGAGTAATGTTGCTTACAAGAGACTCACCTCAAACCCAAAGATATACACAGATTAAAGGTGAAGGGATGGAAAAAGATAAATCATGCAAACAACAAGGAGAAAAAAGCAGGTGTTGCAGTACTTGTATCAGACAAAATAGACTTCAAAATGAAGAAAGTAGCAAGAGATAAAGAAGGACATTACATAATGATAAAGGGGTCATTCCAACAAGAGGATATAACCATTTAAAATATATATGCACCTGAAACAGGAGCGCCGACATATGTGAAACAAATATTAACAGAATTAAAGGAGGAAATAGAAAACAATGCATTCATTTTAGGTGACTTCAACACACCACTCACTCCAAAGGACAGATCAACCAGACAGAAAATAAGTAAAGACACAGAGGCACTGAACAACACACTAGAACACATGGACCTAACAGATATCTACAGAACTCTACACCCAAAAGCAACAGGATACACATTCTTCTCAAGTGCACATGGAACATTTTCCAGAATAGACCACATGCTAGGCCACAAAAAGAACCTCAGTAAAGTCAAAAATATTGAAATTCTACCAGCCAACTTCTCAGATCACAAAGGTATAAAACTAGAATTAAATTTTAAAAAGAAAACAAAAAGGCGCACAAATACACGGAGACTTAACAACATTCTCCTAATTAATCAATGGGTTTATCACCAAATCAAAACAGAAATCAAAGAATATATGGAGACTAATGACAACAACACGAAGCCACAATTTCTGTGGGATGCAGCAAAGGCAATTCTAAGAGGAAAGTATATTGCAACCCAGGCCTATTTAAAGAAGGAATAACAATCCCAAATGAATAGTCTAAAGACACAATTATTGAAATTGGAAAAAGAAGAACAAATGAGGTCTAAATCACCAGAAGGAGGGACATAATAAAGATCAGAGAAGAAATAAATAAAATTGAGAAGAATAAAACAATAGAAAAAATCAATGAAACCAAGAGCTGGTTCTTTGAAAAAATAAACAAAATAGATAAACCCCTAGCCAGACTCATTAAGAGAAAAAGAGAATCTACATACATAAACAGAATCAGAAATAAGAAAGGAAAAATCACTATGGACCCTTTAGAAATACAAAGAATTATAAGAGAATACTATGAAAAGCTATATGCTAACAAGCTGGAAAACATAGAAGAAATGGACAACTTCTTAGAAAAATACAACCTTCCAAGACTGACCAAGCAAGAAACAGAAAAATTAAACAGACCAATCACCAGCAACGAACTTGAATCGGTAATCAAAAAACTACCCAAGAACAAAACCCCTGGGCCAGATGGATTCATCTCTAAATTTTACCAGACATATAGAGAAGAAATAATACCCATTCTCCTTAAAGTTTTCCAAAAAATAGAAGAGGAGGGAGTACTTCCAAACTCTTTCTATAAAGCCAGCATCACTCTAATACCAAAACCGGGCAAAGACCTCACTAAAAAAGAAAATTACAGACCAATATCCCTGATGAACGTAGATGCAAAAATACTCAACAAAATATTAGCAAACCGAATTCAAAAATACATCAAGAGGATCATACACCATGATCGAGTGGGATTCATCTAGGGGATGCAAGGATGGTACAACATTCGAAAATCCATCAACATCATCCACCACATCAACAAAAAGAACAAAAAAAACCACATGATCATCTCCATAGATGTTGAAAAACATTTGACAAAATTCAACATCCATTCATGATAAAAACTCTCAACAAAATGGGTATGGAGGGCAAGTACCTCAACATCATAAAGGGCATATATGACAAACCAACAGCTAACATCATACTTAATAGCGAGAAGCTGAAAGCTTTTCATCTAAGATTGGGAAAAAGGCAGGGATGCCCACACTACCCACTGTTATTCAACATAGTACTGGAGGTCCTAGCCATGGCAATCAGACAAAACAAAGAAATACAAGGCATCCAGATTGGTAAAGAAGAAGTCAAACTGTCACTATTTGCAGATGACATAATACTGTACATAAAAAACCCTAAAGACTCCACCCCAAAACTATTAGAGCTAATATCTGAATTCAGCAAAGTTGCAGGATACAAAATGAACACACAGAAATCTGTTGCTTTCCTATACACTAACAATGAGCTAACTGAAAGAGAAATCAGGAAAACAATTCCGTTCACAGTTGCATCCAAAAGAATAAAATACCTAGGAATAAACCTAACGAAGGAAGTGAAAGACGTATACCCTGCAAACTACAAGACACTCATATGAGAAATTAAAGAGGACACTAACAAATGGAAATGCATCCCATGCTCTTGGCTAGGAAGAATAAATATTGTGAAAATGGCTATACTACCTAAAGCAATATACAGATTCATCACAATCCCTATCAAAATACCAATAGCATTCTTCAATGAACTGGAACAAAAAGTTTTAAAATTCATATGGAACTACAAAAGACCCCGAATAGCCAAAACAATCCTGAGCAGGAGGAATAAAACAAGGGGAATTACGCTCCCTGACTTCAAGCTCTACTACAAAGCCACAGTAATTAAGACAATTTGGTATTGGCACAAGAACAGACCCAACGACCAGTGGAACAGAATAGAAAATCCAGACATTAACTCAAACATATACGGTCAATTAATATATGATAAAGGAGCCATGGATATACAATAGGAAGATGACAGCCTCTTCAGCAGCTGGTGTTGGCATAACTGGACAGCTACATATAAGAGAATGAAACTGGACTACTGTCTAACCCCATACACAATAGTTAACTCAAAATGGATCATAGACCTGAATGTTAGTCCTGAAACCTTAAATTTCTTAGGAAAAAACATAGGCAAAAGTCTCTTGGACATAAACACGAGTGACTTCTTAATGAACATATCCCCCTGGGCAAGGGAAACAAAAGCAAAAATGAACAAATGGGACTATAACAAGCTGAAAAGCTTCTGCACAGCAAAGGACACCATCAGTAGATCAAAAAGACATCCTACAGTTTGGGAGAATATATTCATAAATGACATATCAGATAAGGGGTTGACATCCAAAATATATAAAGAACTCATGCACCTCAACAAACAAAAAGCAAATAATCCAATTAAGAAATGGCAAAAGATATGAATAGACACTTCTCCAAAGAAGAAATTCAGATGGCCAACAGGCACATGAAAAGATGCTCCACATCGCTGGTCATCAGAGAAATGCAGATTAAAACCACAATGAGATATCACCTCACACCAGTAAGGATGGCCTACATCCAAAACACAAACAACAACAAATGTTGGCGAGGATGTGGAGAAAGGGGAACCTTCCTACACTGCTGGTGGGAATGCAAATTAGTTCAACCATTGTGGAAAGCAGTATGGAGGTTCCTCAAAAAACTCAAAATAGAAATACCATTTGACCCAGGAATCCCACTCCTAGGAATTTACCCTAAGAATGCAGCAGCCCAGTTTGAAAAATACAGATGCACCCCTATGTTTGTCGCAGCACTATTTACAATACCCAAGAAATGGAAGCAACCTAAGTGTCCATCAGTAGATGAATGGATAAAGAAGTGGTACATATACACAATGGAATGTTATTCAGCCATAAGAAGAAAACAAACCCTAGCATTTGCAACAACATGGATGGAGCTAGAGGGTATTATGCTCAGTGAAATAAGCCAAGCGGAAAAAGACAAGTATCAAATGATTTCACTCATATGTGGAGCATAAGAGCAAAGAAAAAAAAAAACTGAAAGAGCAAAACAGCAGCAGACTCACAGAACCCAAGAATGGACTAACAGTTACCAAAGGGAAAGGGACTGGGGAGGATGCGTGGGGAGGGAGGGACAAGGGGGAAAAAGGGACATTATGATTAGCAGACACAGTGTTGGGGGGCAAGGGAGGGCTGTACACCTCAGAGAAGACAAGTAGTGATTCTGTAGCATCTCACTACGCTGATGGACAGTGACTGTAATGGGGTTGGTAGGGGGCACCTGATCACGTGGGGAGTTTAATAACCATAATGTTGCACAAAGAATTGTAGATTAATGATGCCAAAACAAATAAATAAATAAATAATGAAACACAGCTGTAAGACCTCATAAACTTGCAGAAATTTGGGATAAGGGTTAATTTCTTCCCAGGATGTAAAATGGGATTTTAAGACATTCTTACCCAGATCATGAGAGTCAGGTGAGTTATACTATTACATTCTAGCGGGGAAATAAATGTGCCTTTTAAAAATGACTCCCATTAACAAAATAATTCAACCTGCTGTTCAGCAAAGTACAATAAGCCCGTTTTTTTCACATGGACTCTAAGATCACTTTCAGTATTTTAGATACACATACTTGATGCTCTAAAAGTTTAGGACTTCAGTTACTTAGGAGACTTTATGAATGTGCTTAAAGCCTTCAATAAAATGCATCTTCCCGGGGTATGGGATGAACTACCTCTTGGCACGCTTCTTCTGTTGCCTTGGCACAAGCAATCAACACAAGTCTAACTTTGCAAACATAACTTTATTGCTTTGCAGCAGGAGTTCTCAGAGTGGTGGTGGTGGTGGGCAGATCAGCTGCATTAGAACATCACCTGAAGCTTGTTGGAAATGCTAATTACCCAGCCAGACCTGTGGACTTAAGCTCTGGGATGGGTCCAGCCATCTAAGCTTAAACAAACCCTGTAGGTGATTTTGATGCAGGTTCCAATGTGAAAACTATTGCTTTACAGTAACATCAGCTGTGAGAAGGTACAGCAGCTACTGTAGAAACTAATTATTCTGATAATGAGCACCTACAGCTAGTAGGAGCAGTGATAATCGTGCAGATCCCTAACTTTGTGACAAGCACTGGGCTTTATAAACATTGTTGAGGAACAGTATAGTACAATGATTAAGAGCATAGAATGGAGCCAGATTCTTCATGCTTGAATCCCCACCCTTACCATTTAGGAGTTCTGTGGCTATAAACAAGTTCCTTAAATTCTCTGTGCTTTACTTTCTTCATGAGCAAAATAACTAAAAAAGTTGATGCAGGGATTAATGAGCTAATCTGTGTAAAGCGTTTAGAACAGTTCTTGGAACATAAAGCTCTAAATGTATTGGCTGCTTTTTTCATTTATCAATATATAATGTATAACTATATTGTATAATTAAAATCCCTTAAGCCAATTGTAAATTCTGTATTCATTTTTTACACATATAGACACTGTATCTTAACGAGTTTAACTTGATGAATTAGGATGCTTTTAATTAAGAGTATCAGATCTAATCAAAATGCTTTGAATTTACTTTTTTTAAAAAAGGTAATGTACTTATTTGCAAAGTTAAAAATTTCAGAGGTAGAGTCCAGGCAAAATCGGTATTCATAGGGTGCAAATGATTACATCAGGACCTGCGTTCTTTCCATATCATTTCTTCTGGGAGGACAGCTACATTTCCTGGCTCCACTTCACCCTTGTGCTACAACCTAGCTGAAAAGGATGGTACAGTTAATTACTATGTCAGGACCCACCAAATGAAGGCCACCCCAGTAGCCTGGCTCAAAGTCACAGATTGAAACCAAAGTCAGCCTGCGCTTAGAGGAGCACCCGCCAAGGAACCTGATGCTGGTCCTACCTTACCCTAGGAAATAGGACCTGCTAGCTTTATAAGGCCATCCCTGACCTCCTAGCCAATCATGACCTGTTTCCACATTGCCTCTTTAACAAATGCTTTTTGAAATTCCTTCTTATACCCAGATTCCTTGGGAACAGTGCTTCACTGCGTGTAAGGCCCTGTGCTCCTCCATCCATGCAGTGCTTTCCCTGGACTAAAAGAAACCAACTTCTTATTAAATTTTTAGCTTTACCATTTGACAAGGGGGTTCTGTCTTCCCCCACGGTTTGGATGAGACCCGGGCCCACCCACAAAAGCCTGACTCGGACGGTGTGCCTGTCTTTAGCTGCAAGTTAGTTCACCTGGATCACGTGACTTGCACGTGGGTCAGACCAGCTAATCCACATCCTCTCTCCTCAGAAGGAGAGAAAATATCAGGGTTCTGCAATGAAAAGAGAAGGAAAGAATGGTTGGAATGAAAACGATGCATATTGACTACATTTGTCTGGGATTGCCTAGGTTTCTGGTGGTAGAGTCGTGCCTCAGATTAAAGATCTCAATCTTCTTGACTTGGAAGACAGTGATATTAAGCAGTCCCAAATACTACCTGAAGTTAAACATTTTTTGCTATTCACTGTGTACTAATCAATGTCCCTAGGTTCTAGGAATGTAAAGTGTATAAGACATACTCCTGCCCTGAGAAGCTTTATTTTATGGTGGAGACAAATGTAAAAAGAAAGTAACTACAGTGATTAAAGTGCTTAGAAGGAGGTATGAAGGGCTCATTAGCAGGAATTAGAAGTAATTCCTATATGATCATTAATCAGCAGCCCACACTTAACCCCAGGATCTCCGCCTGCCTTTGCCAAGGAGCACCGGGGGAGAGACTATGCTAGCACATAGGATTTACCTCCCGAGGAAGGAGAGCTTATCCTTGGTACTCTGATTTAACTAAAGGAAAAATTGACATTGATGCCCAGTTTCAGGGAAGTTACTTTACTAGATAGACAAAAGTAGGAAAAAAGTAAATGTAAGAAAGCATGCTACAATGATGCGTCAGAATAGGTATTTTTCCAAATGTGGATATCTGGATCCTGAAATTTTTCATCCCTTTTTTTTAAAGCTTCAAAGAGAGCCTGAATTCATTCACGAAGGAGTAAAAACATACTCATTTTGCTTTGGCATTTAATCGTGAAATTGTTCATTTAATATAAAAGTGACACATGGGTGAAAACGGCACCATCTGGATACAGTAGAGGCCTGATGATGAAGCTCCCCGAGCTCCAATCAGAGGTCTGCATTTGCCATTAAAATGCTGTGCTTGGTTTGCTAGACAGAATGAGCAGGCTGTAGTAGACAACACAGACTCTTTCAAGTAAATTCTGTGAATTTATAATAAAGAACACAAGATGAATGGCGCACCTTATTGCATTTGTGAGGTGAAGGGAATAACGCCACGATGATGCTGTTAATCCAGTTTGGAGTTAAGTGAAGATTCCAGTTCAGAGACAGAGTTGAAAAGTATTCTGGCATTCTATGGAACTTTGGTAATTCATGAGACCATATGTTATAAATTGTAAGGCTGTTGTTGCTGCTCAGCACTTCAGAGGGTTGCAGTGTCCGCGACGGACTCGTTCAGCTGCTCCTCGGGGCTGGCGAGCTTGAGGAAGAGCAGTACTCTTCAATAGCATCCACCTATCAGTGGTCTCCGTTTACACAATCTGTCGTGGACATCTGCTAAGGAACATTGTTTTTACTTAAAGCACATTAAAATATTCAGAACTCAACTGCAGAGAGGAATGCAAGAAATCTGAAACCCAACTTTCTATGTTTTGATTATAAATAATAAAAAGTATACATTCTATTTAGCATTGAACCTACAGAGTGAGGCTTATCATTTGACAAAATGGCCAATGTATCCAATTAAAGGATAGATTATTTTTGTAGGATAATTGCCTTCACTATTTCAATAGCTCAGATGTAGGTAGATACTATGGACTGAATGTCTGTGCACCCCCCGAATTGGTGTTGAAGCCCTAACCACCAGTGTGGCTCTATTTAGAGTTAGGAGATAAGGATAAATGGGATGGGGGGCAGGGGTGGTGTCCAGGTCTAATAGGATGAGTACCCTTACAGTAAAAGACTCCAGAGCATAAGGATAAATGGTATCCTAAAGGGTGGGGGGCAGGTCCGATAGGATTAGTGCCCTTATGAGACGCACCAGAGCACTCACTGTCACTCTGCACACACTCAAAGGGAAGCCATGTGAGGGCCAAGTGGCTGCATGCAAGCCAGGAAGAGAGTCCTCACCAAGAGTCAGACCAATCCCTAGCTGAACCTTGATTTTGGTCTTTTGGGCCTCCAGACTGCGAGGAAAATTTTTGTGTTTAAACGATGCAACCGTGGGGTTTTGTTTTGGTAGCCCAAGATGATCAATACAGATACTGGTACCGAGAAAGGGGGTACTGCTTTCACCAATATCTAAAAATGCAGGAGCAGCTTTGGAACTAGGTGATAGGTAGAGGCTGGAGGGATTCTGAGGTGCATGCTAGGAAAAGCCTATATTGCCATGGAGGGAATGCTGGTAAAAATACAGACATCAAAGATATTTCTGCGAAGGTTCAGAAAGAACCAAAGGAGAGCTGGAGAGAAACCTTTTGTCTTAGAGACTACATACATCATTATGAACAGATTGCTTATAGAGGTGATGACAGGAAAAGGCCATTCTGGTGAGGCCACAGATAGAAATGAAGAATGCCAGTTGGAAACTGAAGGACAGTCCTTGGTGTAAAGTGAGAAAGAACTTGGCCGAGCCGTGTTTTAGTGGTTTATGGAAATTGTCTTTCTCAAGCAATGGAATTGGATATTTAGCTGAGGGGACTTCTAGACGAGGTATTGAAGGACTAGCCTGGTTTCTCCTCACCACTTTGAGTAAAATCCAAGAGGAGAGAGATAATGTGAAAGAATTGTTGAGCAAAGGAACCAGGACTTGAAGATTCCATATTACAAATGGCAACCAAGATGACTAATACAATGGATAAGGTCATGCTCGTATATATGACTGTAATACATGCCTGTGAATATATTAATTAGTGGATATTATAGATCTTTTTATTGAATTGACTTATTGATAGTGATAATTTTTCCCAAATGTACCACTCTAGAAGGGTGTGTAATTAAAGAAAATAATGGTTACTTAATGCAAATTTTCCTCAATATTTCTACCTTGGGACTCTGCCATCCCCTTTATTATCCTGTTTAGCAATTAACTACTTCCAATTTCTAATATGTATAATATTTAATGCCTTCGTATGGCTGAGCCTTGTCTTCTCTTCGTAGAATTCCCTTTTGCCTTCTGTGGAGCTAACTCATAAACTTCCAGTATTCAACTTGCATGTTACATTTACATTCTTTGTGAAGCCTAACCTTGACAGGCGGACTGAATCCTCTCTTCTCTGAGTTACCACTGTGTCTAATAAAACATAGCTTAGTGTATTTAGACAATATACATAATATAAAAGAGAGAGCTAGAATAAGAGATTGCCAGAGGTAGCACTCACCTGCAGTATTTGTTAGATAAAATTAAGCTGTGTAATTAAAGAAAATGTTCTTAAAGTATAGACATGCTGGGTGATACCGAGATCCAGGTGTCATCCAGAAGCAGAAGAGCAGAAATTCAATCTTGCTTTTGTTGAGTCCAATCAATGTGGACTTGTAATCACCCAGGAGTGGGCAAACATGAGAAGTGCAAGCGAGGACTCTGTTCAGTGACTCACAGAAATGACAGGGAGGTCATGAGGATTACTAGGTTACAGGGCAATAGGAGTTATAGTTGGGTTACCAGTATGAACTTCAAAAGAGGATGAGCCTCACATGAGGTTGGGAGAGGAGTGGTCTAGTATTGGGAATAAAATGGCGCGGAGCTACAAGGGGAGCAAAAAGGGCAATAATATATCACCAGGGCCTGTGTCTGCTCGGTTACCAAGCTAGAAATCTTGAAGGCATATTTGCCCATTATTTACCATTCACTTGGTACAATCAGCTACATCCTGGTTATTATGCTTTTTACATACTTTAAAATCTGCCCTTCCTCTCTATCCCCAAGACCCTTACTTTATGTTCTTCAAAGAGATCACTAAAATACTGAATATCTTTTGTTTGCCCTAAAAGATCCACTCCCTAGCTGCCTCGTCCTGGTCCTGTGCGATGGGAGGCATGCCCACTGCTTTCAGGCTGGGTTTGGCCAGTGGAGACCCTTAGCAAGAGACTGGAATGAGAAGAGGGTGAAGTTGGGGTATTGAAGTCCCTGGTACCCCTTGAAAGACTGTAACAGCAGGTCACTGCTCCTTTTGAAGCCACCTCTTTGCATGACTTTCTTTGTCTGGGTTCCTTTAACCTTTCATGCCCTCTGTCCTCTTTCTGCATGATTTACTTGCAGTCCTTTGTGATTCTCCTACACTACCCATACCTGTGAAATGAGTCTGTGTACACACCCTCTTTGGTTGGTCCCCAGCTGAGTGTGCCATCTGGTGGAATCTTGGCAAATATGATTAGCCCATCTTCTGAGTTAGTCCCACTTCAAACCTTTGTCCAATCTTCCAAAAGTAAGATCTGATCATCCACTCAGATGGCCTGTGGCCCTTCTTGTCTCTGCTTTTGGATAACTGTGTCCTCTACGTGAAGTGCCCACATCTTCCTTAGTTCACACAAATGCAGCTCTATTTTTAATCCAAAAAGAAATGCCATGAGAAGTGGAGGTGGAGAGGATATTTCCTAACCTACCTGAAGGGATTAGTGACTATTCACTATAATCCTGTGGCAAACTGTACTTATTTCTGTTTCACTGCAAATAACACTGTTTTTTATGATTAATTGGTAGACCTTCCTAGACCCACTAGACTGAAAGCTTCTTAGGGAAAGGAAAGTGGTCTTTTTAAATTTTGATAGCTTTTTGAATCCTGATCTTATTCAGGTCTGCCATAGAGTAGATGCTCAGTAAAATATATGGAAAGAATAAATATGCCAGCCTGTAAATTACTACCCTAGGATCTCACGCCTGGTTAAAAGGTGAAATGGTCCAGTTGTGCACCTTCTGTTTATTTATGGCTAGAATTAGTTTATCCGATCCATCTAGCTAGGCAGATATCCATCCTACTTCTCCCTAGTTAGTCTTGAAATGCATCATCCTTGAAACTTCAGTCAGTAGGAAAGTTGATACAACAAAATGTTATGAATGTTTACAGCAAATATTAAATTTTGTAATCATTCATTGGGGATAAACATCCCATTTTCCACCAAAGGCAAACATTTACTGTGCATTTTACTTAGGATATATTTAATTAGTTTTTGAATGAGCAGTAAAAAAACGATCTTTTGGCTGTTCAATAATTGAAATGTATATTGTGTAGGTATAATTGAATGATAAGAAAAATTCATTATATTCAATTAGAATATAAGTAATAAAAATCTATCATCACATGGGTAATTTAGAACTGCTAAGTTAAATGGAGACCATCTTTCCTACATCTATGATCCTATGTTCCTTTCATTTAGTGAATTACCTATAAAAGGCCAATAGAATGTCAACTTCTATTAGAATTTTTAACTTGGCCCTTTGCCCCTCTGCTTAGTTTAATAAACAAACTTAATAACAAGCTAGAGGGATATCCTTTCTTTTTTTTTTATACAGATGAAATTTAAAGTTTCCCACCTTCTCTTAAGCTTCCAGAGAGACATCTATGCCTCTGTAACTAAGTAGCTAAGAGGCTAAGACACACGCATTTTTATCTAAAAAAGTCCAATCTGGATTCCTTCTCTGTCTCATTTATGTGAGCGTGTGGCAGCCCTTGAAAGCCTGCTCTGCTGAAGGAGGGAGGTGAAAGAGCTTTGGGATGTGTGGAAGTTGACTAAGGCCAGACTGTTGGGTTGTTCAAGCAGTTCCTCCAATGGAGGGTCAGGAGGTGTTGGTCTGCTGAGAACAGGAAGAATCTCCCTTCTCAGGAGCAAGGAATACTTGAGAGGTCAGAATGAAGGCTGAAATGTGAATCACAAATTCAGCCCTGAGGATACCTGTTTAAGGGATAGATAGCATAGATTTCTTGTCATTATTTGTTTAAGAATAAACACAATATTCTGGAGAAATTACTAATAAACTTGCCAAGCTTGAACAGAAAAATGACTGATTGAATGATTTGGATTATCTAAAAATGACTTCCCGGCATTGGCATATCTTAACAAATGCTACAAAGATTTATTTTAGTTAATGAGATTATTTGAACCAAATTTTCCAAGTGAAGTAATACTAAATGCATTAGTTGACTTTGCTTTTTAAGGAATACCTGTGGGTATTTTCCTTGTGAAAAATCTTTCTTGGTAAACCATACTTTGATCCAAATATATCTGAATTCAAATTTAGATTTTCACATTCAAGTAATGAGGTTATTTCAAGGGATATCTGTAGACTTTTTGCCACTTAACTCATTTAAACTGAGATTACGGTAATAGTGATACTCTTGGTCATCAGCAGTTTGTGTGGCTGTCTAATCTTACAGTTGTTCACACTTAGAAAATGGGTGTTTTTTGTTCCCAGAACAGATCTTTAGTAATACCTCTCCAAAGGCTTAAATTATAGCAATAAACTGAAGACAAAAGAAATTGCCTAATCTGTGTCCATTTTATGAGACATTTTTCTTCATAACAAGCTTTGATTCATACACCAACTCTTTGAGAAGCCATGTAAGGAGGTCAGCTCTGAAAGTAAAGCAAGGTACAAGTTTTAGCCCCAGAAATACCTAATTTTTTTAATGAGTTGTGATCAATACCATTATTATGCTTTTGCCTTTTAAGTATTTCATAACTGCCCACTTGCAGCTTCTTAGATTTCTCATTTTCTATCACTTGCAATGGTCTACACATACTATTTCATACAATTTTTATCACATTAGATTACTAGGTAAACTAGATAAATTAGAGATCAACATACCAAAATATAAATTATAAATGCTGTGCAGATGCCTAGGCTCAATGTAATAAGGCAACTGATTGAAAGTAATGTTACGGAAAATACTGGAAAACCTGGACTGGATCACTGACAAAAGAACCAAGTGGCACTCAGAGGTCTTGGAGTGTTGAGGTTTATTTCACACCGGCCGGCTCAGAGGGGAGTGATCTCCCAAGGTCTGAACCCTGAGCACAAGCAAGGGGAGCAATTTATGTTATTTTGATACGTGGCCTGCACAGGGCAAAAGAGGAGCCTGGAGAAGGGGAGGAGGGGGCTGGGAGGGCTTTGCCAACTGGAGGAAAAAGGCGGTTTGCTGACCTTGATGGCTGTGTTGAATATTTTCCTTATCATTAAAATTAGCAAGATTTATAAATTGCACGGGCACTGGGATTTCCAGATAACTCATATTTAAAACTACAATTACTCAATTTTTGTAAATGGAAGTTCTGTACTTTGAAAATAGACTACTTTAGAAGAATGACTCAACCTGTACGCCCGAAAACACGAACATCTGTTTTACTTAAGGAAAAAATTCCCCTGCACTAGCTAATGTTGAATGGTTTTGCTAACCTAAAATTTGTTAATTTGTATTAAACATATTAAAAAAAATTAAGATATATAATGACATATTTGTCCTATTTCTAGCTCCTAATTTCCCTGGTCAAGTACAACTACAGCTACCCCAGACAATCTATGCATATGCCAGTTTATATATGATTGTGGGTGTGTTGAACACAGACACCCTCCATAGTTTCATTACACAGTTTATCCCTTCTTCCCCTTATCTTTAAGTTTTTCATCTTAAAAAATATGTCTTGGAAATCTTCTCTGTCTTATTCTTATCAGCCGCAGTGTTCTCCTATATTATAATGTAATTTTTATACCAGTGCTTACATCATTGGGTATTCGTTGTCCCCCGTCTTTCACTAATAGACGACTTCAGTATTGACCATTCTTACCAGTGTATCATAAACCTACCTTTCTGAAAATATGCTTCAAAATAACTGCCTAAAACTTGAGTTGCTGTTATCAAAGAATGGGTGCGTTTTTATTACGGCTAATTATTATGAACCTCCAATCTAAAGAGTTTGCCACATTCCTCTCTAGCAAAGAATGTGAAAGCTACCCATTCCATACTGCACTGAAGTTTCAGATGTTAACTTTATCAATCCTGTAAGTGAAAAAATCTCTCCGCTGTTTTGATTCATAGTCCTTAAGAATGACCTTGAGCATCATTTCACAGGCTTTTGCAGTGAACTGCCTGTGCGTGCACTTTATTTTCCTTTGTTTGCTGGGAGTTTTATTGATTTTTGTGAGCTTTTTAATGTATTAGAAAGCTCCACTATGGTTCTCGTGAAATACATGCTTTTGAAAAACATAAATAGACTTGTTCTTTGTTTATATTTTCTATACAGATATAAACATTTTAATTGGCTTAAGTTAGTCTTAAATAGTTTGTTTGGAATCATGCTTAGAAACACCTTTGAACTCACAATTTTTTTTAATCTAATATTTTAAAGGTATTTTTCTTACATTTAAGACTTTGATTCTTCTGGAATTCTCATAGGTTAAAGTAATATGGAAGAAATCTAGCTTGTTCTATAGCCATTTGCCTGAGCTCTTAAGAGTTATTACATTGCCTAAAGACCATTTATTGATTAATCAGTATTCCCCCAGTGATCAGAAATGCATGTTAGACACAGATATAAATACTATATGACAAGTTTTGAAGTTTCCACTTGTGTCTGTATATCCATGCCCCAATACCAAATTGTTTAATTCTTGTAGCTTTATGCAATAATAGAGCTAGTCTTTCCTTATTATTTTTCCCCACAGAACATGTGTTCCACATTTTTTATGAACAATCTTCTCTAGTCAACTACAATTCCTATTAAGTTTTATTCAATCCCAATAAAATACTAAGTGTTAATCTAGGGAAACTTGGCATCATTTTGTAATTGGGATATTCTATGTAAAAACATTCTATAGAATACAAAAATATCTATTCATTTTCAAGAGCTGGGTTTTGCACAGGTCCTCTAAACCATCTAGAAATCTTTCCTTTTTACTTCTGTACGTATTTTGCCTCCAAATATGTTTTCTGTTTGGCTTTTAATTTTGATTTGTTAATTGTGTATCTTGCCATATTACTGAATTGTTGCTGAAATACATCATGAATGTTTAAATGTACAATCATATTATTTACAAATGATAATTTGTATCTTTATTATAAGTTTTATTGGGATTCATTAAACTTTTTGGATTTATGTATTTATAATTTTCTTTAAAATCAGACAATTTGGCCATTTTTCATTTTTTTCCTGCCCCTCCCCCTTTTTCTGGGTCTCCAATTGCATGATGTCAAACTAGATATTTTCTCATAGGTCATGGGTGTTCATTTTTCCCCCCCACTCTTTTTTCCTTCTGTGCCGTCAGGAGCTCAGCCGAGCTGGAGGAGAGGGAGCTGAGCTACCAGGTGTCGGAGTAACAGACTAAAGCAACTAGGCCGAAATAAGCATGAAGCCTTTCATACTTACCGTGATGGCGTATGCTAGCGGCTAAAGCGGGAGAAAGCTCCCACTTCTGCTCCATTATTCTCCGTAGAACACATCTGGTGGAGAGTAAAGTGGATCTGTGCAGACATGGTGGAGTCCTCTCTCTGTTGAGGGGACCCCGAACTAAAGACTCTGGCAGTTTTGTGGACACTGGGATGGAAGGGTGGGGGAAAGGCAAGTACTGGAAGTGTATTGGGTATTGAGTCAAACTGGGAAAAAGTGTTTGCTTCCAGAACTGTGTCCTTGAGGCCCTTCTCTGCCCTCCTTCCCGCATAAGGAGGTTTGAGCACAGGAAGAGGGTGTACGGCCTCCAATGATGGTCATGCATGGCTGTGTACCAAGTCTGGCATGGGGAGAGCAGCTTGTCTGCCATGCCTAGTAGGAAAAGCCTTTCTAATGATCCTCTAGGCCTAAGAAATCACTCACTGGAGCCAGACTTTTCATGTGGTCCATTTTGGAGAGTTTTTATTGCTTCGTTTACTGACTTTTTAAATTCTTGCAGCACCTAATTCAGCATCTGTCTTTCAGTTCACATATAGTATTTTTTTATCTCTAGAAATTCCATTTGTCTTTTAAAATAGCCTCTATCTCTCTCATCATGCTCATGTTTTCCTCTACTTTCTTGAACATTACAGAGCATATGTACAACAGCTGTTCTAATGTCTGCTCTCTGTGTGCCAAATCCACCATCTCTGTTATTTCATGGTTAGTAATTTTTCTCCTAGCTATGGAATTTATTTTCTCCCTGGCCTGCCTGGAAATCTTTTATTGGATGCCAGATACTGTGGTTTCTTTTACTTTGTTAACTGCTGGCTTTTGTATTAAGATCACTTTGGGTTTTGTTTTGGCAAGTAGTTGTTAACAAAAATCAGTAAAAGCTTTTGAGGCTTGCTTTAAAGCTTTGGTCGGGCAGGTCCAGAGTAGCCATTATTTTAGGGCTAATCCGGCGCCTCTACCAGGGTGATAGCCTGCAGAGGGTTCTACCTGACACCCATGTGTTACATGGTCTGTCCACTGTGGAGCACAAACTATTCCTTGGCGAGTACGAACAGATCAGTATTCAGCCAAAGATTCAACAGGACCCCTCTGCAAATCTCTGGGGCCGCCTCTTTCTCCGTGCAGTAATTTCCCTCTGGTACTGTACGTCCTAAAATCTAGCTATATGGGCTGCTATATTAAGAAATTACTTGTATACTTACTAGGAATACATGTTAAATATTATCAAGAATATGCCTGTGGAATGTTAGCAAATATCTTTGCATATCAATGGAGAAGTTTCTGTCATTTTTCTCAGTCTATTAATAAATTGAATTATTGATACTGGAACACATTTGCCTTTCTGCAATTACCCTCACTTGTGTTACAGGTTTTCTTCCTAGTATTTTATTTATTAATATTTTGCTAGAAAATCATTCATTTGTTTTCTAGTAAATTTTTATAGAACTTGGAAAAATGGCTTGTAATTTAATTCTCACTATACATTTCACCCTCCATTTTGTTGTTTTGAATATTTGTATCCTTTTACTTTTAAGTATCTATCTGCAAATGATTTGACTATTCAAAGACAGTTCTGGATTATTTAATAGTTGGTTTGATTATTTAACTGATTCCATCCTCTATTTTAACTTGTTTTTCATTTTTTCTTTAATTTGAGATTATTTATCTAATATTTTCCTAGTTAAATGTCTCTTAGTCTGTCTTTTCTTCCAAGCCCTGCTTTTACTGTATCACTATAGAAATTTCATATATGCAGAATTTTATAAAATTTTTTTCTAAGAAATTTTTGGTTTCCTCTTTGACACAATTGTTATAGAAAGTTGTAATATTTTAAGAGAGCAGCAATTTTAACATTTTTCATGGTTTCTTTTTGTAATATCTAGTTTAATGTCAAATGTGATCAGAAAATATCTGTACAGCTTCTAGGTCTCATATTGATGTTCATATTATTGTCAATACAGGATCAGTAAATGTGAGTATTCTCTGAGCACTTGTAAAAAAGAACTTTTTCTGCATACAAAATTCATTCAATTTTTAAGAACTAAAAATATGTTCAATATTAGTACCTCATTAGAGATTTGTTAATATTTGGTGTATATAAATTCAGGAGTTATGGTCCACTGTTGTATGTTTTGACTTTGACATAAACCACCTATATTACAAGCTCAAAATTAGTATATTGTTTAAATCCCTCATCCATGGTAATGAAATTCAAGAGTTCTGAAAACAAATTTTTCTCTTAATTCATTCAGCTGCAAATCTTGGCATAAAAAAATGACAGCTCTCTATTCAAAATACATTATATGAATTTAAACTACTCATGTGATTTACTTCAGAAATATTAATGTAGTTGATTATGGAGTGCTTTTCTAGACCCCTCTGGGTACCTAGGTAATACGAAGTATCCTCAGTATTCTACCTTTCAGAAATCCAAACCATAGTAATTTCCAAAATATATCTGCTAAGGGACTGTGGATCTGTCTTATTGCAATTTTTCTTCCTAGAGCTAATGCATATGATAGGTTTAGTTTGTCACCTTTAATAAGATAGTCTAAGATAAGAGATATTTTCCAGTTGTATAAAATATCCACTTAAAAAAATTTTTTTTTCAAAGTAACTACAATGTAAACAAGTATTTCTTCATCAAAAATTAAAAGCAGTGAAAATGAAATTTCCTTCCAAGGAAAATGAAAATATTTTATAATTTTATTATCTTCATACAAAACGTTTCAGTTAGGAGGAATTATGTTAAAATGCCCTGCAGCTCAGGTTAATACAATGGAATTTTCAGGTAAAATGAAAAAGTAATGAAGTCCTTAGTATTTTGCTAACAAATGAACTCCTACAGGTAGAATCCTAAATAGGCTTATTGTTGAACATACTCTGTTTTCTTCCCTGGCCTTCCCAGAATTTCCACATTTAGTATTACAGGTATGTCCAAGTACACTGTTACCTCTACCATGACTTTAAATACTCCAAACTTGTATAATCAGTTATTCACTCATGCTGCCAGCAGTCGCCAAATGTTTCCTAAGCACTCAACACTTCAGGAGTCGTCCTAGGTGCTGAATTCTTGGTGAGAGAGGAAGACATACAGAAAAAATATAGCATATTACCATCTGTGAATGGCCAAGTGGAATTTACCAAATGCTATAGGAACGAACAAAAGTAAATCAATTTGCCCAGAGTATGAAAATCAGTCTGCCCAGAGACAAGGAAAATTATAGAAAGACAGACCTTGGAAACTGGTAGACATTTTCTAACTAGTAGATTGTAGGGAAGGTGTTCATTCAAGAGGTAACAGCAGTTGTGAGGCACAAAGATACTTAGGTAGAAAAGGCTGAAGACAGGTGAAAAGAAAGTTTGCAATAAATGTTTGTATGTCTGGCTAGACACTCTTGGCTCTTTCTATGACCATGTTTCTACAAGATGATGACTCATCTCTTCCTCTGATGTCTTGCTGCAGATTCCAGGACATTATTATACTAAATGTATTGTGTAAATTATAAAGAACGATACAAATATGAAGTGTTAGCTCCAATGGATTTCAAGGACTGTTTCATAGACTTAAATGTTACATAATTATCCTGGCTTCTCCAATTACAATGTCCTAAAAATGATCATTGAATAAAATGAATAGAATGCTGATGGTAGTTATTTTAAATAGATATGATAGTGAAGCATTTTGGAAAGAAAGAAAATTATACCAAAAAATTCATTTTACTCTAATGTCACAAAGAAGACTTGGCAGTTTTAGAAAAGGGAAGAGATTATTAATCATTTGCATTTTTGTATACAAGCATTTTGCATTTCATTTTTATTAAATGGCTCATTAGACATTATCCATTAAATTCCTGTGCTTTATATCTCAGCACCTTTGTGCTGATTTTATTTCTGCTCAAATTAACAGTATACGCTTTATCTGCTTTTTTATTCAGAGTTCTTGGATTATATTGTCAGATAATAGGAATTACTTAACAATTTACTTATAAAAGGAAAAAGATTCACAACAGAAAATTATTTTTGCCTCCCTCTGGCTTTTCTATGTACAATAGATGGCAAACTGTTTGAAAGTAAGGACTTTTTTTTCTCAACAATAAGTTCTTAGTGTTGACCAGTGTTTGACAAAGAATAAACATTCAGTATAGTTGAATGAATGAATAAATCAATTCTTGAAGGAGTTGTATATTAGAAATAATACTGGTTATTGATTAGGAAACAAAGTTCAAACTCAGAAGTGTAAAAGAAAGGCCAGTTAAA
This sequence comes from Phataginus tricuspis, assembly GCA_029783875.1. Classification (NCBI taxonomy): domain Eukaryota; kingdom Metazoa; phylum Chordata; class Mammalia; order Pholidota; family Manidae; genus Phataginus; species Phataginus tricuspis. The sequence goes on along the minus strand of JAQQAC010008880.1, from coordinate 7,232,552 downwards.
TTAATGAGTTAACATATTCTTCCATAACATTGACATAATGAAGGTACTACAAACAAGGGCACAGAGAAACTGGTGTGTTCAGACACTACTTAGGAAAATTAAATTGAGCCAGATTTTGAAAAGCCTTTCATCCTTAAAAACTGTTTTTATCTTTTTACTATAAATTCTTCTTTTGGACACCTAGCCTAAGGAAATAATCCAACTTTTAAAACAACAATCTGTATAGACAGATATTCATTTTTAAAAATTGGAAAATAAAGCAACCTAAATGACATCTAATGGAGAAACATTGAGGTAGATTCCTGTTCTCTTTCAGTGAACTATTAGGTAGGCATAAAAAATTATGTTTAGAAATATCATAATCATGAGTACTTCTTATAATGTGAAGCAAAATTACTGTGATAAAAATCTATGTATATGATCTGTTAAAGCATATGCATATTATATGCATAGGAAAAAAAATGAAAGAAAATGGTTTAAATTCAAATTTTGCTTAGGATACCACTATGGGTAATTTTTTTAAAACTCCTAATTTTCTGTAGTGGTTGCATTACTCTTGTCTGTTCTTCGTGACTCTTATATGTCCACTTATTAATGGTGAAGCAATATTTATTGTTTACTATATGCCAGATAATCTGCTTCGCAGTAACAATACAAAATTGAATATAATGTTTATAACTGTAGCTGTTAGCAAAATGCTGTATATGGTGGAAGTTTTCTCTGAATATTATCAGCCCTGATAGCCTTACTAGATAGTGCATTTTGTCACTATTAAGGCTGCCATGAGTAAGGTAGTGAAATAATAGTTTAAAAGCTTCATCTGTGGAGGAAGAAGTCTTAAGAGGAATTCATAAACAGGTAACTTTCCCAAAAAGCTGGTGGTGGGGAAGGGGTAAGATGAGAAATATTTAAGAGTAACTTAAGTATTTCCAAAAGATTATGAAAATAAATTCCAGATACTTCAACTCTCTAGTAGTCTCTTGGCACAAAATCCAGACCTGTAATATTATACTATCATGAAATTTTTCTCGACCTCACCTTTCTGCTCTTGATATAATCACATATGTTGTGAATTATCTCATACACTTCTTGAATTTAAAAGTGGTAGAATTGTTGTCCAGCAGCTGCATCTGGGGAGATCTCTCCGTGTGCACTAGGTGAAACCTCAATCTGGACAAGTGTAGGTAAGAAAGGAATTCATTAAAGCGAGAGCAGCAGAGAATGGCAGTGGCTGGACAGGCAGCAGAGAGCAGGGAGAACAGAAGGAGGAAAGGGAAGCTCACTGAGCTCCTGCTCAGCAGAGGGCAGATTCCTTGCCAACCCCTAAAGCCAGGGTCACCTAGTGTCCAGTGTCTGCTTGAATCTGCATGGCATGGGAACTAAGTCCCTAACACCCCCAGATCTGAGGGATCCTCAGAGCACTGGATGGAGGGAGATTATGTTCTGAGAACTTCTCAAAGGCAATGGAAGGAGATTTTCAGGCAGGCTACTAAAGAGCATGATGGTAGAGCTGCAGTCCTGCTCAGGTCACCCAGGCAACAGGACCTTGAAAGCCCAAATCAGAGACATCAGTAGCCTTTCCCTACTTGTCTGAAATAGAGCAGAGAGAGTGAAGACTAGTGCTAAAGTCTGGAGGTTAGAATGAAATAGCAAAGTAACAAAGACACCAGTGGAAGAGCACACAGACAAAACTCAGCCAGTTGAGCAGTGAGAAAGAAGTCTTTATTAACGCAAAGTACACACTTGAAGAAAGGAGAGTGCAGGCAACTTCAGAGAGGAGGTGTGCTTAAAGGCTTAGGATTCTGTCTTTTAAGGCTTTCAAGAGTGAGACAAAGGGTGGGGGTGGGACGGTATAGGCTTGACATGTGGTCTCATGATGTCTCTCTCCAGTGAGAGGCACTGTGTTATTATCCAGAGTCAGTCCTCTAGATATTCTGTCAGATAAACTTAACACAAGGAATATCTTGGTCCTGTTTTTCTCCAAGATAGTGGTTACCCTCAAGCAGTGGGGACATATCATTTAGGACTGCTTTCCCTTCCTTGAGATAGGATTGGTTATTGCCTATTACCATAAAATATGTTAGGAATCTTACCTCCTAACTCTCTGGTTTTTAAAATGGAGTCTTGGCCTTAAGATGGAGTCCCTCCTGTTCTTACTATACTATTTATATTTCAGCATTTTTATCACAGGCAGGAAAAATTAATCGTGATGCTTGTCCCATGTCCCTGCTCTACCTCAGAATGTTGCTGAAATGAAGATGTGACAGGAGCGAGACCAGTGCCTAAGTGGCCTTTCATAAACCGAGGCAAATGATCTAAATTTGGGATTGACTGTATTAGCAGTTTAGCATGATAGAAAAAGACACTAGGGTTGGAGTCAAAAGACTAATGGTTGATTCTGCTCTACTGCTGCTCAAACTAACACCTTGAAAATATCTCTTAAATTGTTTGAATTTCCATACTTATTTATTGGTAAGAAATGTTTATTTACATACCTATATTAGTTTATTAAGATAAGTTTAAAGATCAAATGAGACATGTAAAAGAAAACATTTTTCTAATTAAAGTGATATATATTTGTTAATCATTATAAGTACAATAAACTTGAAAAGATGAAGAAAACATCTTATGACCAATAAGTCTTTATCTCAAAGGACTGAGAATATTTCACCATTCTTGTCTATTCGATTTCTTCTACCACCTCTAAAATTCTCAGTAAACACTACGTTAAAGCAACTGTAGGAAGAACTTAAATAGTTAAGAAGTTGACATAAATAAATTTGTTGTGCCACAAGCAAGTTTGACTTATATAGGAATGAAATCTCTTTATATAGTCCATTTTTACAACTGTGGTTCTGATGAAGTAATAGATTTTTAAAATTAATACACCACTAAAAGAAGGTAGAATAATAATTAGACAACTGGAGAAATTGTCCAAAACTTATCCTTAATACTCAAAAAGTGTCCAAATTTCAGGAATGGCCTTTTGAGACTGAGAGCATTGTTTTTACAATTTCTGATTATAAACTTTGTAATGAAAAAAATTAATTTCATTGAAAAAAATTGAGATCTCCAAGAGAGACAACTTGAGAACTCTTCTCTTCATGACATCTAGTAAAAGAACATAGCTCCATAGATGAAGGAATGAACCAAGTGATAGAGGAATGGTTAATGACATTTTTTCATTGCATAAAGTCTACATTTAGAATGTCAAGGGGTTAGAATTTGTCAGTAAATCTCTATGGGGAAAAAAGTAATTTCAGTACAGCACATCTAATATTTATAGTAGGTGAGCTGTCACAAAAGTTGTTCTAATGATAATATATAAAAAAATATTGAATGATTCATGTATCCCTGGTTCAAATTATTTGCCCCAGTAAACACATCATTTTTCTCTTCTATAAGTTTAACTAAATGGGCAGACAGTACAATCAGGTGTATATATATTCATCCAACATAAAGTTTAAAACAAAGTTGCTTCTCCTTTGATAGGAAAGGCTATCTCAGGAGAAATGGAAACATGGACATATGCAGACCCCAACATTGTCCTCCTTGGTCACTACCTATCCCCAGGAAATATACATAGCTTAATTCAGTTGAATCAAAGAAATTACTGAATGATTTCTTACTTAGTCATATATAATTTGCACTAAATTTTTAGTCCTTAGGAACATGAAAAATGGAACATGTATAAGATCTTGAAAAGAACTTAGAACTGGCACAGTTTATAAAATTGCTCCTAGCTAACTTAAAACATTTAAATGTTTGTTTACAACATTCATTTGTATCTCATCACGTATGAGCTTTATTTTAACATTAATGTGTCACTTTTTGTAAATCTGTTATATAAACATTGTAAATATCAATAACAGTGACAGCACATCTGAATCAGTTGTTCGATAAACACCCACTAATATTCACAGGTAGTTCTTGTTACCTTTAGAAAAGACATGCAAGTCAGGTTAATTGCAAAATGATGAACACTTTCAATATTCACCAAACTTAGAATGCAGACCAAGGCTGGCATATTTGATTTACAAGTTTCAAATACCGTTACCCATATTCATAAAACACTGCCTACTGAACAACACAGGAAGTCCTTTTATCTGTGTAGCTACAATAAGAGCCCTGCCAAACAGCTAGTTGTGTTGTTTTAGATTCCAGATTAATGGACAGTTTACTTGGAACAGATGTTAAATCCTCATTTACACGGGTGTGCATCTATTGTCTATTTCCAGTGGAATGGGTTTTGCTCTGATCAATAAACGTTTCAGCCTAATTCTTCATCTTATTAGAGAGGTCAAAGCAGTAACAGAAGTACATCTGTTTTCATGTCAAATGATGTCGGAGCTAATGGATTCTCTCCAAGCAGATAAACAACATTCCTGCAATTGTCCTTTGGTCTCTCACTGCAGAGCCCATCATGATGAAGCTGAGGCTTTGGGGGAATTGGAAGTGTTGGCACATCCTGAAACATTTTTTACTCTAAAACTTATTTTCATCTCTGTGGTATTTTCAGTTCTTGTGTAGTGACCTGATTGCATAACATACATCTAAGATGATGCTTGTTATATAATGCATTTGCGTAAGTGGGAAAATGTAGCAGAAAGTTCCAAAATACAGCCAGTTAAAATTGTTTTCAGTTGCCTACAAAACAATAAAGCCTCTTTGCTAGGTTAAAAATTACACTTATATGCTGATAAGTAACAAAAATGCCTAATGAGTACAATGCAAAATTACGTGGAAATGCATGTCAACCTACAGACCTTACTAATACTCGGTGATTGGGGTCCTAGTATTTTATCCTCCTAGGTGACTAGAGGATCACAAACACAAGTTTACAGGAAGGTAAGAAACAAAGATATTCACACAAATATAGAAAATTTCTATAAGGAAGCTGAGTTGTTTTGAAGAAAAAATATGAAGGTGATATCTGGATGGATAGGGCAAGGTGTTTGTGTGTGGATTAGGTTATTGTATTTGATCAAGCCTATTTCCTGTAACAGAATTGGATGTGATGAATAGATTCAGTCGCCCTGATTTATAGTCACTTGCTGAATTGCTAGCATTCATTTTAGCTCCCACTTTGGCATTGATTGACCACGTAGCTCTGTCACTTGAGACAAGTCACTTGAGCCCCGTAGTCATCAATGTCTAGATTGGTAAAACATAGGAAATACTCTCTCACCATACAGCCATCCTTGGGGACCACATTCTTCAGGCCATAGGGCAGAGTAACATCTTACATATCAGCAGAATAATTGGCAACAAGAAGTAGTGGGCTTCCAAGGAGTCTGTCTAGGAAATTGTAGAGGGGGAATTGCAGTTGTCCAGAACTGTACACCTCCATCCTTAACTTGGGGATTTTATGACTTAGTAAAATCTAAAACTTTAGGCAAACAAGTGATTATCAACATTTTCAGTTGAAGACTTAAATATCAAACACTTAATGTCAGTATTATCTCAAGAATTATAGGGCATTTTGCCCTCAAGGTTGGGAAGGATGTAACTAAAAAAACAAAATATATTAAGCATTGACTTTACAATATTGGTGTGTTTTTTTGTTTTGTTTTTTTTCTGATGCAGAAAACTTGGTCATTACCCACCCTGGACAGGCATTTGGGAAAGAACATTTCTGAGCACTTATAAACCCCTCAATAAAGATTCTGATGCTGGCCTGACTGTGGAGATCTAGGAAGACTGAACAGAATGTAAGATTTGCAGGTTCAAAGTGGCAGCAGTGCCCTGTTTTCAGGGCCGGGGCTCCCAGGCAGCGTCCAATCCTGAGGGAAGCACCTTGGCCTTAGAGAAAACAGAAGATTTTTTAGGTGAGACACAGATTTGCAGGGCAACATAGACACCAAATTGTTAGGGCAAGGATAAGAAGTCATAAGTAGTCCACCAGATGAGAGAGGTGGGGTCAGGCTCTTTGCAGCTCCCTGCATTGATGGAGCCTGGGGGCTCCAGCCCTCTTCACAGGAAGTCTCTCTGTAGTCACTTACTTCTTTGGAAAATATGGTGAAATGTTTACATAATTTTTTTCTGTCTGTGATGGTAAAACTATGCTTGTAAGTCTTGAAAGATAGGCCCACATCTCCCACTCCAGGGTGAAACTACACATAGTGAGTCTGCATATGTGTCCTCATTCATCTGCCAACAATTACTCTGACTTGCAGTGGGGATAATCAAGCCTGAAGTTTATAAAAAGGCAGTATATGGACCACAGTTTTTCCAGACACATTTATGGCTAGTAGTCTTGGGTTTTGTTTCTATTATTCATTAAATCATGAAGGTACAGTTAAAACATTTCCAACATTCTCTTAACCATTTTTTAAATGGTCAAATTTTGCTGAAGCATCTTTAACTCAGGATTTGACAAACTACAGCCCACAGGATACATCTGGCCTACCACCTAATCTTGAATAACCTTCAATCTAACATTGTTTCTTAAAGATGAACACTTACAGTTGATGTGATGATAAGGGAACACTAACTTTGAATACCAACTAAGCAAAATGTTATTCCTTCAAAACAATTTCACTCTCGTTAGACTAATATTATAGATATAGTATACTCAAATACTGTTATATTTTGAATTTTGTCAACAAAAACTGGAAATTGTTCTCCTGGTTATGAGAAACTACGTATTACCAATTTTGCCTCTTGTCCAAAGTCAAAAATATTATTAACCCTATAGGACAATTTGCCAACCCTTGCTATAAATCTGCATATTATGCATTTAAACATAGGGCCATTTTTTTACTTTAAATCTTTAAAATAATATTTGGTATACATGGTAAGTTTGGCTAATGACTATTTCTATGTGAGCAAGAAAATAAATAAGGGTATTTGAATTTGGTAGATTCTGTCCTACTAAATAAATTATTAGAATCAATTCACATTGATAATTTTGTTTCAGAATCTAAAATTAGCATAAGAAAACCCTAAAAAACCTTGTTTCAAAGTTGTAAGTATAGTACTAAATATATCTGTAGGTATTCCAAATAATACAAAATTATTAAATAAAATATTAACATAAATATATAGTGAGAAGTGCAGATGTTATACATCAGTACACTGTAAGTAAATAATATTTAAAAAGAAAAATGTTTTCAAAAGTATAAATAAATAAAAGCACTAAGTTGCATAGAAGGACAAAGCTTTTATGTCAAGAAGATGCATAATTCTTAAGTTTTAACTATCCACTGATAGGCACATGCAGAGAAATATTAGTGATGAAGTGGTCGTATAGAATGTGACAGCAAGGCCAATAGATCAAAATTATTAAAGGAATTATGTTACTAAGAATTAACGATAGAAAAAGTATTGCTTCTTGTCTTCTGTTCTTAAATATACATTTATACTAGACATTTCATTTCTAAATAATGACATGAAAGATATATTTAGCAATGTGAAGATTGTCATTCTTGAAAACCTATCAACTAAAATATCATTAATTAGGATATATTAAAAACATTACCCATTTTTTTTCAGAAAGCAAGACCACAAACCTATCTTTGAGCTAGAATTTAAAAATCATAGACTATCCTGTTGTTCCCTTTTTTAAGAAGTGATTGTATGCCTAGTCCACATAAGTAAAATTTTTAAGATAGAAATATATAAAATTTGATATCCTTATTACCTCAAATTTTAAAGATGCCCAGGTAGATAGAAGGCACCTACTCTTTCTATTGTCCCTAGCTAATTTGGTGGTACCTTACATCCCCTTACCTGGTCTAGTGAGTCACAAAGGTCATAAAATGGTTAAATGCAGTAAAATGGTTAAAGCCAATAATGGTGGCTCGCAGCCAGTAAGTGACGCAGCTGAAAGTCTAATATGGCCCTGCCTGAATCCAGAGGAACAGAAACAAACTACTGATCGCTGTTGAATGCTCTCCCACTGAATGTCCTTATTTGAAAGTTGAAGAAGCTAAGACATAGCAATAAAGTTTCCCAGATTTCCTATATTACATTCCAGCTGTGCTCTGATCAATAAAAATGTTGATGTGGGAAGTGATATATAATGTAAGGATTCTTATTTGAAAATGTTATTCTGTTGTATAGCCTGACGTCAGGTTGCTGTGCAGCTATGAGTAATTAGTGAATAATTAACATTAATCCCCATTTCAATAAAGAAAACATGTTAATGTCACAATTTCAGTATTGCTACTAGACTGATGATAGCTGGGAGAAACAGTTTTCCTTATTTTAAGCTCTTTTAATAGTCAACAGTCTTCAGCTCTTTAAGCAGCTCCCACAAATTTGACTATCAATTTTTTAAGACGATAACTTTAATATTTATCCTTCTCCCTTACCTATCAATTCTCAACAGAGGTCAGATTTGTATATATGAATTCTTAGTAAAAACTTCTGAAAGATCTATAAATGTCAAATTCATCCTAAATGTAACTGTTTTCTACCACTAATATCCATAACCCCGGACCTATCTTGGATGTTGATTTTCTTCACGTCTCATCATTCTATCATGGTACTTCTAAACTATCCACCCAGATCACCCACAAGTCTTTATCCCCATGAAAGTTTTTTTTCAGCTCCAACATTTTTAAAGTCAGAGTCCCTTTGATTTTGGCCTCTTCGCCCTGGAGTTTCCTCTCCACACTACTTTCAGAAAAAATGCAATCTGACTAGGACTGTGGTCTGTGTAAAAGTCCTTAAGATTGCCCAGGATCTTCAGAGTAAAGTTTACATTTTTTAGCATGATAAAGTCACGATCTGCCCCCATTTCTTCTCTCATCACCAGTTTTTTCTCATCACGTACCCTAATCTTTAGGCTTCAGCTTGCTCTACAGGCCCAAATATAGTTGCATTACTTTATGCTTCTGTTCCTTTGCCACTTACAATTCCTTATCTCCCCTTCTCTCCTCGCTCCTCGTCCACCTTCTAGACCCTTCTCCTCTGTGTGGTATTTCTGGACCTGTCCTTCCCTCATTCAAAGTTACTGCCTTTCCGTGGGGACTTCAAAACACCCCATAGCATGAGAATATTTCCTTGCAAATGTCCTCTTTCTGTGCCCCTCCTAGACCGCATACCTAGGTGACAGAGGGTGAGTGATATTCGTCTCTTTGTTGCCAACACAAACACAAAGCTAGTTACCTAGCAGGAGCCCAAATATATTAGAAAACTAATAATAGATCTGAATGTATAAAAGCAAGAATGACAACTATCCTATTCCTCTGACAACAGATCACATCCCAACTAATCATAGTATTGAGTCCCTTCATAGCTTAACTCTAATCCACCTAGAGAACTGTTCCTGCTTTGACAAAATAGTCACTAAACTTAACCATGAACAACCAGTCTGTTGGGAATGATATGTCCCTAACTAGCTTATAATTATGCTTGGAAATTTCAATGATTAACATATAATTTATATATGTTATATAAGTTCTAAATATAATTATACAGTTATAGACAATAAATTATATTGAAGTACTATATATTTGATTATAGTAATTATATAGAGTATTAATTATTGAAATAAACACGTGAGAAATGTTTTGCATTTGTAAAGCACTTTTGCAGTTATAATGCCCTTCTATATAAATTGATTTTTTAAACTTGGTATTTGGCATGGCATATTATCCCCATTTTGTAGAAAATAAAATTGAGCTTTAAATTGCTGAAATGATTTTTTCAAGGTCACAAGGTAAGGAGAACCAGGGTAATGAATCTGTTTCCCAGTGCAGGTTTTTCTACCAAATCACATTCACAGAAAAACAAAATGGGGAAAGTGTACACAGCACAATTGTATTTTGCCACCTCCTGCTTATAAATGTGTATGAAGAGATACGGAAATAGATTCATTCCAGTTTTGTGTTTAGCTACTGAAAGGTTCCAGTACTGAAAAGTTGAAGGAGATGACAAAGGTAATTATGTTGCTTATACAACAGTCCTTTCATTTAAAATTCTTTCTGAAGTTAGCTTGGCTGGAATTTTTCCACTCACCCACCTCCTGTGACTGTTTACCCCCAGAGCTGTCAAAATTATATCCTAATGTGAGAGAGAAATTGTCTGTCTTAAATTTTCATCTAAAAATAAATGCAGTTGCCCAAGTTCACCCTGTCCCTAGCAGGCTTAGATGAGTATGCATCTCCCTGACCTTCTAGCTGAGCAGGGGTTGAGGTCTTCCAAGCAAACTGACAGCTGTTCAACTAAAGGAGGAGAGGGGGGAAAAGGCATAGCTAAATCTGTATTCGATGTCTTTCCAACAGACAGTATTCTTTCATTGAGTTTAACCCTCCAAGCAGAAGACACCCCCTTAAGAAGAAAGGCCTTCCATTGACAGTATCTACGTGTTATAGGAAAACACTACACTGACAGGCAGTTTCCTATTTTATGTAAAAGCCGTGATGTTTAAATTGGCAGATGAGAGCCAGAATAGTTGGACAACTCACTAAAATAGTTTAAAAATATTCAGAGTATAACTTAGGTGGAACAGATATGCCTTTTTTTTTTTTTTTACCTACACCTCAGTAACTTACAATGACTGCTACTCAATGATGGAAGAGTGAGACCCATTCTCCTAGAATTTATTGCTTCTAATTCATTCAATCCATTTATTAATTCTTTTGACAAAACTTCTGTGTGTCAGTTGTTAGGATAGCTTAAATATGCTATCTAGGCAAAAGTAATGGGGTGAATAATCAGGGAGAACTTTCTGGAAGAGCCAGTGCTGTTGTGGATTCCTAAGAGAGAAAGAAAATTGGTCCAAGTGGAGGGACTTAGAACTAAAGGTCAGAGAGTACTTACATCTACGAATAATGGTAAATTTAGAAATGCCAGAGCTGAGTGAGAATCAGGATGAAGAAAACTGATGCCAGATATTGTAGAGATAGTTGATAGGATTCAGTGATTATGTGTCGGGAGTAAATCAGAGAAGTGTGATGTTTAGTTTTCTGACTTGGGTGACTGGCTGAATAGTGGTACCATCTCCTGTGTGGAAAAGTAGAAGAGGAAGGGGAGGGCGGGGAGGGTGGGGAGGGAGGGGCTGAGAGAACTCATGTGCAGCCCGTCATGGGGCTGTCCAAGAAGCAGTACGACGGTATGTCCAGATCGACATTGGGACTAGAACTTTAGGTTGGTAGTTACCAGCATAGAGATCGTAAGCCGAAACTCTACTTTTGAATCTTTTTTATTTGGTTTTGAAAGTTGTTGATATGTTTACACTTTTAAAAATTAAAATTTTTACCGGGGTTTAATGCAGATCTGTAGCGCCCTGCCTCACCTCTATCCATCTTCTGGATTTCACTCCCAGAAGCAAACTCTTTGAACTCTGCCTCTTTTTGCTCTCATTTGCTTCCATATTTCTAAAAAACATGCTATACCACCATTTCTTGACCTCCCCTTCCCCCCCCAACCCCAATTTTAGGTGTCATATGACTTCCTACTATGGAAGCTGAGGAGTTTCTCCTTTTACACTTTCCCTGGCCATCTTAATAATTTCATTAGTTTTCCCTGGAAAAATAACCAGCATTGTTATCACTGTAACTGAAAATATTACTCGTAAATAAGCCATGTGATGCGCTACACTTGTGTTTCCTTTCATGTACAACTTTTTTTCCTCCATGGAGTAAATTACTACCGGTTGTATTTGCTTAGTTATCTATATATCTGTCATGAATTCCTCCTCAGGTATCTGCCAGAAGAGTAAGTAAATATTCTCTCAACATTTCAAACACCTCAGGTAGGTCTGTGAGTTCGCTGTTTTTCTTGTCAACCTCACTGTGGAATCCTCGCTCTTCTGGGAACGTCCCGAAAGCATCATAAAGCTTCCCTCCCACCCTTAGGTCACAGACCCCACGACAGACTGAATGTGTCCCCCAGATTCGTACACTGAAGCCCACACCTCCAGTCCCTCGGAATGAGACTGTAGTTAAAGGGAGGCCATTGAAAGGGGCCATTATTTATAAGGAGGCGGTTAAAGTGGGCCCTAATCCAGTCTGACTGGTGTTCTCGCAAGTGGGGATTAAGACGCACTGAGACACACCAGGACGCACGCGCCCAGAGGCGCAGCCACGAGAAGAGGCAGCAAGACGCTGGCCATCATCCAGCCAAGGAGAGAGGCCTCAGGGGAAACCACCGTCTGCTCCTTGGACTTCTAGCCTCCAGAACTGTGAGAAAATAAGTTTCTGCTGTTGAAGCCTCCGGGGGAGTGGCAGTTTATTAGGAGAGCGCTGGCAAACGGATGCAACCCTGTATACTGTTCTCGCTTCTTGCCTCCCCACCCCACTACTTTCTAGGCAGACTATATTCTCCACGTGTTTCTTGAAAAAAGAGTGAATAGGGGACACTTGGGCAGCGGTGGGAGGGTGGGGGCGGGTTTTGAAATATCTTCAGATACCTGCACTTAAACTTTACATTGGTATTGTAGATTTTCCAAGTATAGAATTCTAGGTGGATTGCTTTCTGTCATATCCCCTCTCCTGTTTGCAAATGTCACACACGGTACATCTTCTTACATATGGAACTTAACATTTGAGGATAATTACTACCTTTTCCCTTTCCCATATAGTGCTTGAACCACGTGTACTCCTGAGCTTGCAAGCCATCGTTTAATTTAGTTTTGTTCTCTTGTAATAACATTAGAACATTATTTTCATTACTGTACACAGTCAAGGTTTGTTTAAATCACCTGCCTATTTTCTCAATTTTTTCCCTTGATTTCTTCTTGTTTCCAAAACCTTCCAAATGGGATCATTTATCTTCTGCCTGCAAATGATGCTTGAAGCTTGAGATCTGTTGGCGTTGCAAATTTATAACTTTCACAAAAAGGGAAGTTTTGGTTATTTTTTTTCAGTTTTTTTTTCTTCACCATTTTCTCCTATGGAGTATATTTTTAAAAATACTTTATAAAAGCTATTAAAAGTTCAGAGTAATTTTAACAAAGGCAAAAGTCTTAAAAGGGTACATTTAAAAAGAAGAGTGTATCCGTCATGAAAGGCTGTGTTATACTGCAGTCAGGAGCAACATGCACCTCTCATGGCCTAAAACAGGCTTAAGTTCTCATTTGTACTCCATATCTGTTGTAGATCATATGGGGTGTCTACACTGTGTTACTTTCCTCTTGGACACTAAGCAGCCTTCATCTGGTGTGTTGTCACCATGTATGTGGTGGGGGAGGGGAGGGAGACAGGTGCAGTGAGAACGAAATTGTTGAATCCTAAATTTTACCACCCAAAGTAAAATGCATAATTCCACCCACATGTCATTAGCTAAAGGAAGCTACATGGCCACTGCCTAATTCGTGAGACCAGAGAAGCAGAGAAGTACAAATCTGTGTAATCAGAGGTAAACTAGAAATACTTCAACACCATCAATAAAAGCTGTATGTGCTTTAAGAGTACATAGAGCTTTTCCATATAAAGAAATGAAAAAACGAGTAGCAGGAACTCAATGTTGAATTTGAGGTACATTAAAAACTAATGAAAAAACTTCCTTAGCTAAATACATTTCCAATAAGCTGTTAATTAAAACATATTGAAGCAAAAATGACAAACTTCTGCAGTCTTTTCTTAATCCAGTTTATCATTATGAATCACAGTGGATCAAAATCTGATTTATTTTTTGTAAGAAGGCATTAGAACATTTTCAACTTATATTAGGACAAGATATTTTGAATCAGGCAATCTTAAAATGATGGCCTTCACTGTATGCCATGCACATTCTAGGCCAGAATTGAATGCTGAGAAAATCTGTCCTAGTTTACCCACATGGCACAATGATAATTCAAAAATATGGCATCAAGAACTTTTAAATTGAACCTATCAGGTTCATTAAATATGACCCTCTGACAAAACAAACAGCAAGGGATTGTTAAAAACAATCTAAAAATACCCACAAAGGGTTAGGTATACAGAGATTATTAAAATGAATATTTTGGGGATTCATGTATTAGCATCTTTTCTCACAGATCTTTGGGGCTTTATTCGGAATACCAAGCAAAGAATATTAGTGTAACTGTAATAATCCATTTGTACACTAAGAGGCGCCAGGACCATGTGTTTTAACACCACATGTCTACATATGAAGAACTTAATGATCAAACCTCAAGTATCAAAGTCATTTTCCAATATAAGCTCCCTTCACTGTGACACTAAATGTTCAGTAAATATTTCTGCCAATCCAAAGTTCATGACAGTCCTTGAAGCTCCAACTGAACCACACTAAAGAAATTAATGTCTTTTATTAATGCTATTAAAATTATCAATTAAGGAGCCTTATGTAAATTAACTCACATTACAACTTCTCATTAAACCTCGAATTCTTCGTCTAAATTTTAAAAGCCTAAATGAGATTATGACATATGTTAAAGGCTTATTTGCATTTATGGGAGTATGTATTAGATCTGTCCCATGGATCTCTTCTACTCAGTTTAATATTTCTACACATGAAAAGGTTCAAATTAAGATCAAGGGATATTTTTAAAGAGAGCATGCCTACAGCCTGCGGTCGTGCAGCGTGCTTCCTCCTCCGCCGCCGCCACTGGGCGTCCCTGCTCTTTTCAGGAGCGTGAGGTGCTTCCAAAATGCCAGGTCACGACACCCATCACATTTCACTGATTCAGGAAAAATCTGCATGTGCTATTAGTACTCTGAGCAAGGAAGAAGGCCTTATAAAATCATGATATATCCATAAAGAAAACCCATTTAATAAGTTGCATAGATGGCACAGTGCTAGCTAGTAATGTTCACTGTCACTAAATGTTATATCATTCTCACAATGAATCTTAAGAGGCAGGTGGTGTTCGTGTTTAAATGTAAGGAAACAAAAGCTTATAGAGGTTAGGTAAACCGCCAGTGGGTGCTAGAGCCAGAATTTTAATTTAAATGTCTGGTTCCAACATTCTTCCTATACGTAATTAGTACCTTAATTGTTGCCAACCTGGCATACTGAAAATAATTTTTTTGATGTCTTTATTGTAGTAGTAGTCTTAAATTTTCCTTCTGAGAGGGTATGAAAGTACATTTCTGCAGAGGACACATGATATAATTGTTTACTCCAAACCTTTTTTGATTTACTCTGAATTCATGTGACTCATTTAAAATGAAAATGCCTCAATTCGGCTTTAAAATGGAATATTCTTCATAGGAGCTGACTGTAGCTATCATTTCACAATTTATAGTTAATTTAAATCTGTTCATTTCATTTGTTTGATTGTCTCTGGGGACCTATAAGGATGAAAAGTTTACTAAGGGTTAAAAAGAAATTTCAAACAAAATGGGACCTTTTTTCCCAAGGGCTTGTTGCAACACTGGACTATATAAGTCAATGCGACTAAATGTATTTGTATATGTGCACAGCAGTACACAAGATTTTGTTACTCATTCATTGACAAATACTTGTTGGATGATTTTATAAAGCAAAATAGGTGCATGAAATCAGAACATGGAAAACCTTGAGCTTGTGAAAAAAGAAAAAACGTTTAATCCAATATGACATAGATTAATCATTTCTCATACTAATACATTCATGGGTTAGAAGGGAAATTTACTGCACTTCATGCTTCTTGAATTCCTAAAGCTGAAACTTGATCAAAGAAAAATTCTAAATCACTAGTAAGCTCATGGCCAAACATGCAACGTCTGCTTGTTAGGCAATAAATACTGTAAGGGCATGGATTTTAAAAATAAAAATCAACACTTTACTTTGTTTCAGAGTATGAGAAAGTTTTGGTGGTAGGTAAAATTACATGCTAAAAGTTTGGGGTAGCAATGTAACATACTGGATTGGGAAAAAAATGGAAGGGGCACTATGAACTCATAACCATATGACTAGAGGGGACTTCCGTCCCAGTCGTGCTGTAACCGGATGTAGCCCAGAAGCTATATCTTATCTGCCCTCCTCCTGACCCCAAATCCTCCAGTGCACTTCTAGGGCCCACCTTTGGCTCTCTCCTGTCCTCACCCCCTATAACAAGTTGGTACTTCTTGGAGGATGACAGGTTTGCTGTGCCAGGGCAGAAACAATCAGGACAGTGCTGACCATCCTTTTAAAGACACTTTAAAAGTTTCTGGGGCAATGCTAAAAAAATATATATGTATTTATCCAATTTAAACTAGCTCTGAATGGTCAAATTTGATAATTTGAGCCATAACATTCTAAAAATGGTAATAGTGATGAAGGTGACGACTGGAACATATTGAATCTAAAAGGGTATGGACATAAAATATTCAAAGGAGTTGAGGTGTATGAAAAGATAATGATCAAACGAAGTAAGAGTGAATATAATAGTATATGCTTAGTTCTTTCATCACTTGTATGTTGTGGACTGGTTTTATATTACATGTCTGTTTTTGATGTATAAATATGTTTATCTGTTTAATGAAAGAACAAACATAAATGATAAGTAAATCAAATAATGCAGGGAAAGTATATCCTAAACCAAGACCAGGAAGAACTAGTCGATATCAGTGGTTGCAAAAAAATAAATGTAAAGAAACTGAACAAAGTGATGATGGGTAGGAAGGTATTGTTAATTATTAATAATAATTCCTAGTAATAGACCTTACTGTGTTCAGGTGCTTTTTAGATACCAACTCATTCAATCGTCCTAGTAGCTCCGAGAGTAGTTATTAATGTCATTCCCATTTTACAGTCTACAGAAAAAGGAGTTATAATTACATGCCATACAGTGACCAATAAGACTTAATTTTTTTGTGTGGGGAAGACACTAGGCTCAAAACTATAAAACCAATGAAATGTGTGGTCTTAAAAATCCACAGTGATTGAGCAAGCAAAATTTAGCTATTAAAAGGAAATCCAGCATGACTACTGCCTTGATTGTGAATCTCCTTGTGAGAAGCAACCAAGAATTCATTGACCTTTTTTTTAAGTTCTATTGGGGGATAATTCACCTGCATATATAACTCACCCATTTGAAAGTGTGTGTCTCCATGGCTTTTCATATCGTCACAGTTGTGCAACCATCACCACAACCCACCTTTTGCAACTCCAAAAAAAAACCTCAGTGCTTAGAATCAATTGATCTTCTTACCAATATCTGTAACCTCAGGGGGTCTGAGAAGCTATTGGGAGATGGGATTCTGGAAGCATTACTGAAACCCTCAGGAGGAAGTAATAAATGTAGCATTTAAAGTGTACTTTAACCCAGTGCGCTCCTCTATACAACCGCCTCCCTGCATACACTAAAGTCCCTGTGAACATGTGCAGTTTTGTGACGACACATAGTATTGACTTAGCTGTAGGCATCGTTTTATCAAGTATATCTGGACTGCTTATTTCTGGAGCTCTCCTAATACAAACCCCATCTGTACAATTATTTTTAAGCAGTTACTCTAGAATGTTGGTTATTCAAGAAGATTTAACAAAAGTGACTGAAGGACTCCATAAAATGAAAACCACTTAATCATTTAAGCAATTTTAGAGACAGAGGGGCAGAGACCAAGAGAGATTTAATCTTGCAGCCCTGCACCACCTACTGACCCCTTCTGAGTCCCATGAGGCTCATATTCTGCTCTGTCTACATTCAAATAATCGCTTCTTGATGCCACGGCATTTACTATCCGTTGCAGAAACAGTTGTTTACAGTTCAGGCTTTGTTTACAGAACTTTTGTCTGTTTTATCTCCAGCTATGGAAAGGTCCGTGCACTCCTAGAATTTAAGAAAGTTTGTATTCCTTCAAAATGGAGCCCAAGAAAGACTTTCTATAGTTGTTTATTATCAAGGAAATTGTATGTATTCTTTAATAGTTTTTAGAACTGGAAACTCTTCTGTCTTGTCCACTATGGACTTAGAAAGTGTTTATCTAATACTGGGTTTTTAAAAGGAAAACAGCAGCTTCTGAGTATATGTTGAGTTTTATTTACATAGTGCATAATGTGTTCCAGACAGGGCTAAGTCCTTTACAAGCCTGAGTCACTTAATCTTTCTAATAACCCAACAAGGCAGGCATTATTATCTCCATTTTTACAAGTGAGAGAGCTGGGGTACAGAGAAGTTAAGAAAATAAAAGTCTGCAGTGAAGTTAGATGCCCATAGAAGTTATTGGAATTTAATTTGTAAAAGTCTCTTAGGTGACATGGCATGATCAGACCAAATAAGGAACCACATCTACAAGAACATTATCCACTAAGACTGTCTCTAGTGTAACAGTGAATATTTTGTGGCGTGCCCAAAGTCACCTAGCAAGTACATAGCAGAAATGCTGTTTGAACCCGGTCAGTCATCCTCCAGAGTCAGTCCTCTTCACATAACAGGGAAAGAGTTACCCTCTTTCTAGAAGAGGTTGAGTTCTGTGATTCTTTTGGCCCAGAATTATGAGATCCCAGGTGTCGCTGCCCAGGTTCCCAAATGCCTCTTGACCTGTGGCCTAGTCCCTGCTCCGACCCGTGGGTGCCTATTTCCCCTCTCTTGTAACCATGTAATCAGTACTCAGTAAGTACTTGATGATGGAGGGAGGGATTCATATTGCACTGAAGAAGAAACTGTTGCTGTAATTACAGTATGTAGAAAACATGCATGAAGTCTGCTTTCAACACCGACACTCTGCCAGTGGCCAATGACGTGGACCTGGGAGGACGAGGGGGTGCAAATCCGAGAAATGAAACCCACCAGTGAGATGCCTGTGCCCTGTGTACCATGTGATGCTCACTGGGCTTTGAGATCTTTTAAATCAGATGGAAAAAAAAGAATATTTGAAGCATTTCTTTTTAGGATATTTAGTACAAGATGACTTCTTTTAGACTACTGCTTTCTGACCAAACTTTGATGATCAACAAAACTCTGCATTGATGCTAGATTCTCATATAGGTTATCAAGACTTCACTGGTGCAACAACCTCTTGAGTGGATGTGGCATAAGCAGAGCCCGCCTACGGAGCCACATGCATGAGGGCCTTGTTAGGTGAGGGGGCTTACCTAGTTTATCTTCTGTAAATATTTAATATTTTTCTAATATTTTGTAAAATGACATGTTTTAATTTCCCTCATTAAAAAAGGATCCATTTGTGGTTTCCCATCTCTAAAGACAGATCTTGAGGATGATGACTCCAGAACAAGGGGGTAGGGTGGAGGGGTAAAAATGTATCCTCTTTTCCAAGATAATAGTTTCAAGGCTTGGTTTTGTGATGATGTGATTTGCTAAATAGATTGGAAGACCCAGCTCACAGGATTTTTTTCCCCTCACCAGCACCTTAGACACAGAAGCTGTGATAGAAGATACTTGCAGGGAAGGGGAAAGACTGTCCCTCTGGTCCTAGGAAGCTGTGGGGGAAAGAAACAGGAAAAAAGATAACTAGAGTGAAGGAGAAAGTCATAGATAGGTTTTCACCTCTTGTTAGAGTCCAGCTACGGGTAGGTCACTAGATGAGGTGAGAGATACACAAAGGGCAGGGGATTGCACTAGGTTCAGAGGTCTGGAGAAGATCTTTTTTAGATACTAATTTTACTGGAAGAAGTGTGGAGCAGAGAAGAAAAGGTCATGAGAAATGTCAGTTTCAGGTGGCAGAGTTAGATGAGGTTAGCACTTCCTGGCTTGCTGACTGAGAAGTTCCTGCCTATGGCCTCTATCCATAACGCCTGAACAAACAGCAGAGTCCATGCAGAGGTGACAAGACCATCCTGTCCAAGATCAAGACCTTTGAGATGGGGCACGAATCCTTTGTGGAAGCCTCGCTTCTATTGCTCAAAAACTAACAAGCTGCATTGTTAGAACACGCTGAGCGCAGAGGCCTTCTCTGACTATGACATTGTCCCCACCTCTCACCCGTTGCTCATTCCCCTTCCAGCAGCAGTGCACCACGTGGGGCACCTCCACAAGCGGCCTCTGAGCGGCCGAGAAGCTGAGCGGAGCTGGCCAACTCCCGGGGCAGAGGAGTGAAAACTGGGGTCCAAGACTCACTGAGGCTTTTGTTCACAAGCTGAAAAGCCACCTGGTCCTCCAGCGAGAGTGGCACGAGGCAGACCAGGCCTCACGGGGCTCGGAATGGTCTCGAATTCTTTCTACAGCTTCTCACATGCGATCTGATATTCCATCCTAAATGATCATGCATTTGAGTAGGTGGAACTTGACAGAAAACCAAGAAAGAAAAAAATATCAAGTAGAAGCAAAACTCCCTCCCCGTAAGCCCACTTCCTGTTACCTTCCCTTGCTCTGTTTTTTTCTTTCCACTTTTCAGCATTCTGTGTAATTATGTATTATGTATTTTGTTTATGGTCTGCCTCACTCACTGGAATGTAACCTTCCTTAAGACAAGGATTTGTTTCTCTGATTCAGTATTGACTGACATAGTAAGTGCTCAAGAAATTTTGTTGATGGAAGAGTGGTCAAGTCAATTTACATACCAAATACTGCTCTGACGTTTTAGAGATATGAGCTATTACTTTAGGCTGGATGATCGAAGAAGTCTTTATGGAGGATATTGAGGAAAGGCAAGAGTATGTTGGGTGAAAATGAAAACCGGAAGGAGAAAGAGCAAAAATCTGGGAGTTGTGTCACAGGGAGAGTAAGTGTGTCTCTAATGCGTGTTAGTATAGAAAAATGAAAAAGTGAGATAGATTAGGTAAAAAAGAGTATAAGATCATGAATTCCAAGTAAATATTATAACATTGTATCCAGTATCATGATTATAATCAATATTAATACATTTGAGAAATAATTAGGAAAAACATGATAATAAATAAGCTAAGTTTCTGTATACCTTAATCTACTTAACTGAGTCCAAGTCAGCAATACTGTATATTTTTAAAAGGGAATCAAACTGTATGGAAGAGTTTAGGAGATAGCTATGAAATGAAATGATTTACAGGATGTCTCATACTCAGAATCAGTTGAATCTGTACTGGACTTGATTTCGATTTCTTATCAGGAAGAATTTGAAGCCCTAATGGTTTACAAAGGTCAGAATCAAAGAGAGAATTTTTAAAAGTGTGACCCATAAGGAAATACTTTTTTGAAAGTGTGAGGAAGTAGAGTTTTTTACATGTATGCAATATGTTAGTTGTGAGTAAAAAATTTAATGTATACAAATGATAAATATTTAAGATCTGAGGAAAGTCATAAAATCATATTGTATTTTTAGAGCAAGGATTAACCATAAATGGTTTTTGTGCTTTCTTATCTCAATTTTGTTTTTTAAATCTTTGATTGCATTATTTTTATGATCATTTATTTATGCTGTTTCCTAGTACAGAAATTCTTATAGTATTTCCATCAAATAAAGATTAAAAATTGCATGGTAGCAAACAACACTACATATTTTTTATAACCTAATATATCATGGGTGCTAAGTGGTTGCTGAATCATAGTCGAATCAATAAAATACCAACTGTTCAAGCTATAGTCAAAGTTTGCAGGTATTGTTGATGGAATAACCAAGTATAATAAAGTAAGGGTATCAGGGGTTATACTTTGAAAGCTGAGTTTTTAATGACAAATCTCATGGATATAGACAGCCTTCAAACTGCAAGGAAAGCAGAATATGTACCAAATAACTTTTTACAAATCAAAAATTTTACTATAGGAAGATTTCTACAGAAATCAGTGACCATGGAAAATTGATATGGACTACAGTTCATTGTTCTTCAGGAAAAATCCCTAGGAGAAATCAACAAAAATCAAATTGTAGACACATAGAAGAACATGATCTAAGGCCAAAGATAATCTATGCTTATCCTGTCTGCACTGCCTGACTGCTTCTTAGCAGATAGAATGGAACCCTATAGATGTGAGGATTACAACCCACCACGAGAGCTTGAGTTGGGTTTTGGGGGATGCGGGGGGTTGTTACTGTTCTCTGAATTTTTCTTTTTCTGCGTACAAAACTACTCCGAAGGGTTTATTCTATTTTCAAGCAAAATATTTCAAATACATTAGGAGAGGTTATATATGGTTGACTCTGCTTAGTGGGCTTTTAGTGGCTGTATTTGAAAACTTCCCCCAGTCTGACCTTTCATATTGTTTTTGTTCCTGACCTGGTACCTTTACTCTTGAGATCTAAAAATAACCTGGTTGTTTAGCAAGAAGAATGACCCTGAAGGGACTGTTAGAAATGGAGTCCCCCAAGGCTGTCTAGACATTGAAAGCTTTGGGCAAGCGGGATCCAGTGGAGTAGATGGAACAGAAGCCAGGCAGCCTTCTCTGAGCTCAGTGTTATAGAGAACAGAAAGGCTGGTAGGGAGCGCCACGCGTCTGTCGGTTCCCCCCTCCAGAGGCCGTGGAGAGGTTTTTGTTTCACTGTGGTCTGAGCACTCTTCCCAAAGAAAAAAAATATTACCTCAGCTTTTAAATAGGGGCTTTCTGTCTCAGCTGTGTAAGAGCACTGCGGAAATGGAAGGATTTAAATTCATTCTGTCCTCACACTTCAGTAGCAGCCCTTCCTTATTAGGCTTGACCTTTTATGTTTAATATCTGAAATAGCTCATGGTTAGCCATCCAGCTCAACAGTGGAAGTACTGTGTTAGAGTATGTCTTCCCATGTCAGAAATCCTTTTCTTTCTTTATCCAGCCACCTGTTTGCAGTAAGCATTCCTTAAAAAGAAAAAAAACAATCTCCCTATATTAGAAAGAAGCCACCACAAAATATCCTGGTTCAAATGTCCACAATGGCAAGATGGACTTACTAGGTTTATACATTTAAACACATAAATGTGTGCCTACACATGCATATACATACATATATATATATATATATACACACACACACAGGCTGTAATTTTGAGTATGACCATTCTATTTTGGGGAAAAAAAGGATGTCTTGAATAAACAGGTCAGTTGACATCTGATTTACTCAGTCATAACTTTCTTTTCTGGAGCTCCCAACAAATTGGGGATAAAATGCCGCCAGTAAGGATACAGTTGTCCTCATGTACTTATGTGGACCCAGGCATGAAGCTGCAATTTCACTCTGGCCTACAAATAGTCATTAGTCACTACAGTGCCTGCAGGTTCCATATGCTTCTGACAATCTCCCAAGATAGATGTGCTCTATTATTTAAGATTTATGGCTATGCCCATGAATCATCACTATATATAATTCAAAAACGGGCATTTGCCCTTGTGCTAGAACACTGATTTTCCTGTTCTATCATTGTCTACATCTTGTTTTTAGATGCTGTAATTGGTTTTGTCTTAATAAAATAGGTAATGATAGGTGTTCATAAGCCAAATGTTTTTAAATGATAACTTTCATTGGGAGAAATATTTATCTCACAGATATAAATAAATGTTTGAATTATTTTGGCTAAAGGATTTGGTTTCTAGAGAAGACCAAAGATTTTTGAACTTGAAGGTCAAGCTAGAGAAGGAAACCTGTTAGTCTGGATGAACACATGGCTCTAGGTCAACATAAACTATGCCTAGTCTGCTTCTAAGAATGAAGATGAAAGGTGGGAAGCAAAATTGTTGATATCTGAGCTGAAGCATATAAGTAACTTAGTCTTTACACACAGTACAAACCAGGTGGGCAGCTACGTAAAGTACTGGATGTGTAGGAAGATGGATTCTAGCCTTGTAAGCAGATGTAACAGTGCTGAGATCAGCCATGAGAGACTCACTACCCAGTGTAATTTTTTCTGCCTATGGCTCTCTAGTGCTTGAAGGATGTGATCTGTTTTATCCTGTCATAAAATATCTCTCAGAAACCATCTTGAGCTTTGTTCCCGAATTTACTCTGTCCTCTCCCATACATCAAACTTCTAATTGTCACCCAGGAAACATCTATGATTTTATAAAAATCTCAAAATACTGTTTCCGTTTTTCTCTTTAAAAACAGACAAAACAAAAAGCCTCTTAGACACCTTTCAAGAGTTGATAAAATATACCTCTTTTTATACTTCACCTGTTTTTTCATGCGGAGCAACTGACTCCGTGCACTGTTATCCTTTGCATTTTGTGTCTGTCTCTATTTATCACATCCTATGCTAAGTGCATGTTTACAGGTATTTATAGCCCATTAGACTTCAGACAAATTTAAAGGATAATGCATCTTTGAAGAACTTAAATTCTATTCAGGGTTGACAAGCTCCAGTGCATGCAAGGGGCAGGCTGATAGAGCTGGACTTTCGGAACACCACAGCACAAGTTATGACAATAAATGGCAACTAATCAAGCGAGCTGATGGGCAGTAGTGGAGACTGTGAAGAGCTGTGTAACACATGCTGAAAAACGCAGCTAAATTATCTCAAAATATAAGTCAGACAATGCCTCTACCTTGCTTAACACTTCAGTGTTTTTCTATTGATTTATAAGATAAAGAGGCAAAAGGATAAAATATATAGCTAATAGAGTCCTGCCTGAGTTTACTTCTTTGTATCTTCACTATATGCTAAATTCCTTCTTGCTATGTTCCAGCCTTCCTGTCCTTCTATCCTCAGTCGTCCTAGCACATGCATTTTTTATATGCTTTTCTTCTCTTTTTCCTTTATTAATCCCTGCTCATCTTAGTTATATCAGGTTCCTCAAATCAACCACCAAACGCCTCTTGTACTACTAATCACAATGTAGCACTGTTCCAATTTTTCAGGGGTAATCACAATTATCTGTCTCCGCTGCAGATAGATTTTAATTTCATGTGGGCAGGATCCTTTACCCACCTAACCTGATGGTATCCCCTGAAATAAGCATAATGCCGGGTAGAAGGTAAATAATAAATACTTGTGGAAAATGA
Source organism: Phataginus tricuspis (assembly GCA_029783875.1). Classification (NCBI taxonomy): domain Eukaryota; kingdom Metazoa; phylum Chordata; class Mammalia; order Pholidota; family Manidae; genus Phataginus; species Phataginus tricuspis. The sequence continues at coordinate 7,207,908 of JAQQAC010008880.1, read as the reverse complement.
AAGAGTGAATAAATGAATAATACCAAAAGTATATTATTAAGTTTTGAATGGATGGATGAATGGAAATGGGGAGGCCCTCAAAGCTCCACTATTCTAATTACACAAGAGGTTAGGTCCGTGAAAAAGGAGACAACACTATTTAAGATCTTACTGTATATCTTTAATTTATGCATCAGGCAATAAAGTGATAGCAAGGAATTACAAAAAAAATAATACTTAATATGTATATTAAATGTATCTTTGTCTATTAATGCCAATGCGAGTAATCTGATATGAGAAAGACAGTACTTTTAAAAAGTTCTTTTCAATTTCATTAGTGGTGGAGAATAGTTTGGTGAGAAAAGGAAATCTTTGGCTCTCAGAGAGAAGCTTAAAGCTTCTACTGCCAGATATTTTTAGCTAAGGTTTCACTACATTGTTCTATTATAGACTGACCTTTTCCCCTTTTGTGCTTAACTCTGGAGAGAAATAAAATTACATCAAGTGCTAGTTTAACTTGAAAACATAAAAATCTATATATAACAATAAAAATCCCCTGTCACAAGATAGGAAATAAAAATCAGTAGTGAGCAGGAAAATATTTGTTAACTACTAAAAGACAAGAGAAGGAATAAAAATACTTTGAAGGTCTACAGAAAATTAAGTCTCATTTGTTTCAACATTTAAGTGTGAAATGCTTTTGTTTATGATGCTAATGCAAATGTTCTTAACAAGTTCTGCTTAAAAAATATATCTAGATTTCTTTTCCAATGTTATATACATATATATTCAAATATATGTACAAATTATTCTAATTCATGTGTTAACATTAAATGATATTTAAAATTCTATAAAATTATGTATAATTTTATATTTTCATAAATATATACACTTACAGAGACAGCCTTAGAATTTAGGAAATCGTTTTTTCTTGGCAAGTTTTAACCATTTGCCATTTTTTTTAAAACTAGACTAGTTGCTCCTACTTCATGGATATTTGATGTACAATGAGGTTTTTTTTGCAAGGGGTTTAACTAAGAATATTTACGCGTTATTACAACCTTGGGAAGTATACTGTATGCACCCCCTACCACCAAGGTAACTGCTATTCTGAACTTTGTATTCATCTTTCACTTGTTTTTATTTATATTTTATCACATACTTTTGCACAAAAATATTTTGGCTTTTCTATTATGCTTTATACAACTATTCAATCTGTCCTTTGTGGCTTAATTTCCCACTGAAACATGTTTTAAATAATTAGTCACGTTAATGAGTGGGATTATCTCAATCATTTGCATAGGGGCATGGCTTTTCATTGTAGGAATGTCATATTTCTTCATTCTTTTATGGATACTCTGTTTTCTGTGTTTTATATCTTAAGAACAAGGCTCTTCTGAATAGTGTGCTACTTCTAGGGCATGTGTGCAAAAGTTTCACTCCAGCATATACGTAGGAATGCAAGTGATAGCTAAACCCCAAACTGTTTTTCAGAGTGACTGCACTTATATGTATTCCCACCAGCAGTGAAGGGAGTTCCCACTGCTCCACACCCCACAACTGGGCAGTATTCTCAGGCTATGGAATTTTGCCTGTCTGAACAAAATGGTATCTCATTGTATGTGTATGTGTTTACATATTTAATTCAGTGAATTTTAGTATATTCAGTTATGTAACCATCAATACAACCAATTTTGGAACATTTTCAACATTTTCACCACAAAAAGAACCCATTAGGAGTCACTCCCCATCTTGCCCCCTAACCCCAGCTCTATGCAGCCACTAATGTATTTTCTGTATAGATTGGCCTACACTGAATATTTCATAAAACATAAAAATTTCAACGTGGTCTTTCTGACTGGCTTCTTGACTTCGCATGTCTTCAGGGATCATCACTGTTCACATGTCTCAAGTATTTCATTTTGTTTTATTACGGAATAAATTTTCATTGAATGAATAGACAAAATATTGTCTATCATTTAATGGACATTTGAATTGCTTCCACATTTTACTATTATGAATAATGCTGCTGTGAGCATTTGTATACAAACTTTTAGGTGGATATCTGTTTTCATTCTTCTTATACCTAGGAGTGGCCCTGCTGGGTTATATAGTAACTCTGTTTAACATTTTGATGAACTGCCAATTTGTTTTCCAAAGTAGCTGCACCATTTTATATGGTCACCGCCACCAATTTTTCCACCACTCTGCCAATACTCACTCTCTGTGTTTTTCATCGGAGTCATCCTAATAGGTATGAAGTGGTATTTCATTGTGGTTTTGATTTGTATTTCCCGAATGACTAATGTTGAGCATCTATTCATATACTTATTGGCCATTTGTATATCATCTCTGAACAGATGTCTATTCAGACCCTTTATCTGAATTTAATTAGATTGTTTGTCTTTTTATTGCTGAGCTGTAAATGTTTATGCATCTGGATGCAAGTCCTGTATCAGATATACCCTGCAAACGAACCCCATGTCAAGTCAAATAATGGTACCACTTTGTAAATAGGCACTTTCCCGAGAGATACAGATCAGGTTAAAGAATGACAGTCCTCTGGGGATGGGACTTTGTGAGTCACTCCAAACCTAGGCTGCCCCTCTAGTGGCTGCAAGGCTGCTGTCATAGCTCCTATGGTTCTGAAGCTGATAATTTCAAGGCTACTGTAGAACTGGGGAGAAGAGGACTTGTATCCAGAATATAAAAATAACCTTCACAGTTCTATAATAAACCAAAAACTCAAATCTAAAAATTAGCTAGAGATTTAAAGAGACACTTTGAGAAGGGTTATGAATAACAATTTAGAACATGAAAAGATGCTCAGCAACATTTGTCATTAGGGAAATGTAAATTAAAATCACAGTGAGATAACCCTACATGCCCAGTAGAATGAATAAAAATAAGACTTTTAATACCATGTGCTGGTGAAATTGTAGGGCACCTGGAATTTATTTACTGAGCTAATAGCAATGAAAAAAAAAGGAACAGCCACGTTGGAAAACAATTTTGGAATTTCTTAAAAAATTAAACAATTGCTCACATACTCCAACAATTCCACTCTAGGAATTGACACCTGTCCACATAAAACCTGTTAGGTGAAGGCTCCAAGCAGCTTTATTCATAATAGTCAAAATCCAGAAACAACTAAACAGAAATTGGATCAGAATTTGGGGGAGGTGATCAAGGAATGGAATTGATGGCAACGAGGGCTCAAAGGTACTATATGGAGTGATGGGAAATTTTCAATAGCTTGATTGTAGTACTGTAACTGTATACACTTATCAAAAATCATTGAATTATGTACTTAAGGGTGAACTTTACAGTATTCAAATTATGCCTTGATAACCTGACAAAAAGTATTTTACACCATATATCCAACTTTATATTAAAGCAAAAATATTGTTATAAAATAGAATTATATTTGCATTTTCATGGAGAAAATAGACAAAAGAGTATCAAATACATAGCAACAGTGTCAATGACAACAAATGTATAAGGTGTGCAAGCATAAATCTAATAGAGATGTGTGAAAACTTCAAGTAGGAAACTTATAAAGCTATACCGAAATATTTTAGAGAGGATCCGTATAGATAGAGCCGCCATATTCATGCATCAAAAAAAATTGTTACAGAGATGTCAGCTTTCCCTAGTTGAGCCATAAATTCAAGTTAAATCCATTCACTCAGCAAAAATATTTACTGGGTACCCTACTGTTTTAGGTACATGAGATATGCCAATGAACAAACCCAAAAGTATCCCTGCCGATTTTGAGTTTATAGTGCAGCTGGAGGAGGTGAGTGGGTTACAGGGAAATAAATTAGCCACGGGCCTATGGATACATAAAACATACAATATGTTAGAAAGTGATACTTAACCTCGAACTGAAAGTAGAGGCGACTAAATGATTACAAGTAGCGGGGAGAGGCTTGTCACAATTTGACACGGAGTTTTGTCACAGTTTTAAATGGGAGTTTTCTTTAAATCAAATTTATGCTAAAACATGTATATGGAAGACAAAACGGGTCAAAATTAAGTCATTACTGAAAAAAATACATATAATGGAGAGATATGCTCTGTCAGATATTAAGACTACCTCAAGGCTATGCAAAGATGGTAGTTGATGTACAAAGGAACAAGAATAGAGAGCCCGTAAATATACTCAGAGATAAATGGAAATGTAAGGAAAGGAGGGATTATTTAATAAATGGCCCTGGAATAGAAGTCTACTTCATGCGCACTTGGAAATAATTTTAGTGATTCAAGGACTTAAATATAAAAGAGTATTTAAGATGGCAATATATGGGAATATCTTTATGAAATTTTGGTAGGAAAGAATTTCTTAAGCAAGATTGCAAAAATTTTCTTAAGGAAGTTTTAAAAAGGCAACTACATTATATTTAACAACTTTGTAATTTCACTAAGGGTATCAACTTATTAGCAAGCAGGAAAACGCAAATTAAATTTACAGTATCAGTTCACATTCATCAAACTGACAAAAAAAGAAACTGACAATTTCAAAGCATGTGGAACAATGGATACCATTATACTGTGCTCGCAGGAGTAGAGAGGTATAATTCTTTGATAAAGTCATGATGCCTAATAAAATGTTTGAATATATGGTCCGACAGTCATGAGCAAGACTGTTCAAAAGACCCTCATTTTAAATGAATTAGAATGGAGCAAATCCACAGAGGTGCGTTCAGGAACATAATACTGAATATGCAAAGTTATAGAAAAAAGCCTGTAGGATGATTACATTAATATAGGTTGCAAAATCAAGCTAAAGGAGACATCATAATGTTTCTGGACACATTTGTGGCAAAACTATAACAAAGAATGATTGATACAAGTGTTGGTGTTTCTTCTTAGATGTAGGGAAGGAAAGTAATTGGGGAGGAGCACACAGGGACTTCCAAGTTTTGAAATATTCCATTTAAGCTTCATGGTGGGAGGTGGGTATTTGTCTTTTTCCAACTATTAGGAATGTTATATACATTCTTTGTGTATTTCATAGTATAAAAATGTTAAGTATTGAATATGTGTTCAACCATCTCTCATTTAAACCCTGTGATCATCTTACTTATTCCATCTTGTACAATAGACACCTGAAGCCCTATTTAATATTTTGTTTGCAGAACTTAAACTCTTAACTGTTTTGGAACTAAAATTAACTTGCTAGTTATTTTGTTAATGGGCACATTTAATGTTCTCTAGAAAAATCAGTGGTGCTTTATAAAGTAAGTACTACTAATGCTATCAGATGTTTCCATTTGCTTCTGATCGTACAGACATTAACACTGTTTTCTCTCTTCTCCACATACCCCCAGGCCAGAATGCATTCACAAGTAACTGAGTCAGTCATACAGAAATTCTGATAGACTTAAAGCTTGCTGAGTGTCTACTATGTGTCAGTAACTTTTTTAGGTGAGAGAACATAACAGACAAGAATCTCTTCATGGAGCTCATTGTCATGGGAGGAGAAAACCAATAAACAAAATGATATCAATCTATTAGGAGGTGATAATAGAGAGAAAATTGAAGCAGAGAAGGGCAAAGGAAGTGCAGAGCTGGGGGAGGATGCATTTTAAATTGGATGACTAGGAAAGTCATCCCTTAAAAGGTGACCTGTGAGCAATGATTTAGACCTGGTTAAAGGGAATATTAGAAGGAAGTCACATCCAGGAAGAAGCAGAGTTATAAGCTCTCAGACCTGAACATGTCTAGTGTGCATGAGAAATAGCAAGGTCAGTACAGATGGCTGGACAAGGGTTATCAGGGGCAATGAAGTAGGGGCAAAATCAGAGAGGGGATAGATCATAAAAGATTTATGGATTATAGTGACAGATCTTGTTTTTATTCTAACGAGACTTATGAATTGTATCCTAATTACACTCTGCTGACTTGCATTGTAACAAGATCATGTGGAATATGGTGGAGAATAAGCATCAGTAGGGTGAGGCAGAAGCCCGGAGACAAGTCAGAAGGTTATCAGAATAATCCGGGTAAGTGATTATGGTGCCTTGGACCATGTTTTAACAAGAAGTTGATTAGGTTTTTGGATTTTGAAGCTAGGAAAGAAAAGATTTACTTATAGAAATCATGGGGAGTATTGGAGAAAAAGAGAAGTCAAGAGTGACTCCCATGTTTTTGTCCTGAAAAACTGAAAAATAGGGTTGCCATTCTCCTATGCTGAGATGGAGAAAGATCCATGAGTTCACTTCACTGTTCAGTTTAAGATTTATGTGTGAGCCTGGGGTTCAGAAAAGTGTGAGCTAAAGATATAAAAGTCAGTTAAATATATGGTACTTAGAGTCTCTAAGGCTGTGAGAGTAGATAAAAAATAAGAGCGTGTGCCTGAGCTCTGGAGTTGTCCAATAATATGAGGTCAGGAGAAAAGAAAAAAAAAAACAAATAGTAAAAGAGAGGAAGGGGGTGTTGTTGGTGATGGGGAGTGGGGAAGGAACAGGAGTGAAGTTTGTCCTTGAAACGGGAAGTGTTTCAGACAAGGAGCGGGGGATGAACTGTCGCAAACACTGCTCGTGGGCAGAGTAAGATGCACACTGAGAACTGACCACTGGACTTACTGATGTGAAAGTCACCAGTGACCTTGATAAGAGAAGTTTCATGGTAGGAGTGAGATTTGGGTTAAAGCTGATTTGAATGGGTCCCAGGTTAAAAATAGAGGGGAATTCGAAACAGAAAATACAGACAACTACCAAGAGTATGGCCATAAAAACAAAAAAAGAAATAGGACAGCTAGTGCAGAGAAATGTGGGATCTAAAGACTTCTTTTAAACGGTGGAAGAAATCAGTGTGTTCTATGTGCCAATCAGAATGATCAAACACATTGGGTGATTGCATGAGCCATGCCCTTGAGAGGCGAGAGGAAATGGGATCTAGTGTACAAGTAGAGAAGGTGGCTTCCTAAAGGAAAGTGGACCATCCATAGATAAAGGAGCAAAGGTCAGGTAGAGGGTACTTGATGGTGGTAGGTGTGGTAGTGGAAGCTGGGAAAAGAGCTTCTTCTTGTGTATGTTTTCTCTGTGACCAAGGAAATCACACTAATTTAGAGTGAAGATAAACTGGTAATTGAAAGAAAGAAAAGAAAGCCTGAAGTATTTTGTGGGGAGAGTAGATGACTGGATAGACTAGAAGTGTAGTAGTACCCTAGAGAACTCTAAAACTCACTTGAAGTTAGTGGCCATGAAGTTTAAATGAGGATGGTCATTAGGGCAATAAGTTTTTCTCCCATGCCAACTGATGTTTGGGTAATGATAGAAAATACAAGAAAAGAGGGAAGAGATTTGGGGTACACACGAGAGAATGATTAGAAGGGGTGACTCTGGGTTGTCAGCTTGGTAAGAAGGGAAATGAGTACATGAGAGAAACATGGAAAAGTGAATTTTTTATAGGATTAACACATTGTATCACAATGTGGGGGGTCACGGGGAAGGCAGTACAGCATGGAGAAGACAAGTAATTACTCTGTGGCATTTTCCTATGCTAATAGACAGTGACTGCAATGGAGGGGTGAGGACTTGATAACTTGGGTGAATGTTGAAACCGCAATGTTGTTCTTCTGAAACCTTCATAAGATTGTGTGTGTGTGTGTGTGTGTGTGTGTGTCTGTATAAAGATTAACAGATTGTGGGTATTACAGGGTTTGAAGGATTATTTGATCAGAGAGTTGGGTATTTGAAATTGCGATGGTGCAGACTTGCAGTGATCGCTGATATCAAGTCCTGGGAGATGTGCATGTTTATTGATCTTTGCCTTGTAGCTTTTAATAACTATATTCAATGGTGTCCGTTGTATTTTATATTTCTTAGAATAATATACTCAGAAGGTATCACAATTTAGTGTTTATAACTGAAAGTTTGTTTACATAGGTATTAAAGCCTTAACACTCTAATTCTTTATAAAATTTTTAAAAATTCTTATTTAAAAAGTTGTAAAGTGTTTATTTTCTGTAATAAGCAAAAGGATGCTGATGATGCAAGAATATATTAGTTAGGATATGCATAGAGTGCTGCTATCAAATGGACCCAAAAGTAGATTGGCTTAAATAACAAAGATACTTCTTTCTTTCACAGAAAAATGTGAGTTTGTACATTTTAGAGTGTCAGAACGTTCTTTCCCTTGTGGTCATTCAAGGGTTGAATTTCTTCTTGCTTCTCCCATCCTCCAGGGCAGGCAGGGTTCTTAAAACTTTTTTGTACCACCTCTTCAGCAATCTGGTGAAGTCTAAGGACCCTTTCTCAGCATGATGTTTACTGAATGCTTAAAATAAACATTTCAGATTAAAAAGAAACAAATTTTATTGTAATACCATGATCAAAACACATAAATGTGTGCTTCATCGATACTACATGCCTTAAAAAGTCTACATTATGGATATAAATACCATAATTTTGCAGCAATTATGAACATAAGCAATAATTTAAGATTATTCAATGGCTGTGATATGATTTGAAAGTATCTGTGGTTTCTATTTTTGCTAAAACAAGTACTATTAATAGTACTGTGATTTATTGCCTGCATTTTCAACAGAATAAAACTCTAAATTAATAAAAATGAAGATAAAATTTGTCAACATCCCAGTTTCACAGACACATTGAATTCCATCCAGTGGTAGTCCATTAGGTTAAGGGTTAAAAGCTCCTTCTGTCAGGCATAGTTTTCATCTTCACGGTCAGCTCTGAGTAGAAGTAGGAGGAAAACGGGGAGGTCTGAAAACGTAGGCCTAGAAGTTGGCAGTAGTACTTCCAGTCCATTGCATTAGAGATAAATCGATTAATCACAGGATGACACCCAACTGTAAGACACCTGGAAAAATGTAGCCGAGTCATATATCTAAGAAAGGAAAAGTCAGAGTTAGAGGACAACCAGAAGATATCTGCCACAAAGGCCATACCCTTCCTTTCCCACATTTCTCCTTCCCTTTTGCCTTGGTGTTTGTTTTATTTTGTTTTTAAAGTCAATTTTCTTGTCCATAATGTTCCTTCTAGGTAGTCTCCCAATCTATTAGAAAATCTACTACTAGCATTTTCAGAAGCCTACTTCAAGGTGCAGTAATCATATGAAGTCATTTTTTAACATCAGACAATACAAACGCTGGGAGATTTTTCAGAGTTAGGAAAAATGCAAGTTGATCATATATGATCAAGTGTATTGTCCAAGTTGGTCTACTTTTCTGTAATTTTATTAAATAAAACAGTTCTTGAAATAAGTGCTATCTGCCAAATGTGACGTTACCTATATATGTATGAATTAAATTGTTTAAAAATGATTTTCTTATATATGTGTGTATGTATATACACACACATTACATTTTTGCTTTTGATTCTAAATCACACAAATTTTTCTATACTCATACAAATTAGTAGGTAACAAAATAACCTCATAAACCAACAATATGATTATAAACTGACCTTCTAATGTTGCCTAAGGAAGAAGTACCAATTTTGTGCAATGAAGATGGCTATCCATCCGATTATTTTACTGTAATATCTCTGCTATAGCCAGCAATACAAAAATAGTTGTGCCTTCTGGAAGTTAGATGGGGGAAGGAAAATTCGTTTTTATGATTTTTATTTATCAGAGCATTTAAACTTGAAAAAAAACATTAATTTCAGAACTTTATCTCACTTTTAAAAATTTAAAAAGAGAGAGAGATAAGAATAAAGGTAAAATGAGCTGCTGATAACAAGGAAAAGTTTGCTGCCAGAAAATCAGTTCCGTGGGATCCATCTGCCTGAGGCCCATCTTGACTCCATCCAGGGCAGAAGTGTATAAATCAATGCTTATTTTAATGGTTTATCTAGTCCGTTTTCACAACATGGTTTTCTTATTTAATGGAGAATGATGAATGATTTTTTTGTAATTATAAATAGGATATATTCGTAGGTCTATTTAGTATCAATAATTTTCTCACCATGTTGCATCAGTGTTTCTTAATCTTTTTTGGAAACCATTCTGGAAATTTATTAAAAGCTATAGACTTCTTCTCCCAGAAAGTGTACATGTACACAAACACAAATTTTGCATAGAATTTTGAGGTATTTACTGACACCCTAGTACTCTACAGAGGCATCCTTAGAATTCATTTCAGAGCCTGTTTAAAACCCTGCTACTTCTACATTTTCATGTTATGGCAAAAGAATCTGTAAGAATGTGGCAATACCATTTTCCTACAAGTCACAGGTAATTTGCTCAATATGCTGGCCTTCCTCCTAGCAAAATGATCTTGGTGACATTTCCTTGTTCTTTCTTGATGAACATGTATCAACTATACCTTTTTAGTATAATTCAGTTCTCACCAATCCAATGAAAGTACGTGATGTTGTGGCACATCCAAAATTATACATTAGTCACAAAGCATATAGGCTGTTATTTGCATAACACTTCTTTAAAGCAATTCAAACTCCTACTAATCATATTTCAGTTACTTTAAAAATTAAGTTGTGTAATGTTGGCGAGGATGTGGAGAGAGGGGAACCCTCCTACATTGCTGGTGGGAATGCAAATTAGTTCAACCATTGTGGAAAGCAGTATGGAGGTTCCTCAAAAAACTCAAAATAGAAATACCATTTGACCCAGGAATCCCACTCCTAGGAATTTACCCCAAGAATGCAGCAGCCCAGTTTGAGAAAGACACATGCACCCCTATGTTTATTGCAGCACTATTTACAATAGCCAAGAAATGGAAGCAACCTAAGTGCCCATCAGTAGATGAATGGATTAAGAAGATGTGGTACATATACACAATGGAATATTATGCAGCAATAAGAAAGAAACAAATCCTACCATTTGCAACAACATGGATGGAGCTAGAGGGTATTATGCTCAGTGAAATAAGCCAGGCCGAAAAAGACAAGTACCAAATGATCTCACTCATATGTGGAGTATAAGAACAAAGACAAAATAAATAAATAAATAAATAAATAAATGAAGGAACAAAACAGCAGCAGACTCACAGAACCCACGAATGGACTAACAGTTACCAAAGGGAAAGGGACTGGGGAGATGGATGGGAAGGGAGGGATAAGAGGGTAAAAGGGGCATTACGATTGGCAGACATAGGGTGGGGGGGCACGGGGGGTACTGTACAGCTCAGAGAAGACAAGTAGCGATTCTCATCTCACTACGCTGATGGACAGTGACTGTGGTGGGGTTGG
>JAQQAC010008880.1:7170800-7196346 GCA_029783875.1 Phataginus tricuspis | reverse complement strand
AAATAAATTAAAAAAAAAAACAATGTTGTAAACAGAAAAAAAAAAAAATTAAGTTGTGTGCCTTTCTAAGCATATATTACCCTACAAGAGACAGAAGTCCAAAGGCGTTTTGAATGATGAGAGAAAGTTCTGATATATGACAGGAAGATGAACGGGAGTTTTGTGGTTGTCTCAGAATTGGTGACTAGAGCCCCAGACTGAGAACAGGGAGTACTAACTACCTGTTTTCTAAAGATATCTCACAAATGTAGGTCGGAATCCTGTCTGCAGGATCTATTAAGCAGGACCAAAAGCATCCCTAGAGAGCTGGGGAGTAGTTAACAGCCTAGGTGCTGCATGGAACCAGATTGCTTCCAATCGCAGCCTGGCCACACTAGCTGTGAAACCATGAGCAAGTTACTTAACCTCCCCGCTCCTCAGTAAAATGGGAATAATAGTAACTGCAAAAAATAGTGCTCTTACCAGTTATACTTAGCACTTAGTAAATGCTCCATGGTGCTTATATGTAGCATTTAGTAAGTACTCAATATTTCCTGTTCTTCAGTGTCCTCCTTTTTAAATATCTACTTTATAGGGTTATTGTGAAGATTAAATGCCAGCATAGATGCAAATAGATAGAGAAGTACCTGGGCCATAGTTAGTACTCAGTACATGTATTATTTGGTCCATTGTTAACACAACCATCCTCCCAAGATGTGTGTGCACATGCGTGTGAAAAAACTGGGGAGTGGAAGAGACACAGTTGAAGGCATAGATGTTGCAAGCCCTGTGGAAAGAAAAGTGTTCTTGGAGAGTAATTCCATATGAAGAAAGGTGCTTCCCCGTCCCTCCAAAGCAGAGAGAAGGGGAGGCTCCCTGAGTGTCGCTTCTATTGGGGCTCCCTATAGAAGGGGCAGGGGCTCCATTTCCTTACTGCATGCCAGCTTAGCAGAAGAACCCACTGGCATGTCCCATTGCTCCTCCCTCCGTTTAATGTCTAATCATCCTTTAGTTACCACTTCCAGTGTCCCTTTCATAGGTAGCCTTCCCTAAACCTCTAACCAGATACAGATCTCCTGTATAGGTACGTAATGCTTCTCTTTATAGAACATATCAGTGTTGACACTCACCTTTACATTGGGTCTGTTTGTTGAATGATTATCCACCTCATTAAGATAGCAAGGTTCATTAAGACAGGGACTCTATTTTCATTCCTTACTCCATTGTCTAGCTCAGTTACTGGTGTGTGGTTGAGTACCTGACAAATTTCGGGTAAAGAAATGCTCTAAATTAGGTGAAAAAGTCATCAGTATCCATTCAAAATTGAATAGAGTTGAAGAGGGGTTTCTGTGCTCCTAAAGAAACACAAGTGCTACATTAGTTTAGCTAGGAATAAAAAGATTGATTCTAGCTAGGTGATCATAGGAGGTTTTTCACATAAAGGTAGGATTAGGATGAGAATCTGAAGGAAGGAAGACTTCAATAAAGAAGGTGAAGAGGAGAAAAATGTAAGAAAACGTGTGCTAAATATACTATATTATGAATAAATGAATTTGGGAAAGAGCAGAATGGATTGTATGGAAAAATAAAAGACACATCCAAATCATGAGGAATTTGTCATTATACGTCCCCTGTACTATGGTCAAGGGAAGTTTATGGTGATTATTAAGATGCTGTCCCATAAAGGGTGGCTAGACAATGAGGGTTTTAAGCAGAAAAGGACATGAGTTGTTTATCAGACAATTTAGTTCAGAAAACCAAAACCACTTCAGGTGTTTTGAACAGAAAGTGACTTAACAGAGGATTAGGTAATTTAAAGATTGCTGGAACAGTGGGAGACAGGAGCTCCAGTGTGGGCCTGGTGAGCTGGCTATACAATGCTTCTAAAAATCCAAGAAGCAAGCTATAAAGTAGAAACTGAAACTCAGAAAAACATTAAAATAGGTGCAGAAAATCCTCACACCAATACAATTTGGAGTATCAATGGAAACAAACAGGTCAAATGTATAAAATGTCTCCATGTTCCTCCTGCCTTGCAAATATCACAACTTTGCAGTACTTGGCAAAGCGTTTACCAAGTTTGTGTCAAGAAACCCAGCAGTGGAGCTTCCAGATGGTGAACCCATTGAACTGCTGGGACGATAGTGCACCCAGAGAGGGCATGGCAGCCCCCAGCCCCATACCTTGTTCTGTGCATCTCTCCCCTGTGGCTTTTCCTGAAATGTATCCTTTATAATAAACTGGAAATAGGAGCTAGATTTTGAACTTTCAGAGGAGAGCTTTTGGGCTTGATTCCTACCAGGTGTCCTTGCATTGCAATCAGCAGCAGTTCTGCTACATCTTCAAGATGTTCCCTTTGGCCAGAAAAATAGTAAGTAGCATCAAGAATTGAAGACTAAAGCAAATTATGGCAAGACAGAGCCACATATAACACCAGACTTCGTGACAAGTACGGTAATGCCACGCTAGCCAGCAGAATTGCTTCCTGTGTCATGTGGATGTTGCAGTCTCACAGACTGGAACAGAATGGAACCTATCCTCTATTGGTAGTCACCCCAAAGTAAGGGAAAGGTCGGTAACCATTACTGCTGCTGGAATGCATAATCATTTTCAAAACCAACTTGTCAGCTGAGCACCCTGCTGCTCATTATAGCATAACCGAAGAAACAGAATGCATCTGAAACCTTAAAAACAACTTGGCAGCAAGGAAATCTAAGAAGTGTAGTCTCAGTTTCTGTCTCCTCCATCTCAGTCTCTCTGTCTCCACACCACACCATCTCTCACCACACTGTCAGGTGAAAGACATGGAGTTCGATAGGGTCAGTCCACACCAGTCCTCACTAGGAACTGTTGTAGGATTTTATTTTGCTTTGTTTTTAATTCAGTGCCAGTGTACCCGTTGGCTTGGAGTTAAGGGATTGACTGAATAAAGTTGGGGTGCGAGAAAAAGCCACCAATTACTCCCTGGTTCATGTGTCTACATGAATGCAGTACTTACAAATAAGATGAAATTCAGCCGACCTAATAGATGGCTTTTTCTTTTAAGGATTGCTTTACAAATTTATTCCCTTTAAAGTATAAATTCAATATTTAAAAAAATATTCCTTTAGATGCTGAATTTGTACTGTGGCAACATTTCAATTCTTATATAGAGGAGGAACCAAAGCTCAGTATGCCTTTTGAGTTGTTTTCCATGGAAAGAAAGGAGAGGAAAAGTGAACAAAAAACATAACTGTTAACAGCATGCAATTGATAAGGGTTTTTAGATATACACAAATTTTTTGATGAATCACTAAGTTTTATAAATAGTAAAATATTAAGGTAATATTGCGTATGAGCATTGCATTTCCAAGAAGAGTAGCTGCATTTGGGTTATCACCAGTAATCCATTCATCTAGTTTATGTAGAGCCATGGACGGTCTACTGCCCACACCCCAGCCTACATTTTGCTTTTTACAGTCCGTGCATTTGGAAACGAGATTGAGGATTCTTGCCGATAAAACCACCACCTCCAGTGTTTTCAGTATTGCTGCATCACCTTGGTAACACAGAAGCCAGGACCATAAGTAGTCGCTCTGCCAGACGTCTCTACTGCCTTGTTATCTTGGTGGGCGTTGGAGTCATCAAGGGAAGTTTATACCAAAGTTAAAAGTAAATTTTGACATATCAATGGGAAGATTTTCTAAAAAGTGCATTCATGCTTTAGGTAGACAATTAAGTGGAAGTGTAAATAAAATATGAACTCCATTCAGACCAAGGAAATACTTGACTTGTTCACCAGCACTAAGCATGAGTAGATGCTCTGTAAATACTTGCTGAATGGATGAGTTTGTTCTATGCAAGCATGGGTTTCTTGAGTCAACGTATACAGTGTGATGTTATTTATGTTACTATGTTGTAGCATTAAAATGTTGTTTAGCAATAATAGTCCTGAATATTTTTTAGACGACAGAATTGCAAGTGGGCACAGAGATTTGATGAAATAGTTTGTACTATCTGGTATGTATAATCAGACATGATGTTATCATAGGCCATCAATTCTTGACATTGAATTAGGTCGTTTTTATGCATTTGTGGTATTTTAGCCTCCCCAGTGCCACATGTTGTTGGTCTTTGGCAGATAAGAAAACCTAGAATCTGTCCGCAAACTTGAGCAAGGTCACTCAGCCTGTCTGAGGAGATCACATGAACTCAGTTTCATCTGGCAGGAAGGCTTGCACTCCTAATCCTGAAACTGCCTCTCTTGGTCTCTCTCCTTAATTTGTAGTTGTTTGGGCTTTTCTGGAGTTAGAAAGCTAATCTAGAAATCATACTGTTGTACTAACTTGGTTTCACTTTCTTAGAAACCCTGCCATCATCTCTCCTTAAGTGATGTTGGTACCTTTTCCATAATTCAGAAACTTGCCACTTTCAAAGGAGAGTGACTATGGGAAGCAGAGCAGATGGGACTTCCTGTCCATTTATTGACGGTCTTTTTGAAAATGACTTAACAGAAAAAATTTGTATATTAGGTTTTGTGTCACTTTAGAATGAGCATCATTTACCTAAAAGGAGCCATTAGATTAGAGACTAATGGGGAAAAAATAAATACCTCACTGATCTACCAGATAAGGAAATACTGTGGAATGATAGAGAGAACATGAAATTTGGAGTCAGAAATTCCAGGTTTGACTTTTAGCTCCATTATCTACCAATTTTCCTCCCTTGGATAAATTACTTAAAGCCTCATTTCTCTTATTTGTAAAATGCTCAATTAATCTTTGCCTTTCAAGGCTATTGGGAGTTTAACTGCATATGGAAATGCTTTGCAAATAGTAGAGTGCTACACAAATATGTTACGGTGATAACAATGTAGTGATTATAGCATTCATCCTAGGAGAGAACAGAGAGTAGTTAATCCAGTGTTCTAATTTTACAGATAAGAAAACTGAGGCATAGGGGAGTGAAGTGAGACCAAGATTCCCCATAAAGGCAGAATAAAGAGAAATTTGAAAATAGGCACAAACCAGTATTACATAGGGGCTCTGTTTTTCTTACTATACATATGATTAACAATGGCAATTGTTTCTGTATTTGTGACTATAATCCGAAGTGCTACTAGTCTGTCTAGACAGAAACATCCAGTTTGTAAGATAACAAATAGCTGCCGCAGAATCGTGTTATTTTACTAGAATGGGGTCAAAAAAGGATCATCACGTGAAGCATTTTTCAATACAGGACTGGTGGGGGTCAGAGGAGCCTTTCCAAATACTGAGGAGAGCTAGTTGACGAAGAAATGAAAAAGTGAGGCATACCAAACATAGGGTGTAGGACAAACATTTTACAAATCTGAGGAAGCCTAGAGTGTATCTGTCGCCTTAGGCTGCTGTAAGAACATACCACTGAATAGGAAGCTTAGACCGCAGACATTTTCCCTCCGTTCTGGGGGGAGGAAATCCAGGGTGAGGGGATGACATGACCCAGGAGTCCCTGTGAGGGCTCCCTTCCTGGTTCGCAGACAGCTGCCTCTGGCGCCGTCCGCCGTGGCAGGGAGGGAGCAAGCTCTCTGGTGTCTCTCGTAAGGGCACTAGTTCCGTTCTCAGCGTCCCATCCTCATGGCCTCATTTAAACCTAATTATCTTTCAGGCGCCCCATCTCCAAATACACAATGGGGGTTAGCTTCACCATAGGAATTTTTGAGAAGCACAGTCATTCGGGCCATAACAGAAGAGAGAGCAGTGACTCGCTGTTTAAATGGAAAGGAGATGAATAAATTCGCCTATTAAAAAAAAAACTCCCTATCAAAGTGAACACCTAAGCAAATATGTTTACCTCTCCTCCACATTCTTTGAAAAGGCCAAATAAATACAAAAAGGGAAAATTAATTCAATTTAGCCTGGAAAATAAAAGCTATAAAAACTGTAAAAAGTTTTAGAATAAATCCAAACCAGCACTCTCACCAACAGCCAAGAAAGGTGAAGAGATTCTGGAAGCTAAAACAGAGGGGCAGTGGGTAATGAGGCAAGACTAAGCTGAGGAACTTAGAACCCTATGGGCAAAAGATAATGAGCTGTCAAAGGGGTGGGGTGCCCAGTAGAACCTTAGTTCGCAGTTAGAAGCAGTGGAAATTGGAAGGATTGTCAGCAAGGAAATTAATTAAAGGAAAAAATGTATCAGCTTCTGCAAGAGTAAATGACTCCAGCATTAGCCTCAGGGATTAAGATTCAGCCAGGACTTCATAGATGGGTATAGATTCAGTAAAACCCTGTGATGACACCTACTTGGGTGTAACGTGGCTGGGGATTGGCTGCTCTACTCCTCCCAGCCTTCACATCGGAGTGAAAGGGGGAGTGCGAAGTGTTCTCATGGGTCAGCTTCTCTCCGGGGGAGAGGAAACAGTTCTCCACAAACTGTGAGGTTTCAGAAATCACTATTCTCATCCTGGAATTCCTCCTACAGGCATCCAGCCCCAAAACCTACAATCACCTTGCGTCTTTAAGCCAGAGCCTCACTTCCACCAGGCGGCGCCAAACCACAGCAGGGATGGAATGCAGCGCTTTAGTTCTTGCTTCCGAACCTCTGGAAATTGAGGTCAGCTGCTGCAGGTCAGGTCTGGGCAATTACCAACCTTGAAATAAAGTAAACCTATATTTTATGCAGTTGTATTGTTAAGGCAACCTTCTTGGGTTCTGGCAGGGTTTAACTATAGTTACAAGGAATGCCTCCTCCTCATCGCTTCTAAACATCTTATTTCCTGGTTAGAAACTACACCATTAAATTGAAAGGTCTAATGAAATGTCCATACTTTTCAACGAAGGCTTCAAGTTCCAAGTCTTTTTTGGATGTTTCAAAAAAAGATTTTTTTCAACCTGCATGTTTAGATACCTTTATTGACCATAAGAATGGATAAAGTTTATTTTCTATTCTATTCATTTTCTAAGTTTTTTCAGTGATAACTTTTAAGGACAATTTTGATTCATCCAAGAGTTGAACATGTGTCAGCTCAGAGTGTATTAACATAAAAGTGCCCATTTCTATCTACATTCAACTTAATGTCGATTAGCCACACAGTGCCTGGTGTTCATGATGGTCAGAGTTCTCCAAAGGATGCTAGACTTCAACACTGCAAGCAGCTTTGAACAGTCAGCTGAGGAATCTGCTTTTTGAGACTTGGTCTACATAAACCAAACATTTCCAGAGGCAAACCACCCTTTTCTTCCTTATTTCTATGGAAGGAGCAGGAACCATCAAAGTCCTGGTTCCCTGCTATTGTCTAAGAAATACCTACTGAACTGTGTAAGGTCATTCGTTAGGACTTCAAGAGCTGTGATACTGTTCACCACCACCCTATTGACGTAATAAGAGCCCGAAGTGTATTCATCAGACCTCATTATATTTTTAGTAAGTTTTTGTAAAATTTGTTCTTTAGACTCCAACTGGAATACAAAATTGCCATGTGTATATTTCCATATTTGAGACAAACATTTACAAAATAATTGTTAATGCTGAATTCAAAGTGTTATTAAAGAAAGATGAATCAGAAACACTCATTTTACAAATGAGAAATCTGTGATGTAGAAAGAACTTGTTGACAATTGTACCCAATGAATAAGAGGTTGGATGAGAAGTTGATGTTTGTGCATATTTCCTCACATCCTGTGTCTTAAACTGGTAGTTTCACAGCTCCTTTTAACAGAAGACCTTAGGGAGAGTCAGGAGTTATCTGATGCCAGGGGAAGAAAATCCCTCTTACAGGTTTCTCCATTGCATGATTCTGGATTTAGATTAATCCGGTTCCCATCTTTTGGTGGGTATTTTCAGAGAGATGAATTTTTTGATGTAAAAGAGCACAGTGGTCAAGACCAAAGTCACTGAGGTCAGACCTCATTTTGAACTCAGGCCATTGGTTTATTTGTAATGTGATCTTGCACAGATTAATCTTTTATTTAATCTCTGTGCATCTGTTTCCTTACACTTAAAAGGGGACAGCAGTAGTAAGTAGCTCCGTCATGGAGCTAGTCTAAGGTTGAATAAGATACCATGCTTATGATGGATTCTGGGGCATAGGAAATTGTCGATAGTGTTGGGTACCATTACTGCCTCCATTGCCATCCCAGTCATCCCTGCCTTCCGCCTTTTAGTGTAATTCCGGATGAGTTTACACTAATTTACCAAGTCAGTAGAAGGTGAAGGCAGAATTTCAAAATGCAATTCTAGACCACAGTTGTTAGATCTCTAAAACTTTAACAGTGTATACAGAATGAAACTGAGTAATGGATTAGAGAAGATTTGAGTGATGGGGTTAAAGCAAATAACAGTTACTATGAGCAGTTATATCAATGTGGGAAGGGGGGACTGAACTGCATGTTTGTAGTTCATAAGCCTGTTTAACCCATTTGAAAAAAGATCTTTTGAAGTGTATTTCATTATTGTATTTTCATTAGAGTAAACTAAGAACGTATTTACATATTCAAATAGAAACTTAAAAATCACCTTCAATTCCATCATCTGGAAAGAACTAGCTAAGTGTGTATGTGTGTCTGTATTCTACAAACTGTAAAGATAACATGTTGATAAATGATTTTTCATACTTCTGTACATCTCTGAAGACTTAAGAGAATGAGGGCGTAGGCCATATGGCTAACAAAGAGAACACTGTTCAAGGCAGAGAAAATAGTAAGTACAAAAGCCCTAAATTGAGAACATGCTTAGCATATTCTGGGAAGATTGAGCTGGCTAATGTGGCTGGAGTAGATGGATGCAAAGCAAGAGTGAACTAAAAAAGGGAAGCTAATGAGAAGGCTAAGGATGATGGTAGCTTGACTTAGAGTGGTGACAGTGAGACTGGGGAAATGTGGTATATTTGGAAATGTGTGTGTGTGTGTGTATATATATATATATATATATGGAGAGAGAGAGAGAGAAATTGAAAATTTGGACAAAGATTTATAGGGCCTTGGAAATGAGGTATGCTGAAAGACAGCAGTCAGGTGTGACTCCAAGTTTTGTGTATAGATAATCAGAAAACTTGCGTCTACAAACCATGGAAAGCATACAAGAGGAGCAGACTTGGTAGTGAGTGGAAAGCTTTCAGAGGTTCCATTTTGAACATGTGAAGCTTGAGAGGTGTAGCACAGTTCCAAGTAGAGACGCAGGCAATTGAATCTATTAACCTGGGATTCAGCGGAAAAGTTTGGGCTGGAGATACACATTTGGGAGCCATCAGCATTAGGTGTTTTTTCAATCATAAGAAAGGAGAAGATCCTCAAGGGAGTGTAGGTAGAAAAATTTTCAAGGTCTGAGCTGTGGGGCACTTCAGATTTGTAGTTTTGGAGGGAGGTTGCCTAGCTAGCGAATGAGGCTGAGGTAGAGTGGTCAGGAAGTTGGGAGAAAAATCAGGAAAAGTATCTGAAGAACTATCTTAAGAAAGACAGAATGACAAACCGTGTCACATGTTGTCTGTTACTCAAATTGCACAACCGCGTCCATCAGTGGGTTTAGCAAGATGGAAGTTGTCCCCTGCTCTCCATTGTGTTAGAAAATTCTGTTTCATAGTTTACAATTCTCTTCAAATTTCAGGCACCTCCTCACCTTTAGCTAATGGTCTGCTACTTACTTCATGTGAAAACAGAAACAGAAGAGGGTTTAGGCAGACCCACCTGTGTCTTAGCCCAAGCGTGCACCCTCTCCCGTTACACGGAGTGACCGCTCCGAAGGGTGGCCAGGCCACCTCCTTGCGCGCTGATGCCAGCCCCTCGGCTGCTCACGGACGTCACTGCAGCAGCACTCCCTTCCCGCAGCATTGTTTTCTCCGTTTCATACTTCTCATCAGCAAACACATTTCTATAAATAAGTTTATTGGTCAGGTGAATATGTACTTTTTAAAGATACCAGGAATCACTTTTTGACTAAACTTATTCAATCATAATTATCACTGTTCATGTGCATTCATAAAATCTCTGATCTCCACTTATCCTTTTAGTTAGCATCACAATCCATCTCTCTTACAATTTAACTTTCTTGTAAATGTGATAAAAGGTCGTGTCCTAACTCTGAGTTAGGTATAAGTACACACCTGACTGCCAGTAAAGGGCATTGGTTCGCCAGTCATTACTAGTTCCGGTGGTTGACAGAGAGTCTTTCTCCACAGGTCTGTAGCAGAAGAGCCCCATGATTGTCTAGACTGGGGAACAGCCGCCATTCAGCATCCAGTCTAATCCCGTTCTGACATGTGCCTGAGTGGCCTGATGCTGTCTGTTATGCAGTCCCTTCAGGCAAAGTACCTTGGATATATATTATCAGGGGGAAAGAGTTTGGGTTTGTTTGTTTGTTTGTTTTGCAAGTTTTAGGCATGGACTGAGTAGTAGAGTTAAAACAGTGGTTAGTACCCAGTTTCTTTTCTCAAGTTTAAGTTCATGTAAGGGTACAACATGCAAGCAACTCATTACAGTGCAGTGCAATTAATACTTTATTAGGGTATTATAGCAACGTACAGAAGGGGCAGTTAATCCCTTCCAGTTTAGAAGGAAAAGAAATTGGTCAAAAGAACACAAGTAACAGGTAAGGAGGATGGGGAAGGAGCTAACAGAAAGGAGTAAGGGAAAACCCAAGGACCCTGATGTCACGGAAGTGAAGGCCCGTTACTGTATTTCTAGGCAACAAAGTGAAGATGCAGAAGCAGAAGGTAGAGCAGTGAGAGGATAAAATCAGTAATCCAGATTCATAGAAAAAAAAGTGGAAACCAAATTAAGGACAGAATAACACATTCACCTGTGAGGTCACAAAGAAGCTGATTTCTTAAAACCGCTTTATTACCCACCGTGGAGCACTGTGTGGGATATGTAGGAGTCAGTAGATACTTGTTAACCCGGAGTCAGTGACGTTGGAGGGTGAAAGGAGCAAGTCAAATAACAGGGAAGCAGACCCCGTACTCTAAAAGAGGGCATCTGGAAAGGGAAGCAGAACTTCCGTTGTCTTCTTATGGTCAAGTTTCCAAGATAAAAGTATTTAAGTCTTCAGGTTATGGTGACATTTCTGGCAGTCACTTGATCTAAAACTGGCTTGTCTGCACGATGTCCCAACGACATCTTTAAATGTGAGAGAAGTCAGTCAATAACCACAGTATTTAATCCACATAATGGCAAACAGCCAAGTCCTTCAGTGGACTGAGGGATTGTTCTGGCATCTGCCATCTGTCCCATACTGCATAGCCACCCAAAGAATTGACTTTGAATCAAAGGTACTTTGGGCAAGGTGTGAAGTTGTGAACTACATGTAGCACTCTAAGATGCCAGAATGTAGTGTGCCAGGGATCTAGTTTTTTAGAGCTCTGACAAGGGACACAGGCAGCCTGGGTGGCTGCGTGAAGCAGACCATTTGCCCAGAGTGACCAAGGCTCCACCTTTCCGTGCACCTTTGCTGTTCCCTTAGCCTCTCTCTCCTCCCCTCAAAACCTTTTCCCAGAGAGGATCTCATATCCGTCCGTTGTGTTTTGAGTTCAGGTTAAGTGTGTTTTCCAGCCCAGGATTATTTTGTATTTTAAGCCTCAGAATAAATGCTTCACCCTCTTAAAAGATTTTCAGGAATCAACAAGCAAGAAGACTGTAAAATGAGAGATCTTTCCCAGAGTCTCTGAAGGCGCCACCCCATAAATTCCAAATGCACTCTGAGCCCATCAGTTTTGTAAGAAGTCTCAAAGGGACATAGAACGATTATTCTTTAACAGTGGTCATACCTGTTTGCCTGCCCTGAATCCATTGCCCCTTTCTTGGTAACAGCACACTAATTCTCTTTCAGGGATTATTAATCCCTCGCTCCATCTCTGTTGTTTGTGTAGGGCTAACTCCAACTCTGGCTCCCGAAATGAACATATGATTTAAGTCTAATTAATTTGAGTATCAAGCTCCCCTAGACTCGGCGATTAGTCCTTCGTTAGGCAAACCAGGAGGCTCTAAGATCAGGAAAGAAAAGACACATTGACATCACTTTGAGCAGGGCAAGCCAGAGCCCATGAAACCAATCCTGGGACTTTGCCTAGACCCACAGCAGGCAGGAAGGTCTCTCTTTTTCTGAGTTACTGAGTGGAACACTTGTAAGATGGAACTACTTGCCTTCAAGAGGAGCAGCATGCCTCAGGATAAAGCCGGGAAAGGAACGTAGGGTCAAGAAAGAGGAGAAAGCATTACTAATAGCCTTATTGTCTCATTTGAGCCACTGTTCAGTTTGTGCAGGAATATTTTTTAGTCAGTTATGTCATTTATAAGTAAATAAAGCATCGAAATACTCCAATTTCTCTGTATTTGATTAGACTTCATGATCAAGCCCCAGCTAAACCTTTAATAACATTCCAACTACAGTGAGAGCTCTGGGACTTGAGACACCGATTCCCTCGCCATCCTAGAATTTCTTCCCCTTGACCCCTACAGCCCGATGTATTTTTTGTTTATTTAATAGATCTTTGCATAGTCATCACTACTGTCCTAACTACAAATATTAACTCATTTCATTAGTTTAGCAGTCCCGAGGGTGAAGTTACTGTGTTCCTCCTCATTTTGTAGGTGAGGACACATGGCCGAGATCCCGGAGCTGGCAGAGGGGAGCAGGACTCCACGCCAAGACTGCCCGATAACTAGTATGGTGTTTGCATCAGTGTTTCTCGACCCTCGCTCCACATGAGCATCTGGGGAGATTTAAAAATGCCATTTCCCAGGTTCTACCCCAGAGATTCTGGTTTGATTGGGGCCTGGACATCAATATTTTTTGAAAGCTTTATGGATGATTCAATTTATAGGTGATGCAACTCATAAAAAAAAAATCTATTTACTTATTTGCTGGTGAAAGATGAACAATTATTTTGTCCCAGACTCTGAGCATCCAAATTCACTCCGAAGCCTCAATGCTCACTAAGAAACAATACTTTAAAAAAATTACTAAGACAATCCATTATGATATGTTCTACATTTAAGTTACAGACTATGTTGCTCAGACCAGAGGTGGGACTCTGGCTTATGAAACTGCGGATATACCTAATGTGTGAAATGTCTTAATGAAAAGGAAAAGCAAAGTTAAATTTAAATAACTACAAATGATCCAGTTTTAGCTTCTTACTCATGCTAAAAGTAAAATGTAAAAAAAGTGAAGTAAATAAAAAGAAAACTAAGAGTAAAGTGGGATCTGTGTGTGACTTGGACCTGAGCCAAATAAATGTAATAGCAGTAAAATCCTATTCGTTTGCTTATTGTCTGTCTTCAGAGAATATCGACTATTTCAAACTTGGTCTCTCCTTTGTGACTGGACTCTAAAATGGAAAAAGAAATGAAATACAACTTTTTTTCTGCTTCTTATTCCCTGACCGCCATACTCAATCCCTGAATTTTTGTCCAGTTTTAGGGGTCACAAATCTATTACATTTTAAGAGAAATAAATGGGTAAAAGGTAGGAGTAAAGTTCTGAAGATATTTTTTAAATAATAGAGAAAATATTTTGCTTCGAAAAATCTCCAGTTGTATTGCTTCAAGTGAACTGCTGTCCTTTCTATCTTGGACTATTTGTGTAGCACAATTACTAGTCCCTAATCTGCCCTCCCGCTGCTACTTCCAGAAATTCGAATATCACCATTTTAGTTCAGTGTAAAATCAGAGCTCTGCATGTGCAAAGAAAATAAATACTTAAGCTTGCTTGGTTTCCCATTTCTAATTCCTTAGGGGAAATAAGTCATTTTCCTGAAATATAAAAATATTACTTCAACTTGTAAAAATATTTCAGATAAATATAATCCTATGATGTTTCTTTTATTGTGTTTTTCTTACTGTGTTTTTAAATGAGTTTTTTCCTAAATCAAATCAACAAATTCTTGTAAAATTTTTGCTGAGCTTAACCGAGCTTAATGACACCCTGTCACCCTCACCCATTCAAGCTTCCATAAATCATTTTGTCTTTTAAATAAATAGATTTCAACACTTAGAAGAAATTGAGTTGTGAATTAATTAAATTGGTGAACATAGAATCTTTCCATGTTCTCATTGTTGAAAGTTAGTAAGAATATATAAGCTTTATTAATTAGTCCTTAGAGAAAATTAATCAGAGAGGGTGAAAGTGACATTCGTGCCTTTAATTTAGCAATACGTAAATATAGAATTAATACTTGAGACTTATAACCTGTCAGAGGAATGAATGTAGTGTCTTCATGCAGTCTAAAGAAGTCTGAGTTTTTGCGGGTATTTTTGGCTTGTAAAAGACTGCAGGTATGTATTAAAATATACTTTTTATTAAGAGAAAACATAACCTGTATTCTTAATTACTGAAGGATAATGCAGTATAGTAAGTTGCATTTAGTAATATTTTGACAGTACTAGATGCTGAATGAATTGTCTAATTGTTGAGGCTTTGTTGTTTAATGTGTGATGAGAGGATTTAGGAACTAGCGGTGTTCAATGATTTTTTGATTTACACCACCAGGGGGCACATGCAACAATTAGATTGCCCTCTACAAAGTAGTTTCTCTATTCAATAATGACATTGCTAATGCTTCCTCTAAAGAAGTAAAAATGCTTATTTCAAACCCCAAAATTCTTAGCATTTGTACTGAACATCCTCACAGCCCATTCATTTCTTTCTGAGACTCCTGAGTTGACTTGGTCAACCGGGTCTTGGATTTGTATTATGTATGTGGTAATAAATACCAAGGATGTTAATAGTTCTCCAACAGTAAGATGGGAAACACATCTTCCCAAACCTTATTTACTGAATGGGCCAGCCGGGGCCAGGTTAAACTGTGAAACAGATGAAATATCCCATTTTTCCTTAGAGGAAGCTGACGTCTTTGCCAGGCTCCTGTGTGATTCAATAAACATATATTCAGTTTTCTCTATATGCAAGGTACTGCTAAGTGCTTAGAATACAAAGGTGGATGAGTCATTGTTATTACCGTCTGTTCCTCTGTAAGCCCAAAAAGTTCTTCTCTAGTTAGAGTCTCTAAATAAGGTGACCACACACCCCAGTTTGATCTGAACCACCCCAGTTTACTCCTGTTGTGCCAGTACTTCTTCCTTCATATTTTTTAATTATATTTTTATTTTGAAACTATTCAGACATATAAAAATTTTGCAAAACCAGTCTAAAAAATTCATGTTTAACCTTCAACCAGATTCCCCAAATGTTCACATTTTATATAACCACAGTAAAATGATAGAAACCCAAAAATTAATATTGGTACAGTATTGTTTTCTAATCACCGACCATACCTTAATTAAACTTTGTCAACTGCCTCCCTGATGTCCTTGTTCTAGTCTAAGATCCAATAGAGGATCACACATTGCATTTCACTGTAATTTTTTCATGGTCTCCCTTATTCTGGAATATCTCTTCAGTCTTTCTTTCAAGACCTTGGCACTTCTGAAGAGTACTGGCAAATATTGTTGTAGAATATCCTTCAGTTTCAACTTATCTGGTATTTCATGATTAAATTGGGCTCTGTATTTTTAGGAATAATACTGTAGAAATAATATAGTATGTTCATTATGTCATATTAATATACCCTCACAGAACTCCTTAAATTATAGTACAAAGGCAAATTTTCACTTTTCTATTTTGTAGTGGTAGTCTTACCCACATGTTAGATATTTTAAACCTTACATAATAAAGTCCTTTAGGATAATGCACTTCTCTCTGCTGGTTTTGTAAATCAAAGATTCATACTGCCCTCCTGCTAGGAGGTTGAGTGTGAGGACAGTTAATCTACCTGCATAAGCTAGAGTGCCCAGCTCTGATGTTACAAACTCTTCAGATGATCTGCTTTACCTAAAAATTCATCCTGAACAAGCAGCTGAAGAGGGCACTTCCCCCACCTTGCCCTCAATACGTGTATGACACTGATGAGTCAAAGTGAAGTTTTTTTTGAGTATTAGTAGAAAATTGACTGGACATTTAGGCCTGTTTTAAGAGTAAATGATGGAGTTTTTTCCTAGAATTCATTACTACACCTCAGCAGTAAAAATTGGCCCCTTCAAAAGTACTTTTCTTTCTGTGGGCATTTATTCTTGAAAGTCTACTTTTTTGGGTATCCAGTTCTTTATGTATATAATGCCTCATTCATTGGATTTATTTAAATCTTAGACTAGGAAAGAAGTACTATCTAAATCATCTTCCGCTTCTTATCTGTTGGCCCAACAAGGACTGCTATAGTATAGCTACTCCACATTAAATACTCTTAATGCTGTATCACAAAAGTATATATTCAGTTGTTGGGGTGGAGTTTTTTTTTTTCCTTCTTAAAAAGCTGTAGCTATTCATTCACAAAATGTGATTATTTATTGATTTAGGTAACTGAGGTCTCTAAGACTTTAAGAGAGAAAATAAATATTTTTCATAGACAAATATAAGTGAAAAATATTTATGAAGATGTTTTTTATTTAAGCATAGCTTTGAAAGAAAATAGCTTTGTTTATAAAAAAAGTATTCATCATGAGAAATTCTACTTCATATATTCTTGTAGTAGAGTGGTACTCAATCTCCACTTATTGTAAATTAAGGAAAAAGAAGGGGACCTTGTGCATGGATGTGCGGTAGTGACAGGAAAGAGTTTTCTTGTGATTATGACTCCACATCTGTACTTTGGTTCTCAGACCCCAAGCATGTGGATGATGGACTGGGGTAAAAAAAAAAAAATAGAAACTTGTTTACAAACTACTTCAAAAAAAAGTCTTAGCCCCTTGTAAAATATAAATATTGTAAATTATTAAATGTAAAAGCAATATTTAAAATGTTAGCAAAAGGCTAATAGACAATACTCTATTTCATTTAACTGAATTTGTCTGAAAAGGAACATTAAAATTGGGCCATATGTTCATGGCATGGGATAATCAGATAAGAATAAAAGAGTAGGAGGTTGTGGTTTGTCATAATTTAGTTATACATTCTTATGAGTGCAGTGATTAAGAATTTCCAGTGCTATATTTTATAATATTTTTTGATTAGCTGCAACAAATCAAATTACTCAAACTTTTGGTTGTATTAAATTCAAGCATGATCTTGTAGACTTAGCATAAGGAATGTAGTTATAAATTGGCACACCAGTTGCTCGTACTACCAGTTATTATATTACACATATTTTTTTTGTAGTATGTTAAACATCATGTCTTTGGTTCCTACTCCCCATACAATTTTAAAGGAGCACGCTAAAATAATAGTGAAAGCTTTATAAGTGCTTTAAATTCTCTGAACTTTAATTTCTCATCTACAGAAATACAGTAATGCTGCCTTAAAAGTTTATTAGGACAATTAAATGAGATAACGTATATGAAAGCGCCGCTCACTTTGCTTCACACATACGTTTTTTTTCTTTTTTAGCTGCAGTGTAACAGTAATATTTTATCTTCATTGTCTTCTGATAATTTCGCTAGATCCAAATTCACATTCATGATAATAATCTGGAATATCTCCGACCTTCATCATCCAAGCTATTTTTTTTTCTGTGTATCGAGAGCCCCACAAACTATTATTCACAAATCATTATTCCTGCTGCCATTCTCTGAGGTGTGAGCATCTGCTAGCTGCTAACAGAGGGTGCAGCTGTTGTTCAGAGACTGGCTGTGTTATGTTGCCAGGCAACTGCTGCAAACAAATCCCGGGGCAGGTCGCCTGCCCAGGCGCACCTGCCTGCCGACCCAGCTATTTATTTAATTAAAAATCTGTTCCTGCACAACGGCTTGGCTGGCAAGGCAACAGCAGCAATCGATTTCAGCTATGGTAAATGACCGACCCGTACTGTCTATTGACTATTCATTGCGAACCAGAGGTGTCTCTGACCACCCACACTTAGTCTTAATGACTTTGCATAAGTGTGAAAGAGCAAAATGTACATGGATTCGACTTACAGTGACAGGAAAACTGAAACCAATTTGTCAGGCACAATCACTTCATGTAATAAAATGTGCCCCAAACAAAATGTTTTAGCAACAGGAAAGCTTCTCACAAGACAGTATTGCATCTTTATATTTTATATTTTAGGTTTTCTATTCCCATTCTCCTGTCCTTATTTTCAAAATTGACAGAGGCTTTTTTATACCACCCAGAAGATGTTTGAAATACAACTGTCAAGAATTAATACCAGCCATTGAAATTTCTTTTAAAAACCGGGAGGAGTCTTGGCAGTGCTTATATACATGTCGACTGTGCTCTATCCTTTGAAGCTCATTCCAGCCCCCTTTCCCTCTAGGAGCAACTAGATCTAATAAGTATTTCAAGGGAAAAAATAAATAAACATCTTGGTTTAGATTGCATGACAGATTTATTGCTAATATCTGTGAGGCAAAGACTTTAAAGTGAGACTCCAATAATTGAAGTATCCCTAATTTTTATGGCAATATTAAAGTCAAGAAAGTTCTTTATTAAGAATTCAGTGTTTGTTATATCACCAAGAGCAGCATAAATTATTATTAAAAAGCCTAGAATTCTCTTTGAGTGAAATATAAATTACCTATGCAAAGGAAGCCTGTCCTCCAGAAAAGGTACTAAATAAAATACAAACAATAATTTGATATTACCTGGAGCTCACAGTTAAAAAATATAAGACATATTTAATATTGTGTGTGTGTCTGATTTTAACTGAGAATGTTTTAGAGTTAAAATTGGGTTAAAGGCATAACAAGTCTGCCCACGTATCTGTGCTCATCCTGGTTTAATGCATTTTATGCCTTTACTCAGATACATGACTCACAGCCTTCCATTTTCACTATATGCTGCTTCCCTATCACATGTTTATATTTATATTTTCATTGTTGACATAGATGTTTTGTCTGTTGATGGTATAGACAATGCTTAATCTTACTAAGTACCTCCTATCCATAGGGTATTGAAATTTCATAATTCCTACTACCAATGCATATGTCAAGGAAGGATCCTTTATGAACTTATCTGGCTTAATTTTGATCTATTTCTACAATGAGCTGGCACCAGTTGAATGTCTACTTTTGCGGAGCTAACATCAGCCAGTCATACACAAGTCTTACTTTGCCTGCTTACTGTGATTTTTGCTTTTTTTTCTCCTCATGCCTTTCCCTTCTAACGAGATAACACATACACTGAATCTTCTATTGGATGTAGTTTGGGGACTCAGAAGTCCTTTTGAATCTAGAACAGTTACAATTTCTTTTAGTCCAACTTGGTGACTCTTAACAGTACAAAGAAAGAATATTTAATCAAATATTTTTCTTATTTTCCAAACCTGAACAATTATAGGACTCTGAGTTTGACAGTACATACAAGTAAAAATATTGTTTTCATAACACATTCCCAAACTTCAGTATTTTTTTCTGCTTCGGTATGCTTATTCAGAACCTACTCATTCTTCAAAGCTTGCCTAAATAATCATCTCCCTGGTGAAGGCATATCTTTAGTGTGTTGTGATTTTTCCCCCTCCACCCAGTACTTAACATTTATGATACATGCCTTGGTTCCTTGAACTATTTCAAGAAAATTATAGTATACATTCATCCATTCAACCAGTTGTAAGCCAGAGATTGTGCTGAAAATAAAAAGGTAAATTTATTTGTAACATCAAAGATTCAAAACTGTAACAGGAGTTATTCACTAATGGAGTAGGGGGGAAGAGAAAAGGTAAAGAATAGAGATCACAAGGAAAGCTGTAAGGAGATTACATTTTGGAATGTCCATCTGGATGTAGTTCTGTGCTAATGATGAATATATTTCCAAATCCTACCTGGTAAATCCTCCTGGATGATCCAGCAGTGCTTTGAACTCTAAATTTCCAACATGAACCCTAAATCTCTGTCTAAACCTGCTCCTCTATTCTCAGTGTCAGTGTCACCATCGGACACCTTCATGCTCATTCCAGATAATCCAGAAATCATTCTTACCACTTTTGTCTTACCCTATGGATTACATTTATGAAAAAAATGACCCTCTTTATCATCTGCTGTCCATCTTTATTACTGCCAAATAATTATAATAGTCTCCTCGTGGTCTCCCTGTTTCAGTCTTGACCCTTTCCATAGACTCTGCACTATTGCTAGACAGGGTTTGCTAAAACACACAGCTGGTCAAATTACTAGCCTGTTTAAACTTCCATTGGTTTCTCATTGCCTACATACCAAGTCTAAAGACTTTACCACAGCATACATGACTATCCAAGAACTGGTCTTGATTTTAAATGTCCAACTCAAAATTACTTCCTTTATGAAGTTTTATCCACTCTCTGCAGATAAAATGTAGCACTCCATCCTTTCTGTATCCCTTAGATCACACTTATACTCCTATCACAGCATTTGCCACAATTTAGTGGTCTTAGGGCGCTCAATAAATGCTTGTTAATGGGCTGTAATATCACCAATTCAAGACTAACTGTGACAGCTTCATCTTCTTCAATTTTTCTTTTCAGGCATCTCACCTCAAATTTCATCCTTTTAACTAAAGTAATTTAAGATAATAGAGCATTGAATAAATGATGGATTTTAAGTATGTTTTAGTATAGAGGGATAGGAGTGGTGAACACTATTCAGTTATAAAAGTGATTTGGTTACTTCTCAGGGTATAATAAGATAATGCTTCCCAAACCTATACAATTACCAGAAATATCGGAAAGCTATTTAAAAACTAAAGGTACCATAGCACCAATATACATGTGCTGAATTAGAATTAGAGCCTCCCATGTAATTCTGTTAATCAGCTGTACCTGACAGTCTTTGGAGGGAGAGACCTAAGAGTATAAGGATTAATATTCTGCAAGGGTGTAGGGATTTCCTTTCTGATCACCTGTTCCCACGTTATGTAGCTTGGCATATATGAACATGAATAGTAAAGACAGCCTTATGTAAGACCTTTGGTAGATATGGGCACTCTTTTATTTAATTGAAGTATAGTTGACACACTATTACATTAGTTTCAGGTGTGCAACATAGTGATTTGGTAATTATGTACATCACAAAATTCTAACCATGGTTAAGATTGGTTACCATTTGTCGCCATGCAAAGTTATTATAATATTATTGACTGTAATATATATATGTAATATATAAGTAATATATACATTAATATATATCCTATGTTGTACTTTTCATCTCTCTGACTTGTTTTGTAGGTAGAAGGTTGTACCTCTTTATCTCCATCTATTTCACACATCTCTCCAACTCCTTCCTTCTGGCAACCACCAGTTTGTTCTCTGTACTTATGAGTCTATTTC
Source organism: Phataginus tricuspis (assembly GCA_029783875.1). Classification (NCBI taxonomy): domain Eukaryota; kingdom Metazoa; phylum Chordata; class Mammalia; order Pholidota; family Manidae; genus Phataginus; species Phataginus tricuspis. The sequence continues at coordinate 7,175,192 of JAQQAC010008880.1, read as the reverse complement.
CGGGCTTTGTTTGTTTTGTTTATTAGATTCCACATACAGGCAAAATCATATCATATTTGTCTTTTTTTGTATGAGTAATTTTACCTGACATAAAACCCTCAAGGTGTATCCATGTTATTGCAAGTGGCAAGATTGTATTCTTTTTAATGACTGAGTAATATTCCATTGTGTGTATATACCATGTCTTCTTTATCTATTCATCTTTCCAATGGACATGTAGGTTGCTTCCATGTCATGGCTGTTGTAAATAATGCAGAAGTAAACATAGGGTGAATATATCTTTTTAAATTAGTGTTTTCATTTTCTTCAGGTAAATACCCAGAAGTAGAATTATTGGGTCTTACAACATTTCTTCTTTTAATATTTTGATGAACCCCCCCATACTGTTTTCCATATGTCTGCACCTGTTTGCATTCCCTCAAACAGTGAATGAGGGTTCCCTTTCCTCCAAATCCTCACCAATACTTACTATTTCCTCTCTTTTTCTTTCTTTCTCTTTTTTTGTTATTAAGGTATCATTGATATACAGTCTTACGAAGGTTTCACATGAAAAGCATTGTAGTTACTACATTCACCCATATTATCAAGTCCCCCCAACCCCAATGAAGTTACTGTCCATCAGTGTAGTAAGATGCCACAGAGTCACTGCTTCTCTTCTCTGTGCTACACTGTCTTCACCATGAACCCACACACACCATGGGTACCAATCATAAATACCCCTCAATCCCCTCGTTCCTGCCCCCTGCTTCCACCTTCCCCTACTCTACCCCTTTGGTAACCGCTAGTCCCTTCTTGGGTTCTGTGAGTCTGATGCTGTTTTGTTCCTTCAGTTTTGCTTTATTGTTATATTCCACAAATGAGGGAAATCATTTGGTACTTGTCTTTCTCTGCTGGCTTATTTCACTGAGCATAATATCCTCCAGCTCCATCCAGGTTGTTGCAAATGGTAGGATTTGTTTTCTTCTCATGGCTGAATAATATTCCATTGTGTATATGTACCACCTCCTCTATATCCATTCATCTACTGATGGACACTTAGGTTGCTTCCATAGCTTGGTTATTGTAAATAGTGCTGTGATAAACATAGAGGTGCATGTGTCTTCTTGAATCTGAGATCTTGTTTTCTTTGGGTAAATTCCTAGGAGTGGAATTCCTGGGTCAACTGGTATTTCTATTCTTAGTTTTTTGAGGAACCTCCATATTGCTATCCACAATGGTTGAACTAATTTACATTGCCAATACCAGTGTAGAATGGTTCCCCTTCCTCCATATGCTCGCCAGCATTTGTTGTTCCTAGTCTTTTCTATGTTGGCCATCCTAACTGGTGTGAGGTGATATCTCTCTGTGGCTTTAATTTCCACTTCCCTGATAATTAGCGATGTGGAGTATCTTTTAATGTGCCTGTTGGCCATCTGAATTTCTTCTTTGGAGAAGTGTCTGTTCATATCCTCCACCCATTTTTTAATAGGGTTATCTGCTTTTTGGGTGTTGAGGCATGTGAGTTATTTATATATTTGAATGTTAACCCCTTGTTCAATATGTCATTTACAAATATATTCTCCCATACTGTAGAATGCCTTTTTGTTCTACTGATGGTGTCCATTGCTGTAAGGAAGCTTTTTAGTTTAATGTAATCCCATTTTTTCATTTTTTGCTTTTGTTTCCCTTGCCAGGGATATGTGTTTCTTCTAAGAGTTTATGGTTTCATGACTTACATTCAGATCTTTGATTCATTTCGAGTTTACTTTTGTGTGTGTGGAGTTAGACAATAATCCAGTTTCTTTCTCTTGCATGTAGCTGCCTAGTTTTACCAGCACCAGTTGTTGAAGAGGCTGTCATTGCCTCACTGTATATCCATGGCTCCTTTGTCATATATTAATTGACCATATATGTGTGGGCTTTTATCTGGGCTCTCTATTCTGTTTCATTGGTCTATGGGTCTGTTCCTGTGCCAGTACCAAATTGTCTTGATTACTGTGGCTTTGTAGTAGAGCTTGAAGTCAGGGAGCATAATTCTCCAGCTTTATTCGTCCTTCTCAGGATTGTTCTGGGTATTCGGAGTCTTTTGTGGTTCCATATGAAGTTTAGAATGATTTGCGCTAGTTCATTGAAGAATGCTGTATGTATTTTGATAGGGATTGCATTGAATCTGTAGATTGCTTTAGGCAGGATGGCCATTTTGACAATATTAATTCTTCCTATCTATGAGCACTGGATGTATTTCCATTTATTGGTGTCTTCTTTAATTTCTCTCGAGTGTCTTGTTGTTTTCAGGGTATAGGCCTTTCACCTCCTTGGTTAATTTATTCCTAAGAATTTTATTCTTTTTGATGCAATTGTGAATAGAACTGTTTCCTGATTTCTCTTTCTGCTTGGTCATCCTTAGTATATAGGAAAGCAACAGATTTCTGCATGTTGATTTTGTATCCTGCAACTTTGCTGAATTCAGATATTAGTTCTAGTAGTTTGGGGATGGATTCTTTAGCATTTTCTATGTACAATATCATGTCATCTGCAAACAGTGACAGTTTAAGTTCTTCTTTACCAATCTGGATACCTTTTATTTCTTTGTGTTGTCTGATTGATGTGGCTAGGACCTCCAGTACTATGTTGAATAAAAGTTGAGAGAGTGGGCATCCTTGTCTTGTTCCCTATCTTAGACGAAGAGCTTTCAGCTTTTTGCTGTTGAGTATGACGTTGGCTGTGGGTTTGTTGTATATGGCCTTTATAATGTTGAGGTACTTGCCCTCTATACCCATTTTGTTGAGAGTTTTATCATGAATGGGTGTTGAATTTTGTCGAATGCTTTTTCAGCATCTATGGAGATGATCATGTGATTTTTGCCCTTCTTTTTGTTGATATGGTGAATGATGCTGTTGGATTTTCGAATGTTGTACCATCCTTGCATTCCTGGAAGAAATCCTACTTGATCATGATGGATGATCTTTTTGATGTATTTTTTAATTCAGTTTGCTAATATTTTGTTGAGTAATTTTGCATCTATGTTCATCAGGGATATTGGCATGTAATTTTATTTTTTTGTGGTGTCTTTGCCTCTTTTTGGTATTAGAGTGATGCTGGCCTCACAGAGTTTGGAAGTGTTCCCTCCTCTTCTACTTTTTGGAAAACTTTAAGGAGGATGGGTTTTAGGTCTTCACTAAATGTTCGATAAAATTCAGAGGTGAAGTCATCTGGACCAGGAATTTGTTCTTAGGTAGTTTTTTTTTTTTTTAATGTACAATTACATGAGCAATGTTACGGTTATTAGACTCTCCCTATTATCAAGTCCCCATCACATACCCCATTACAGTCACTGTCCATCAGTGTAGTAAGATGCTATAGAATCACTACTTGTCTTTTCTGTGTTGTACTGATTTCCCCGTATCCCCCCCAGTACATTATGTGTGCTAATTGTAATACCCCTTTTTCCCCCTTATCCTTCCCTTCCCACCCATCCTCCCCAGTCCCCTTCCCTTTGGTGACTGTTAGCCCATTCTTGGGTTCTGTGAGTCTGCTGCTGTTTTGTTCCTTCAGTATTTTCTTTGTTCTTATGCTCCACAGATGAGTGAAATCATTTGACACTTGTCTTTCCCTGCCTGGCTTATTTCACTGAACATAATACCCTCTAGCTCCATCCATGTTGTTGCAAATGGTAGGATTTTGTTTTCTTCTTATGGCTGAATAATATTCCATTGTATATATGTACCACCTCTTCTTTATTCATTCATCTACTGAGGGACACTTAGGTTGCTTCCATTTCTTGGCTATTGTAAACAGTGCTGCGATAAACATAGGGGTGCATATGTATTTTTCAAACTGGGCTTTAGGTAGTTTTCTGATTAGCAATTCAATTTCATTTCTGATAATTGGTCTGCTCAGATTTTCTCTTTCTTCCTGGGTCCATCTTGGAAGATTGTATTTTTCTTGAAAATTGTCCATTTCTTTTAGGTTATCCAATTTGTTAGCATAAAGTTTTTCATAGTATTCTGAAATAATTCTTGGTATTTCCATGGTTCCTTAGTGATTTTTTTCATTTTCATTTCTGATTCTCTTTATGTGTGTATACTCTCTTTTTTTCTTGATAAGTCTTGCTAGGGGTTTATCTATTTTCTTTTATTTTCTTGAAGAACCAGCTCCTGGTTTCATTGATTCTCTCTGATGTTTCATTCTCCTCAATTTTATTTATTTCTGCTCTGACCTTTATTAAATCCCTCCTTCTACTGACTTTGGGCCCCATTTGTTCTTTTTCTAATTTCATTAATTGTGAGTTTAGACTGTTCATTTGGGATTGTTCTTCTTTCTTTTTTTTTCTTTTTTTTTTTAACAATTTATTTTATTTTAGTATCATTAACCTACAATTACATGAGCAATATTGTGATGATTAAACTACCC